>PVHT020000036.1:1091365-1356946 GCA_004024745.2 Catagonus wagneri
TAGGGGTCTAATCGGAGCTGTGGCCACTGGCCTGCGCCGCAGCCACAGCAACGCAGGATCCGAGCCGCGTCTGCAACCTACACTACAGCTCACGGCAACGCCGGATCGTTAACCCACTGAGCAAGGGCAGGGATCGAACCCGCAACCTCATGGTTCCTAGTCGGATTCGTTAACCACTGCGCCACGACGGGAACTCCTAAATTAAGTTCTTAATCATAGGGTTGTAAGTCTAGTAATTAAATTCAAGCCACTGAGAGAAATATATTCACTTTTTGGTTGATAACTAATTATATATTAATTTTGTAATACACAATTAGTTATCATCCCAAAAGTAAGAAGCAAGCTGATAAAAATGTATATGGAAATTTTATTTGTTTATTTTTTTTGGCTGTGCACTAGTAGGCTTATAATTACATTTTTTGATGCATTTGATTTTTTCTTCTTGAGTTTGTCTTGCTGGGGAAAACGATAAAGAAAATAGAAACTAATTGCATATTTTATATACCACCATTTTTTGGTGACTTTCTTTTTCAAATTCTCTAGTATTCCTTAGTTATGCTCTTGAGTCCTTTGGTGGTTTGGTTGATTAGACTTGTTTTACCTTCTACTCTTTGGTAGAGAACCTTACGGGATTTTATTTTATTTTATTTTTAAGAAATGTTCTAGTTTACTAGATAGTTTTCTGCCTTAGAGTATACTTTGGTTTCTTAGGTATAATTTAGGCTAACTGCTTTTAGACAGAAAAAAAGATAATCTAATTTATTTTGCTTCTAATATACTGTTTATGTATATACATTACATTCACCACTTTGAAGAGTATAAAAAAGTGTATAAAATATTATTTCTTAAAAGGAACTTTTTTTCAAAGTTATAGAGATGTATTTTTTACGTGTATTGCTTCAGAAATAAGTGAGTCTTCAGAAAATTTTGTCACCTGAAGGGAAAAATTAATTCCGTTCTCTTCTCTTTCACAGCTTTGGAATAAGAATAGTTTACTTGAATGCTTCTTTCGTCTTCCTCTTTAATCTTAATGTAATTTTGTAATGATATAAGACAAATGATTTCTGCCAAAGCACATAGAACCTTCTCAATCAGTTTACTTTAAATGGTGAATTTCTCCCTTTTCCACTTAAGAACATTTATTAGTGTCTGTTTTCTTTGAGGACTTTTCCAGTAAACAAACAAGGAGAAAAGGCAGAGACTTCCTTTAGAAAGCCGTAGCACCATAAAGTTCCTTATAAATCCTATTTCGTCTGTTTGTAACTTTAAGGCTTTGATGAACTAGGTGGACTTCTCAAACCAACAGTGGCCTCTCAGAACCAGAGTCTTCCTGTTGCCAAACTCCCACCTAATAAGTTAGTATCTGACGACTTGGATTCATCCTTAGCCAACCTTGTGGGGAGTAAGTATTCTTTGGATTCTTTAATCTTTAAAATAACTTTTTTTATAAAAATGAATCTAGTTTTTCAATGCTTTCTTTTTCTCCTGTCCTAGATCTTGGCATTGGAAATGGAACCACTAAGAAGTGAGTGTTTTATTTGTGTTCTTTCCCTATGTGCCATTTAGAGGTTGATTTGACTTTCATCTTGAGGAACTATGTGTAGAGATGTCATCCGCATCTTACATGCTCAAAGAAACTTCATAATTACAGACATTTAATATTCTCACCTTAATTTATTTAAAGTGATGTAAATTGGAGTCAGCCAGGTGAAAAGAAGCTAACTGGAGGATCTAACTGGCAACCAAAGGTTGCACCAACAACTGCTTGGAGTGCTGCAACAATGGTGAGTTGGAAAGCTCATGATATATACTAACATGAATAATTTAGGTAAATATGTACCATGAAAATGTAGTGCTTAGGCAGAAGTGGAGATGTACAAAGTTTTAGAAATATAAATAATTTGTATTTCTTTGAAAGGAAACTGGGTTGACTATATTTGCCAGGTACATATAGTAGCTAACATTTATTTAAAGGTTACTTTGTGCCAGGCATTATTCTCACAAATAATATGTAGTTTTGTATTATATAATCCTCAGATTAACCTTACATGATAGTAACTATTATTATCCTGATTTTACAGAGAGGAAATGGAAACACAGGATTATTAAGTAATAAACCCAGGTTATAGAGGTTTGGTGGGGGTGAGGGTGGGGTTAGAACACAGGCAGCCTTACCTCAGAGCATATGCTCTTAATCACTATTATTTACTGCTGGTTTCAAGTCTATTATTTATTTATCTGCAATATAAAATCTTTTATTTTTTTCTGATCTCAACATTAATAAACATACTTTCTTAGCTTTTGTTAATATTATCATATAATTTTATAGTTGATTCTCCTTATTTGCTATAGTTATGTTTTTAAAGACCCTAACACTGAGCCATTGCTAGGTTCATCCACACACACATTTCCCCTAACAGTGGCTCAGTGTTCACTAATTCAGTGTTCTGGTGACTTTAGGAACCCAAGTGCAGCAAATAAGACAGATGAACTGTGTGTGTGTGTGTGTGTGTGTGTGTGTGTGTGTGTGTGTGTGTGTGCATGTATATACACATACATCTCATGTAGATTATAATCTTAAATACTTAAAAACTCATTCTAGTGGATTATATATTTTATTATTCTACGAAAGAGGAAACAAGGTTCTGACGTGTCAAGTGACTTCCCTGAGGCCACCCCCCTAATAGGTGCCTGAGTTGAGATTCTAGCCCTATCCTTCTTGCTTCAGAGCCAGACTTTCTTGCAGTACACTGCACTGTTCCTTACTTTTCCCATCCTCTGGTCATCTTCATGTCAGAACTGAAACAAGGCAGAGCCCCACCTCCCCACCTTGTTCGACCTCAGCTGGGAACAAATGTATGGGATGACAAATTTTGTACCACTCTGCACACATCTGTGAATGACCTCAGATACCACAAGTATTGATTTGGGGATCACAAATAAATTTTAATGAGTAGCAAATTTGCAACTATAGAATCCATTAATAATGAAAATTAATTGTATATGATAATGAGTTTGCATCTAGTACTGAAGAAATTCTAATGATTTTTGGTTACTCTAAGGTATGATTGTCCCAGAGTAGTTTTGTGACCCCGTCCTTGGTCAGCTGCTGTTTTACCCTTTCAGTGAGTCTCCCTGGGTCAGAGAAAACCAGTTCCTTCTTGTAGAAAAATTTGAAACTTGCTTTCTTGCCACAGTGTGCTAACAAGCAGCAATTTGATTATACAAGGTGCACATTGTACCCTTCCTGTGTTGGAGGACCCCCCCCATTATCCTTTTTACAGCTACTTTTTGTTACTAAGTTTCTTCCAGAGCACTGTGCTGTTTTGCTCTTCTCTTTGGGTTAATCCTATGTTAAAATTGAAATGAATAGGACTGAGCTAAGAATAGTGTGCTATTAAAGTTTTCATGATATTATCTAAAGAGGTTGGTTTGTTTCGGTCTTCACTGATGGAAAATAATGTTGAAATTTAGCCACCTTTTTAAGGCAGTGCTTTTTCTCTGGTAGTGGTCACTACCATCACCAATTATGATCAGTTTAGGCTTCTATAGACACACACACACACACACAAATAATCAGGTCTGTAAATAGCGCACTCTTGAGGGAGTTTAAGCATCTGTCATTCCAACTGTAAGGATAAAGTTATGTTGTTTTTTTTTTCCAAGTGCAAAATAAATTGAAATTGAAATCCATCCCTTCTGACCCTGAATCCAGTGTTTTCCCACTCTAACACACCTCTCTTTGTTTGAGTAGGGATGGCACGAGGTTAGGTTAGTAGATTTTATAGCCTCAGGTATGAATTGTACATTGATAATATAGGAGGAATGGTGTAAATCCAAATGGTTTTATGAAAATACAATGAAAAATTGTAATAAAGATGAAAAATACCATGAATATTTTCTTATATTAAATTAGTACTTACATATAATACTAGAAGCTTATGGATAGCACTTCAGATTGAATATTAGTATGTAATAGACACCCTAACTTAGAATTTGTTGACAAGAACCAAAATCTATGATACTGGGTTGAATATGATAATGTGTATCATCTCTTAAGGATTTTGTTAAATCATTTGTATGTATATATATTTTACAGAGGTTCTTTTTAATGACTAACATTAATGATGTGATTCACTACTTAGATAAACTGCTGCTTATGACATTTCTTTACATTTCTAACCTTTTTATTAATCCTTAAACACTGTCAAGGTTTTTGAATATTTTAAAAATTTTAAACAAATTCTTTGGTATTTTCTTAAAACATATAATGATGTTACACTACCAACTGTTTTGATTACTGCTTGCTTTTTTCCTATAATAGATATTATACAACGCAGCCCTGTTTGACATGCCCTGAATTTTGCACTGTTGATCCTACTGATAGATTTTATGGTTTAATGACACTTGTAATCAATAAACTATGATATATGCAAGGTGATGATGCCAAAGACTAAATTTCCCTTGTCAACCTTGATAGTGTTTTAGTATAGATGTTCTTCCACTAGATACTGGAAATACAAGGGATTTTAGGTAGTTAACGTATGTACATGTGAACTAAAATGCTCTCTATGTATTTTCTGTTGTGTAAGTACTTGTTCTAATCCAGTGTTATTGCATTATGTAATTGTTCTCCCTGGGAAAAGCAGAATGGCATGCATTTTCCACAATACGTAAGTGACCAAAAACTAGCCTTTTTTTGCAATAAATTGGCATGCTATTTAACCACTGCTACAGCAGAATCTCATAACCTTCCAGCTATTACTTTTCACATTCAGATTTTCAGTGTGCCAAAAATTCTTCCTAGCATCTACTGATTTCATGGGTGTTTGCAGAATTGATTCTGATGGTGGCATGGGAAATACAAAAATTTTTTCTTGCTTAATATTCTGCCATTTGCTGCCAGATGGCTGGGTGTCTGTGTCTGTTTCTGTGCTGCCACTATGCACTTGATGACTTCTGAATGAAGGGAAATGTTGATTGTGGTCATGTTGAAAATAACAGTTGCATGAAATCTCACAGGCTTCTGCTGTACTTGGCAGTTTGTCTACTGCTCTTGCAGCTCTTGGTTTTTTAAGTAGGTAGAGACCAATAAGTCCTACATGCTCACCCAAATACTACACTTTTATTAACTCTTCACTTTAGTTATGCTTCATTTAACTTCTCCATATGTGTGTTCAAATTGCCATATAATTTTTTTTAATGTTTTAGCAGTGTTATTGGTCTTTCACCTGTATTCAGCTTCAGTTTTTATTATAAGACACACAGGGAATGTTGTTAAGACAGCAAATATATCTAAAATGATTCTATGCTGAGATTGTTATGTCAAAGCATGAGTTAAAGTGGGAGCAGGAGGGGAGGGAACCTTAAACAGTGATAGATGGCTCTTTTAGCATTAAAGTATAAATGAGAAGGGATGCTAATATATACTCTGTGTAAGAACTTGTACTTCTCAGAAATAGGCACACTCCATGGTGGTTTGAAATCCTTGGGGTTCTTTGAAAAGAGTGAATGAAACTAATTTTTTGGAAGATCAGATTGTTACTTGATTTGGGATCTTTTTTTTTTTTTTTCCCTTTGCTCAGAAAATTAAATACCTAGGAAAAGAGGCAGTAATAGTACTTTTTCTGGGCAAACATTTTTTATGGTAGTGATAGACTTTAAATTTTAGAACTTTGAATATTTTAAAAAATCTGAACATTTTTAAAGCTGTAAAAGCATGTTGAAATCTTAGATCACCATTTTATCTAAGTTCAAATGGTATTTTTTTGCTTTCTAATAATTCTGCTTTTCTGCTAATTTCAAGACACTTTTTCTCATTGAGCTTTAATTGACACAGTTATTAATGATCACAAATGTCACATGTAATCACAGCTGTCTTAGCAATTCTTTTTAGTGGAACTACAGCTATTAATTCCTTGAACTCCGTTAACGTACATGAGTTATACTTCCTTGTTTATTTTTTCTTTCACCATGTCAGGCACCCCCTGTAATGGCCTATCCTGCTACTACACCAACAGGAATGATAGGATATGGAATTGTAAGTATTTTTCCCAGCACAGCTGTTTGAAAATTTGCATTTATTTTCAAACTTAGCTGAAAAAAGAATTTAGTGTTACATATACCCTTACTTCCTAACGCAGAACCTTATACCATAGCATTGGTTTCATAACTATTTCTAGAATAGTCATACAAATTTATTAATGTTCATTGTATTACTTGGAGTATTTTCCCCCTCATAACTTTGCTAGGCATTTTTATACTTCTTTATGAACTCATGTAAGCATTAATGTTAACTCCAAGTCCTTGTTGCTGTAACCTTACCTTAATAATAATGAGGTCTTAAAACCTTATACTACCACAGGGGAAGGGAGGAATTGACATTTCTTGAATTGTGTAGGGAGTAAATTTAGTCTCATAAAACCCAGAGAGAATTTTTCTGTGACATGATTGGTATAGCACAGAAACAGTTCTTTAACTTTTAAGCTGTCCACAGCCCACATTCTCGATTGCCCCTGCTCTCCCAATTCTCGTATTCTGACTCACTTAGACAAGACGTGAAGGTAGTTGCTTCCGCCCACTACCCATTTTGAGGGGCTGTTGCTGGTTGGAGGCAGCACTCTATTTGGTATTGCTACTGTGGCTGCCTCTGCTACTTCTCTATTTACATCTTAATGGAAGTAGCTCTTTTCCTGCATGTAAAGAAGTTTCACAGTTTTTGGATTGGTAGTCCTTACCTAGAAAAGGAGTCTGTACAAAAACTCATAAAGTGAATCTTTCACTACAAATAGGAATCTATTTAAATAGGACTTGTGGAAAGATAGGATTTTAGAATATTGTATTTTAGCCAAGATAGTATGGTGGTCTTGTGTACTCTATTTTGCCACTTATTATTGTTAATTTTATACCATGGAACAATAATTTTTAAAGAAAGGTATGGTTGGTTGAGATTTATTTTCAGTTATTCAAGAATGAACGGGAGTTCCCGTCGTGGCGCAGTGGTTAACGAATCCGACTAGGAACCATGAGGTTGCGGGTTCAATCCCTGCCCTTGCTCAGTGGGTTAACGATCCGGCGTTGCCGTGAGCTGTGGTGTAGGTTGCAGATGCGGCTCGGATCCTGCATTGCTGTGGCTGCGGCGCAGGCCAGTGGCCACAGCTCTGATTAGACCCCTAGCCTGGGAACCTCCACATGCCGTGGGTGCGGCCATAAACCCGCGGCCATAAAATGACAAAAGGCAAAAAAAAAAAAAAAAAAAAAAGAATGAACGAACCTCTTTGTATATAATTTAAGCTTCTTGGTTTTTCTCTGAAATAAAATGAAAGAACCATAGAGAGTAAACTCTTTCAAAGAATCAACTGTTTTCCTTTATGCTTACTTGCATAATGGCATGAGAACTTGATTTAATAAAGAAAGGCAGTTTACTTTTAAAGGTTTTAGCCATTTAAAAAAAAAATTTTTTTTTTGTTATGGCTACACCCGTGGCATATGGAAGTTCCTGGGCCAGGGATTGAATCTGAGCCACAACTGCAGCAGCTCTGGATCTTTTAAAAACTGCACCTGCACCAGACTGAGGGTTGAACCTGCATCTCCTCAAGAGACTCAGCTGCTGCAGTCAGGTCCTTAACCTACTGCAGCACAGTGGGACCTCCTAAGCCATTTTATAGTTTCAAGTTTCCCTGTGTCTGAAGCTGCCAAATTTGTCTGTTTACTGTAGAAAGGTTCGAATTTTACAGTTTGTATAGAAAAAATTAAGCTTTCTGTGAAACTTTTTAAAAAGAGCACATTAAAGACTTTCCATGCAAAAAAATACTCAAAAATGTATAGCTATCAGTCTTATCTGCATTTATAGGATTTTTTCCTTTGAGTCAATGCAGAAGTATTAGTACTGTTCATCTCTGTCATCCTTCTTGTTTACTTACTCATAATAAGGAAAATGTGAGTCAACATCCTTTAACTGGATATTTTTGTTTTTTTTAGCCTCCTCAAATGGGAAGTGTACCTGTAATGACACAACCAACCTTAATATACAGCCAGCCTGTCATGAGACCACCAAACCCTTTTGGCCCTGTATCAGGAGCACAGGTACTCATTAACGTGCTACATGTAATATTTTAATATGCTTGATGTGGAAGGAATATAATATAATATATTATACAACTTTGGAAACAAGTTAATAGCATTTTTTCCCTTCATGGTAGATGTTACTTGCTTTGCCAAGCTTTCTCATCTAAGAGTTTTTAGGAATAGTGATTATTTGGAAGGAAAGGATAAGCAGATTACAAATATTAAATATGGAAAATTCTTGGTAACTTAGTGTGTCCAGAGGATTGTTTTTCTGAGGTTAAGGAGCCTTCTTTCTGTTTATGATTCTGATATACTCCGTTTTGTGGGCCTTAGAAACCTTGAACTCAGAATTCAGTGCCTTGGCTTCAAGTGGTGCTATAATACAGGTGTTATTTGTTCTTGAGATATTTTTTAAACTTGACAAGTCTTCAAAAGCTGTGAATGCTGTATATTCATTAGATAACTTCCTGCCACTAAAGATCATATTTAAAGACAAACCCCTCAAAAGGGCAAAAAAGTTTGGAAGGCCATGCTGACCTAATTTCTTCACTGAAAGACTTTCCTCTTCAAATGTTTCCAAGGCATTCTTCAGTTCATAAAATTCACCCAAATTATTCTCTTTCTTTTTCATCTTTTTGTTAGCATTAGGAAAATCTGGATATTTTTAAAAAGCTTCTCGCTGTGGTAAGGAAAGAAGAGAGGAAGTGTCTGTTAATTACTTCTCTGGTGGCATACCATGGGATGAGACCCTTGTCAAGTGATAGGATGACTTATCCTCTGCTCATGTAATTTAAGAGTGAGGAATAACTACAAGCTTTTGTTAAAGCCTCCTTTTCTTAAATTGTTTCCAAGGCCAACTGCTTGGTTACTCTATGATTTTAATGCTGTTTGAAAACATTTGTGTGAGCATTTGGTAATGAACCTATATTCCTCTTCCACTTGAATGCATGTAGATTATACTTGCCAGTGCATAAAATGTTACATTGCCCAAGTTAGTTTGTATTGATCAGGTTGAATTTGGTCTGTATGTATCTCATAGACTGGTGAAATTTAGGAGATCTTTTCATTTTTTCAGCCTTTTTGAGTATTGAACTCATTTAATAAATTGACATCTCAAGAAGTACCAGTAACCGGGAGTGGATAGTGAATTTAGTTTTATTAAGAGGTGAAATCCATGTTCTTTGAAGTTCATGTATTTCCCCAGATGGTTTTTTTTTCCCCCTTTGTCCTTTTTAAAGTGACCTTTTCTTCCTGTTCCTTAATCAGTTAAATATTTACAGTGAAGATAGCTGGGAATCAAGGTGGTTAGTAGAGTTGTTACTTTTTTATGCATTTGTTTTTATAAATTAGATTATGTATATTTATAGTTTCTTTCTCATCTATCCTTTTACAAGTAGTAGTTCTCTGCTTTTTTTTTTTTTTTTTTTTTTTTTTTTTTTTTTTTTTTTTTTTTTTTTTTTTTTTTTTTTTTTTTTTTTTTTTTTTTTTTTTTTTTTGCTTTTTGCTTTTTTAGGGCTGTACCCTCGACGTATGGAAGTTCCCGGGCTAAGGGTCCAATCCGAGCTGCAGCTCCCAGCCTACACCACAGCGACAGCAATGCCAGATCCTTAACCCTAGGAATTGAACCCGCATCCTTGTGGATACTAGTTGGGTTCATTACCGCTGAGCCACAATGGGAACTCCTATCAGTAGTAGTTCTGAATACTGGCTTAACTTCCTAAAGAAACAGATTTTGATCATCTTTAAGATGATGATTTCCCTGACTTTTGATGTACAAGTTTTCTTTAATTTAATATGTCCTCCTGATGTTCTTTAGTTTTTTCTTTGTTGTTCATATATTTAACTAAAGGTATGTATCGTTTGGTTTTAAAAATTAGTTTTTTGCTGTAAGAGACTAAGTGGTGGGAACTTAAATGTGTTTAGGGAAAAAAAAAAAGCTATATTTTAGAGCTACAACTTTATCAGGAACCACTGACTACAGAAGGTTTTTCCCTGATATGTGGCTAAATTCTATACCCAGTTTGGGTCTTGTCTCAGAAACAGCATACATTGTTACCTTAAGCTTGGATGCTACCTTACAGTTTCCAAGCACTTTCACATATCTTAACACACCTTATTCTTGAAATATTCTTTAAAGTAGTTGGGCCTACTACCAGCATCCTGTTTTATAGATAAAGAAAGTTGAGATTTGGAGATGTTCTTCAACTAAATAAGTGGTAATATGCAACTTGGATTCCGGAATTCCTAATTCCTAGTCCTGTGTTCGTTTGTGCCACACTGCTTCTCTTCTGGTGGGACTCAGCCTGTCAGGCCACAGCAGTAGTACTGTCTTCCTTTTGTCAGCAGTAAACCACTCTTAATTCCTTGGATTTCCTCTTGGATTATAAACTATATTTACATATTCAGGATGTAGCTATTATAGTTGTCAAGTACATTATCTTCAGTTCTGGATAATACTTTTAACCTTGAAACACTTTATATGAAGGTTTATTTTTTAAATATGGTTTAAAAAAAAGTGAAGAATCTACCTTAAAAAAAAATGCTGGCTCCCTATCATCTGTTAATACAGGTTTTATATCCTATTTTCTTTTAAAATCCATATAACTTTCAAACACCAAAAAAATGCAAGAATTTCCATGTGTGTGAAATGTAACAGTGGTAGAAATGACCTTTTCTGATTAACTTTAGAAGAAGAAAAGAGAATGAGAACATAAAGGTAGTAAGTTTCTAACTGAAAAATCAAATTTGAAGTGAGTACTTAATTCTGAACATTACTGATTGAGAAAACACTTGAAGGAAGCAAATTGATAAAAAAAGGAAAAGAAAATTAGCTGGCAATGAATTGCCTCAAAGAAGCTTTCTTCTCAAGTGGTTATTTGAATCAGTTGAAAGCCAGAATCTTAAACCATATAATGTTAATCTTAATTCCTTCCCCCCTTTGTTTTCTGTGTCTTGTCACAAAGTCCCACTAATTGTTCCTCTACTGTTACTAGATACGCCCTTCTTGCAGTCTATGTCCTCCACCCAGATCGGAACCTTTTTTGCACCTCACAAAATCTCCCTCTTTCTAAAATTAAGAATGAATAAGCAGAATATTGGGGTTCTTCAGTTCCCTTGCCTTTACTCTTCTCAATCAAGTATCCATTATTCTGCTCTTTGTCTTTTCCAGAAGTCCTTTTTCTGTCATAAAGTGAATTTATTACTCTTTACTCATTTTATTGTCATCTCTTGTCCCTTTTCAGTTCTTAAGATCTCAAGTTCTTTTCTTTATTCTGCATAATCTTTCTTTATAGAATTTATCCCTACCTGACATCTCTTGGTCCGTCTGTCCATCCGTCCATCCATCTATCCAGTCTACAAAGAGACACATTTACTAGATTGTAACCCTCATAGAGGCTTGTATGTGGCTTGTTTACTTGTGTATTCATGGTTCCTAAAACAGTGCCTGGCTCTTAATAGTTTTTGAAAATTATTTCTCAAATGAGTGAATTTGGTTGAAAACTTACTTTTTCAGTTGTATAACTTTGTTTCTTACTGATTTCTCTTTTTAATTATAACCATTGTAACAATTTATAATAGTGTTCAAAATTGGTTTAATTTGTTAGCTAATAGTTACCGTAAGCTAAAATGTTTGATGACTGTCACCTGAGGAATGAAAACACCTTTAATTTCATGACAACTTTAATAATATTAAAATTAAGCTATTTGTCTTTGAAGTAGGAAAGATTTTCCCATGCTTTGGTTTTTAATGCTTCTTAGTTAGTCCCTTGGATTAATTTTGACCATTTAGTGGTAGTAACCAAAATAATTTTTCTCCATGAATTATCTTTTAGTTGTTGTCATTGTTTTGCTCTTTTTTCAATTAGATTAAAAATTTCTTGAGGCAGATACATCTGTTTGTACATTGTAAAGTAAATGGTAGTTTAAATATAAAATGAAGTCCCAGAGTTCCCTTGTGGGGCAGTGGGTTAAGGATCTGGCATTATCACTGCAATAACTTTGGTCTCTGCTAAGGAGCATGTTTGATTCCAGTCTCAGGAACTTGCACATCCCACAGATGTGGCCAAAAAAAAAACGTAAATCCTATCAAAATAGAATTTTTTAATCAAATCCCAGTTCTACAGCTCTTGTCAAATATCTTTCCCTGTTCCTTGAAGTGTTTCTTTTGGGAACCCTTACTTACCCTAAATTGTAGCTCCTGGTCTCTTGATCACTATTAATCCAAGGGGATAGAGAGTACCTCAGTCCTCCCACATATATTTATCATTTTACCATTATTGATGTATTCCAGATTTTTGGTTTTCGGGTTTGTTTTTTTTTTTGTTTTTTGTTTTTGCCTCACCTATGCCATGTGGAAGCTTCCAGACCAGGCATCGAACCTGTGCCACAGCAGCAACCAGAGCCACAGCAGTGACAATGCCCAATCCTTAACTCACTGGGCCACCAGGGAGCTCCAGTGATGTATTTATTGTGTGTTCTAAATTATGTCTTGATTGCTTTTAGTGCTATGTTAGTGCCTGCTAGTGAGAAAGTAGCTAGTACCTTCCGGATGGCTATTAGCTCAGACTGTTTCGTTCTTCAGGAAATTGTCTTCAGTATAACTTTAATTTAATAGACTACATTGTAATGTTGAAATTATGCCTTCTTATCCACCTATACACTTATTCTATTACCATTTTTTGTGCTGGCTTGTTCTGTATTTTTTTTTTTTTTTAAGATATTTCCATATGACTGTTAGATACTTAAAGATGGATGTGTTGCATGCTGTTTCATTCCTAACGTACCTTTTTTTTTCCAATGTTCTACATGAGCGCATCTTTTGACTGCTTGGAAAATACTAGATCCTTATGGTTAATGCATTTTTTTTTTCCTTCTGTGTGTCCTCACACTATTTAATCGCTTGCTATTGGTTACTAGTGTGTTTGTTTATTAACTTGGAGAGAGTGGGGACTCTGAAAACCTTCTCTTACTTGTGCTTTGTTTAAATCTTACTGGTACTTACTGGTATATAAGTTGAAATGTCTATTGCTGGTCAGTAGTTTGTTAACTCATTCTGCATTGCAGTATCCAACTGTTATGTTAAAAAACATGGAGACAGCTTAATTTTGTTTTTCTTTTAAGTTACTCTGATGTGAAATAACATTCTTCGAATGATTGTTTATGAGGCAGTTTAGATTTTGAAGATCTTTGTGGAGGAGAGTAGTGTTTGTTATGTTATCACTTCCTTATTTGAGAAACTCAGACTGATCCCATATCAGTGTTTTCCCAAAAATGATATGAAAACTATAGAGTGTTACATTTGGGGATTTAATTTTAAAAATAAGCATATTAAAAGTTTTGTTGTTTGTCTTGGTTGGTACTGGAGTTTTGGAGGTTTCCTAAATGGAGGATATGGCTAAAGATGCAAAATGGCTGTGTTTTTGTTCGTATCGGCCAGTTTGAAGTATGACATCAGTTAAGTGTCTGAAAGGAACAATGGCTTGTTGTGAGTGCTTTTTTTTTAACCATTTAAATGGGGGCACTATTGTTTGACTTTGGATATTGGAATAATTCAAATCTGACCCAAAAATGGCCTTTTTAATGACTTTCTTGTATATATGAACTAATGGCTCTCTTTGCATTTTTTTTAGGCTTAGCTGTTGTTGTTGTTTTAACTTTCTTGGTATGTTAACTGTGGGTGTTGGCAGTTGCCCCTCTGTCAGCTGATCTGCCCCACTGGATTTCTGTGAAGGCCTTTTGCTTTGTCAGCAGTATTTTGTATTTCATTCATCCTTGCCTAGTAGAAGATCCCATGAAGGGATTTACTTTGGGAATTGGGATTTAATACCTGGATGAGAATGGTTCTGTAATACCCAGGGCATACCTGAATCAGTCAAAACAAGTGTGAGGAGCCCCATCTGCTAATCATTATTGTTAATAGGACAACATGCAGAACCAGGCCCTTTCACTGGGTTTTTGCTGAGGGCATTTTTTCTAGATGGTAGAAATCTAATTCTTGTTTTAAACAAAACTAACATATTTATAAAATCCTAGGTGACTGTGAAGTTTTACAAAATCTTCATGATGAGCATCATTGGACTATAAGGCAACTGTGTATATAGAAAGCACACAGGTGCATTGACTGTCTAACATTTACTAGAGAAAACTCTTAAAAAACTATTTTTCTAAAGATTTTTTTTCTGTACGTTAAATACAGCTATAGATTCTAGCTGAGTCGAGATTAATTGAGATAGCAGATTTTAGAGAGGAGGCAAAGCATCAGCCTTGGATTCAGCAGATCTGCTTTTGAGTCTGTTATTAGTTGCAGAGTGCTGCTGCTTCAACAAAGAGTTCCACAGATTTAATGGCTTAAAACAATGGGAATTTAATCTCTCACAGTTCTAGAGGCTAGAAATCTGAAAACAAAGAATCTGTAGGGCCATGCTCCTTCCGAATTCTCTAGAGGAGAATCCTTGCTTTTGATAGCCCACTCCTTCCTTGGCTTACAGCTGTAGCACTTCAGTCTCTGCCTCTTTCACATGGTGTCCCCCTGTCTCTGTCTTCACATGGCATTTCCCTCTTCTTCTAAAGATTGGATTAGGGCCCACCCTAATGACCTCACTGTAACTTGGTTACAGCTGCAAAGACCTTACTTCCAAATAAGGTCACATTTGTGAATACATCTATGGGGTCAGGATTTCAACAAATCTTTTAGGGGAATACAGTTCAACAGACTCTCAACTTACCAAGTGTTTCAGAACATGTTGTTTGTGTAACTTTGATGAACTTCAGTTGTCTTATCTATAAAATGGTCTTTTTTTTTTTCTGTCTTTTTGCCTTTATGTGGAGCCGCACCCGCGGCGTATGGAGGTTCCCAGGCTAGGGGTCTAACAGGAGCTGTAGCTGCCGGCCTTTGCCACAGCCACAGCAACGCGGGATCCGAGCCGCATCTGCGACCTACACCACAGCTCACGGCAACACCAGATCCTTAACCCACTGAGCAAGGCCAGGGATCGAACCGGCAACCTCATGGTTCTTAGTTGGATTCATTAACCACTGAGCCACGAAGGGAACTCCTATAAAATGGTCTTTTTACCTTGTGTACTATGTAGGTTTGTTATAAGGTCCAAATGAAAATATTGGAAATTGATTTAAAAATGTGGAGGTGTATTTTTTTTTTTATTGATGACTATAAGGAACGTTTTTTGTTTTTAAAAGGAAAATGTACAAGGTTGTCCTCTTTTTAGAAAATGTCTTTATTTCCTGAGATGTCCCTATTCGCAAATTCTAATTTATTATGTTTCTTTTTTCTTCCCATGTGTTACAGGTTATCTTGATTGTAAATAATTCATAGTTCATCATTTTGAAGCCTTAATTATGACTCACTATTATGACATCAATAAACACATAAAGACACAGGCTAGGGCAGTGACTGGAGTATGGGGATGGGTCAGCCTGGCTGAGCATGGTCTGCATTAGGGCCTGAATCATCCACCTGGGGTGTAGACTGTGGACATTGTTCACAGGAACCAGACATAGCACTCTTCCGGACTGTATCAGCAGCATCTGTGTTGGCTCAGCATTTGTGAAAGTAGTATTACCCTAAAATACCAAGCTTTATTTTATAATAATTAAAGTCTTTACTTGGTCTAACTTAATACAGTTTATAAGCCATCCAGTCTCTTTTTGGGAGAGGAGCAAACCTTTTGTTAAAATGTCTAAGGAACTCTCTCCTTAGACATTTTTAGTGGGAGCCCAATAGATCGGGAAAGAGCAGGTATCCTCAAGCTCATCTATGAAACGTAGTTTGGAAATTTTTTTAAACCAAGCAAAAGTGCCATGTTTTTGATAAATGACAAATAAGTGGCCCATTACAGGCACATTTAATTATTATTTTGTCTCCTTATGTACCAAATGACATGACCCTTAGCTTTTCATTCTTTTTTGGTTTTTGATAAGGAGTTAAAATCTAGTATGAATCAGCAGTGAACACTTTATTCAGATAAACTGAGCTGGTTTTCATGTCTCTCACCCATCAAATGGAACTTTAAATGAACTTCTCTTACACTCCTGATATATGAAAATTATTTTTAACTTAGGTCAGTTAATGTTTCCTCCCATTTAAGAAATGTTGTGATCTATTTCCCTTTCTCCAGTTTGGTTTTCCTTAACTGTTCAATTTAGGTTACCATAATTCTGAGGAGATGATTTCAGATGCCATTTTCAGATAGCATGTAACTCCTATGTTAATAGTTTTAAGTTGTTGTAGACTCTAGCAATAGTCTAGATTCAGAAAAGTTTAGAAACAACATACCTTCTAGGAGAAATCTTCTTGGTGCTCCTAAGACAAGATGAGGGTGACAGGAGAAATGTTGGCATAACTTTGTGTTGTTATTGATGGGCATTAGCTTAAGATGAGGTTATGTTGTGAGTAAACTCAAGAATGAGTTATCAGGAGTTCCCTTCGTGGCTCAGTGGTTAATGAATCCGACTAAGAACCATGAGGTTGCGGGTTCAATCCCTGGCCTTGCTCAGTGGGTTAAGGATCCGGCGTTGCCGTGAGTTGTGGTGTAGGTTGTAGACACGGCTCGGATCCCGCATTGCTGTGGCTGTGGCGAAGGCCAGCATCTACAGCTCCTGTTAGACCCCTAGCCTGGGAACCTCCATATGCCGCGGGTGTGGCTCTAGATAAAGGCAAAAAGACAAAAAAAAAAAAAGAATGAGTTTTCAGAGGCGCTTGGGTCAATCTATAGGACAGACCCTCTACCTTAAACAATAGAGAAGTCTTTTAGGCATACCTCAAAGAGACAGCTGAGAATAGCCTTATATATAGTATAAATTTTTGGACTGTAACATTGTATGTTTCGATCTCTATGCAGATGGATCAGATGCATCTCAGGTAGCCTGGCCATGTGCTAAACATTATTCAAAAATAGCCTACCTTTCTGTGGCTCACTTTTATAGCTGATGTCTCTGTGAAGTCACATTAAATAGGGCTGTGTTTCTAAATATCTAAATTGCTCTTCAAGCATATACTCTCAGTGTGTTTTTATTTATATATTTCTACAGCAGTATGTTAGGTACATTGAAACAACATATAGGAGTTCCCACTGTGGCACAATGGAACTCCTAAAAGGGCAAAAATTAATAGAGAAGTTTTAATGTTTTCTTCTGATATCCTAGTTTGATGACCATTTTTATACAGAGCTTGTTTTATCACCAAAAACCATTTTAATTTAACGTTTTATAGAATTCTTATACTCTAAGTCACTGCTAGTTTCTGAATAAGGGACAGGGAAAGTATGTTTCTTATATCTGAAGAGTCTAAAGGTGAGAATAGTATGGAAGCACAAGTGACTGGTTGATGGTAAAATAAGAACTCTTATAAGAGAAATACAGTGTTGAGAACACAGTGGAAGAGTAAGAGCAACACAGATTCGGTGACATTTGAGCTGGTCCTGTCATGTAAGACTAGATGATTATAGGTAATAAGGAGAGTTGAACTAATATTTGAGTAATATACACCAGGCAATGTGCTAGGTACTTTTTGTGTATTTTAACCCCCAAGACAGCCATTAAGGAGGATATGGGTATTGGGTCTAGATATTCTAATCCCCATTTTAGAAAAAAGCTGGGATTAGATTCATTTCCCTCTTTCCATAAAACGGTACTCTCGTCTTAGGCAAAAGAAGTTTGCCCATTTTTCTCTTAATATGTTGGCTTTGTTTCTTCACCAAAGACAAAAAGAGTCTCAACAGCATTGCAATTTGCCGTCTAGGCTTTTGGGTGAATGAAAAGTTCACATGTAAAGTTGAAATTCAAACGATACGGCGGTTGCTGCTGCTTTAAATATTTTAAGCACAGCCAGTATATCAGATGTTTATCCTTAAATACTCAGTCCTTTATTCTCCCATAAGCTTTCAGTTGCACTAGTCTCACTTTCTGAGACTGCTATTTTCTTGTTCTTACCTGAAGTTTTCTTTCTTTGGTATTAAGTAAGAGTAGAGTGAAGGAGTACCCATTTTTTATTTTATGATCTTTCCTGTATCAGAATTCTTTATTAAATATTCCTTTATTCTCAGTATATTTGCCTTTTTTTAGAGTTAACTTGTGGTTTCTGTACTCTTGCCTTTACTAAACACAAACTACGGCCCCCCAAAAATCTTTGCTCTGGAGATAAAAGCAAAGGTTTTTAGTAACATTGAATTTTTTTCATTTGAACATTTTTTTTTTAAAGGTTCATTAGAGGGGATGGAGGAATTTCAACTGAGTGTTGCTATCATAGATTACTTATAAATTTCAGTATTTTATTTATATGCACCCTTTTTTTCACTTCTCATTTTCCTATAAAATAGGAAAGTAAGATTAAATATGTCTGTATTAGACTAGTGAGACTGATCGCTTTAAGTGGCATATTCAGTTGTGATAGAGGTTGATTTAATTTGAACAAACTGATAGCTCTGCTAATTTTTTTAGTTCTGGGAATTTTGGTATAGAGGATATTATTGAAAATAAATGAGTAAAAGCCTTTTGTTTTGGTGTGTGTGAGATGGCATATTTGTAAGATTTGATCAGAATGGTTATAATTTGTCTTCTGCTGGCTTGTAAAATACGGTGATTTTGCAATTAATGACAGTAATAGGATTTTTTTTTTTCGATTCCTTACTCTCCAATGTTTAGCAGCACTTACATGTTCTTTAACCTACCTCCAATAATGATAAGTAAAGGAAAATTAACCCTTGTAGTTTCAGGTGACTTTCTCAGGCTCTTTAAATCCTGCTGCTTTTCACTCACCAAGACCCTGTAGCCCCTTTGTGCTCTTTTTCTTCTTTCTTTCCTTGAGTAACTGTGCTGTTGCAGTATACTTCTTTTCCTACTCTTTCCGTATTTATTCCTGAGCTGACTACTTTCTCACCAGTGCCTGCTGTGTGAGTGCTTTGGTACAGGTACCGGGGGAGGGGGTAGGACTGTAGAAGATAGTCAAGGGCTGCTGCATGGCTCAGTCCTTGGCACACTCTGCAGTCAGCCAGTCCAGTCTGGGCCATGGTTTCATCTGCTTGAGATGGGTGTTGATATGAAATTTACTGCAGGGATAGTTAAGTCTTATTTTCTCATTTTTAATTTACATATTTTTATAGGTATAAGACGTGTGTGTATCAATTTAACAGAATAATAGAAGTATTAGTTAGAAACTAGCACTTTGCTCTCCAGGGAACATTGATCCTCTTTAACATTATTTTAAGCCTCTAGGACTTCCCTCCAGCAGCATACTCGTATATGGAAAAGAATGGAATTCTAATGTTCCCTTTGGCCATATTCTTCAGGGGTATTTTCCTCTCCAAACTACTGCCTTCGTGAGAATTTGTTTTAAGAATCTGATTTAAGATTTGATTTAATAGGGCACTCTCATAGGTGACTTGTGATTTTGGATGCTGACTCTGAAATAATCAGGGGGGAGTTTTGTTTGTTTCTTTGTTTTTAACTTTAAGTGAAAAAGAAAACCTGTTGTGGAGAAAAACCCAGTTAATCTTAAACTCCCTCCAGTTCAGTGACTGATGATAACTTTACTTAAAACTGTTTTGCTTCTGAGTGGTCATTCTGGTTGTTTTGAAAGGTGAGAAGGAAATGTCTTTCCAGTTAAGTTGTATCTTCTTCTGTCTCTGCGTGGATGATATTTGAATCCCCAAACCCAGACCTGCTGCCCTGTCCTTCCATCTGTAGCTTCTTGTGTTGTAATTCCATCAGCCTTCCTATTGTGTCTTGCCATTGTCTTTGAATGTTTATTTCTGAGAACAAGGTATGCATTAAGAAAATGATTCAACTACTAATACAACTGAAGATGATTTCTAAACCTATAAATTACACAGGAGTTGCCGTCTTGGCTCAGTGGTTAATGAACCCAACTGGCATCCATGAGGACACAGGTTCGATCCCTGGCCTTGCTCAGTGGGTTAAGGATCCAGCGTTGTCATGAGCTGAGGTGTAGGTTGCAGACACAGCTCATTGCTGTGGCTATGGCATGGGCTGATGGCTACAGCTCTGATTCAGCCCCTAGCCTGGGACCCTTCATATGTCATGGGTATGGCCCTAAAAAGACAAAATAAATAAATAAACCTATAATTAAAAAATTGCACATACTAGTGATGCAGCATTTGCTGAAACCCATTGGTTATTCATTCTCTATAGTGCTTTACTTTTTTTAAAAAATATTTTTTTGGCCACTCCATGGCACATGGAAGTTCCCAGGCCAGGGATCCAACCTGCTCTTCAGCAACACCCCAAGCCACTACAGAGACAACACTAAATCCTTAACACCCTGCACCATAGGGGGAACTCTCTCTCTAAGTGCTGTTCTTAAAAAAATAAGGTAAGAATGAGATCACTTAGAACCAACAAAGGCAGATTTTGAGCTCTTGAAATCCTTTATAAGAGTTTGAATGTTGAGATAATGAAACTATTTCCACTTAGTCACCTTGATTTAATACTCAGTGGAACATCCCTATGCTTGTATGCCTTTTGCAATCTTATGCAGGAGGAGGGAAAAAAAATTGAAAGTTTGTTCCAAACTAAAGTGGCTCATAGCTGGTTTAAAATACTCATAGGTTTAGTAAAGGAGATATATGTATGAAAATGAACATCTTGATATTCAGGAACTGTCTTTCTTTGAGGGAATACCAGAAGATAACGTTACTGAGTTCACTAGTCTACTTGCCTTATTGTATATACAAATTAAATGATAGGAGCAAATTCCAAGAATCAAGCAAATGTACTCTAACAGGAAGCTGAACCAGTGATCTTAAGTACTCCTCATATACAGGACAGTATGTGAATAGTTAGACTACATAACCTCTAAGCTTACTTATACCTCCCAGGGTCTAAGCATCAGCTACAGCATGTCCAGATAAACAGGCAGGAGACAACTCCATGTCAAAAATCTGTGAACACTGAGGATAGGACTTTCCACCTCGTATGAGGAAGGAAGGAAAGAATATTGCAGCCAGATGTGTTGGTCTAGACTGAGGTCAGATTTTACAAACTGTTTGATGGACAGCCTGGACACAGGAAGCCTACTTTCCTCAATTTAAACACACACACACAATTATACACTCACTTCTTTCCCTCTCCCATACATACATACAATAAAGTCTTGACCGTGGGTCAGCTTATATCAACCTTTTTGAGGAAAAGGCTATATTCCTCTGGAATTTCAGAAACAGTTTGTTTTCTGAAAAACACATGCCATTGATGCCCTTTAACTTAACATGTGACTGAAACTTTTGTTTTAATAATTTCACTTTCTACAAAGGCTGCCGTTATATTTATTAAAGATGACAAAACAGAAACCACTTCTTCTTTCATTACATTTTCTGCTTTCATGTTCTGTCATTCTGAGATCTTTTTTTCTTTCCCTCTCTCTGTCTTCTTTTCCCCCAGCTGTCGGCAGCATCCAGCCCCTCCAGTCACAGTCCTCACAGAGCTTCAGGAAAGGACCCTTTTGCAGAGCTCTCTTTGGAGGATTTCTTATAAATCACTTTAGGTATTGCTGCTTGCTTCTTTAAAGGACCCTGTGGTCCCTCGCTTCCTCCTCCTCCTTCTCTATTCTTTAGGTGAAAAATAAAAATAGATCAAGATAAGGCATAAGGACAGACAACTTTTGGAAAATATCTTTAACATAATTAGAAGGTGTGAAATAAAGGGACCACCTTACATGTGTACATATAAGCATCCACTGCTCACAGCAAATGGATGAGCTCAAACACCACCCTTCAACACTGGGTGTTTTATTCAGTCTTGAAGATTATAGAGAACAGTACAGTTTTACACATTGAATTCAAGCTTAGTTAGGAGCATCCTTTGTTTTAATATAGTGGCCAAGATTCCTTGTGAAAAATTCATTAAGGGTTGTATTTTTGTATATGTTTTTTATTTTAAATTAGTAACATTTTCCCAAAAATAACTTCTCTTTAAAAATTAAGGGCAAGTGACTACTCATGCCCCTTTTGATAGAAGGATTCAGCTTTTGATCCATACTGCCTCAAGAAGACAGAGTCATTTGTTCTTGTTGATCTCTAGATCCTAGTGTAGATAAACCTTCTGAATCTTTGAGAGGTTTTACCCTCCTGATTTGACAACAGTTTATTAGCACGTCTATTTCAGTAATATCTTTGGATGAGCAGTTTAAAGCATATCATGGTTGAAGTGTCTGAGTGAATAGTGACACCTCCTGAGAAGTATTCTTTTGCAAATCTTTCAGATTTTAATTTATATTAGTAAAGAAATTATTTGGTAAGCATAATGCTATTGTTTCCTTAATTACCTCTAATTTTATTATATTATTTGGAAATAATATTCAGATTTTGCTTGTGGCCTAAGTGACCTAAGTGAGATTTCTATGTGGAATATTTGTGTTCGTGGAGAGATTTTTTTGAACTTGTCATGGAAAAATTGTTTTATTTTCTGCTTCCCTTACCCCTCAGTTTTTAGTAATTAGAAAATATTTTGAAGGCTCTATAATTAAGCTTCAGTTATTGAGTTCTAGCTCATAATAGGCTGATAATACTGACTTCTGTTTTATAATCAGGATTTATAATAAGCATGCTATGTACACTTCTGGGCCAGTTGAATGGTAAAAGGCACAAAAGCATTACTGTTTATGAGAAGACATCCTACAATGAGGTGAATTAACTTAAACTCTTTTTTTTTTCCCCAGATACAGTTTATGTAACGAGATGGAAGAGAATGGAATTATTCCAAAAAGACAAGTGCTCAAGCAGCAAATACTTTCTTCCAGCAAAATCCAAACTGCTGTCTCTTAAACTCTCTTCTTCCATTAGAATGCTACAGTAACCCAGTGAAGGCCCATGAAGGAAATTGGGACTAGTCTATAGGAGAACGTATGAATACAGTTTATAAAAGCCAAGAATTGCCATGATTTCAGACTAAAAATCTGTCTTTTTGGTGACTAACCCTTCAGTTCTTTCAACTCCTATTAATACCCATAATCAGTAACCTACCAAGAAAAGCCCTTATTTGGAAAGTATGAAATTTGTACTTGGAAAAGCTGCCTGGAGAGAAGAACTGTGTCCTTTACTGTAATGCAAGAGGACTCTTTTGGGGGGATCAAATCATAATTCTTAATTATGCAGTATCTTTCTTTTCTCCAGTCCTCACATACACAGAAACAGTAACTAAAATTAACTTTTCTTTTAAAAAAATTATATATTCAGTTTGCAGTAGACATTCCTTAAGTATTTGTATTTATTTATGATTATCAATTTACTTAACATTAATATTGTATCAAACCTCCTTAAGAAAATGAGTATGGATGTACACGGTATGTTTGATTTTTATCCACAAGAATGAATCTGATTCAGAATGCTTTTCAGCTGACATACAGAGCACTAAATATTTTAAGGCAAGTCCATAGGTCTGAATCGCTTAAGAATTCTCAGTCTCTGTGGGATTAGGGAAGCATTATAAATGCATTAATCCTTATAGTCAATTCTGTGCCTAGGATTTTGCAAGGGAACAGTTCACTGACTAGGAAAAGCACTACATTTTAAATTCAGCATTAGTGCATTGGGAAGGAACTTTACTGCTTTGTGCTTGGCATGTCATTATTTTCCATTTGACATTAGGGCCTTTCCAAAATGAATGTGAGGAATTGCTTTCACTTCAAGACTTTCCTTCTTTTCAGTAAAACTCTAGGAGGTGTTATGGGGGGAGGGAAGGGGACAAAATCCTTGAACCTTTTATTTGGCTCATGCCGTGTTATGATCATGTACCTTTTAAATAAGGGGAAATAGTATCTTTAATGTCTAGCCAAGAGTTTAGTTAACGAAGAATTAAACTGCACTGTTGATCGGTGCTTTGTGTAAATACATCTTAACGTTTGGGTTGAGAGGGGCCTTAAGAAGGACAGTTCATTGTAGGAAAGCAATTCTGTACATGAGTTTAAGCATACTTGTTGCATTGTCTCTGCAGATTCTATTTTTGTTTACAATATTAAAATGTATGTTAGCAAAAATGGGTGGATTTTCAAATAAAATGCAGCTTCCACAAAACTTTTGTTATGGTATTCTGGTCTGAGGTGCATTTTCTTTTTCTCTTTTTTATCATCGGTATTATTACTTTTTGCTGATAAAAAATATACCCAGGTGATTAATATTTGATGATTTAATGAACTGTAAAGTTTTTTTCTGTTTTAATTTTCAAAAGCTTTATATTTGTACCTTTGTTATCTTCTAGACTCTTATTGATAAACTGAACTGCTTATTAAAATTGTTCATTTTTGTCTTTTGATCAGATGCCTTCAGTCACGTAAGTATAAGGGAGCAAATGCTTTGATTTTGACATATTGATGCATGTGATTATGTCTGCCAAAGAAATCTTTGAGTGTATCATGTTTCATATTGAATAATAAGTAGTATTCAGAGTACATGATAGAGGGACTAAAAGCTTACATTGATAAATGTCTGCATACTGTTTGCCATGGTTGGAAAAAATAGTCTTTAAGCAATATACTTTGTTAATTTTATCCCTTTTTAAGTTTCACCGATATTAAATCGATTTCATATAAACTGGAAAATGTACTTTTGTAAGGTAACTTCCTTAATAACATCATCACAGATTTTGATTTGTCTCTCCTGGTGTTTGAGTGGATATTATATTTGAGGTCTATGGCTTGTTCCTTTTATACTATCTTATTTTCCGATATATTCCAGTTTGTGAAGATGCTTCATAAACATTCCCATCTTATTGTTCAAACTTTTGGGCTTGCTAGATTATCTACATTTTACCCGTTTTACAGTTTGGAATAAGGAACTTTCTGAGGTTGATAGGCTAACAGGCATTGGAGTCATGTCTTTAATTTCATGGCCCATTGTTCTCTCTGTGACTTGCTATTGTTTATTCAGATGTATAAAGTGAAAAGGAATTGTTTTCTTCTGTGGTCTGGACAGATGACCACTCTTTATTCTCAAATGATTTTCTCCTTCTCTTCTCAGTACTTTGAGTATATTTCCCACCTGTTCTGATGTCCAGACATCACTGACAAGGAAAAACACCAAACACATGATCATATTCACTTTAATCAAAATATAACAAATGAGGTAAGTCAGCTGTTGAATACATAGCTAAAATCGGGTTATAAACCTGTGTATATGCCCACACCATCTTTCTACCCAGCTAGCAAATGGGTAGTAGCTGCAGAGAGAGATTAAGGTTGTTAGCAGAGGACAGCTAACTCACCCCAAATCATTTTCAAAATAAATAATTGTTTGCTTTTAACATCTCATTATTATCATAAAATACACTTTTTAAGATAGTTTTTAAAACCAGGGACCATGAGAGTCCATATTTAGGAAGAAATGTTTTGTTAGAGTAGGAATCTTTTACTTCTCCACAAGCCAGTAAAACATTATCCCTGGAAAATAGGCCTTTATCGGATAAGAGTCTCCTTGAAGTAAAGTAATTTCAAGACTTTTGTTCATTGTCATATTTCCAAATTCTGAGGATTCAGAGTACTGATGTAAATGATTATTCTTCAGCACTCCATGGAGAGAAACGGGATCTCTCTACTGAGGGAGGGGTGGCTTCTGTGTGTTTAGCAGTAGTTGGGTTCAGTATATGGAGAGGCCACAGCATTCAGCCAGTTGAACTTACTAACCTTACCCTCTAGAAAAGGTGGCTCCACAGCTTCCATCAGTAGCCTTTGCTTAGAATTTTGTGTGATAGAAGCGTCTTTTGTTCTAATGGGGCAGATCTTGGTAGGTTCCTGGGTAACGTCAGGATGGGAGCTGGTCACCGCAGAGACCAATCTCATCTTCCAGGAAGGGGTTGGGGGCTAGAGACTGTGTTAATAATCAGTCTTGCTCATGTGATAAAACCTCCATTAAAATGCTGATAAGAGTTTGGGGAGCTTACAAGTTGGTGAACATATCTGTGCACCAGGAGGGTGATGCAGCTCAAATGCTCAAGTACAGAAGCTCCTCTATTCAGGACTCACTTTACATGGCTGTTCATCTGACTACTTTATTATATTCTCTTATATAATAAACTGGTAAATTTTTAAGTGTTTCCCGGGATTCTGTGAGCCATTCTAGCAAATTATCAAAACCAAGGAGGGGAACCCTGATCAGTCAGAAGTAGAGGTGACAAGCTGGACTTACAATTGCCCTCTGAAGTAGGGTGTGAGGAGGCGATCTTGTGGGACTGAGCCCTTAGCCTCTGCTGTCTGTGCTAACTCTAGTTAATATGAAAATTATAGAACACCCAGCCAGTGTGCTGTGATTGGTGTGGAAAACTTATACATCTGGTGTCATATTGTAAGTACAAGATTAAAGAGAAACATTCAAGTGTTTTTCTCATACGAATAATAAGGCTAATAATTGATTAGAGTGTTTGTGTGTTAGAGATAGCATTTCAAATCAGTATGCAAACCAGTTTTACCAGCATCATAAATCTATTTGGGGAGGGGAGGTAGAATTCCCTCCAACATATGCCAGTGTAAATCTCAAATTAGTTAAAAGGTATAAGTGTACGGAATTAAAAAGTTGAAGAAAACATAGGTGAAAAGGGAAAAGATTTGATTTTTTTTTTTTTAGTTTACCAAAGATGAAGTACTGATGACAAATGAAAAAAGTTTGTCTTTAGTAGTAACTGAAAACTTCCAAGGTAAACAATGCTTTCCAAGTATAAGGATGTTCTGAGTGTTTTTGTATATATGGTTCATTTAATCAAGTCTGTGAAGGAGGCACCTTTGTTTACTCTTTAATAGATAAGAGTACAAGTCTAAAGGGAGTAAGTCATCTACTGTGTGATCCTTGAGGCAGTTGCACTGCTGTCCTAAGTTCTTATGGTCTGGTTCTAGGTCCACCAAAACTATGTGCTGTATGCTGTTGTAGAAGATGCCATTTTGCCTATCAAACAGCGTTAGTATATATAACAGCAAAGCTGAAGTGAGTATAAGCCAGTACAGCCTTTTTTTTTTTTCATTGGTGATAGTTGTCAGTTGTCTTGCAAGTTGAGAATTCCTATCTTTTCTAACAATTACCCAGGCAGATAACCTGGGGATGGAGTTTTGGCTAAGGGACATGAATTGTTGCAAAGCACAGAAATTTAAAAATAGAAATTGTCCATATCAGAGACTAGCAGACGCCACCCCCCAAAACCGTCCTTGTGACACAAAACAGCCTGAGTCTCATAGGTCAGTTAACATCAGCAGATAGTAGGCAATTAGAGACTCAGTTCAGACCTTTACTGTTATCATTCCAGATTAGAGGCCATTGTACACCTCCAGGCTCTGCCAGTTCCTGGGCCACCTGAAGGTAGGAGATGTTTTCAGCCTTCGGGAGGGTTGCTGGCAATGAGTTGGAGGAAGGGAGGAGTCTCCAGTGAAGACAGGAGGGCTACTTTTCTGAAGTGCTTAGGAGAACAAGATTCTTTACCAGTCACCCAGTAGAGAAGAGAGCCTTCTGTTCATCAAGATGAGTTCTACTGACATGAAATTTAGGAGGTAAGTGGAACCCCCCAGGAGCCTTCTCCTGTGTTACAGGAAACTGGGGACCCACAAGGGTCCTCTAGTTTCATACTCCCCAAGCAGCTTCTCGGGCATAGATTCTTGATCACAAGCCTTTGCATGTGTGTTTCACAAAGTGTTCACACTTTTGACACATTTCTCTCCAAAGGTAGCTTTTTGAGAAGGACGAGGGTTATCCAACATACACTGAGTTTATCTTTGTGGTTAGCTCCAGCCCCTCCCTCCTCTTTATTCAGTCTTGCACTTTAACTGCTGGAATCCTTCAGTGTGTCTGTGTGACTCACTGCTTATCAAGGCCACAACAATTTCAACCTTTTTCATATCTCCCTAATTGACACTTATACTCAGGCATTTTCAGTGAATAGAACGTGAGCTCTCTGCCCCTTTTCATCTGTATCCTTAAACTGTATTGACTGCTCAAGTCCTTTCACTCCTAGGAGGGAACACTACCACCTGATCATTTTTAGGGGCATTATAAATTGGGCAGCCCTTTCAGAAAGCCATAAAAATATTTGTAGCCTTTTCTCTGTTATCCCACTTCTGGAAATCTAAAGAAATTAACTGAAAGTATGAAAAATGCTTTATGCAGAAGAATACATCACAGTGATTGAGAATACCATAGTAACAACTATTTGGAGTAAGAATAAGGTTAATGAGGAGTCCCAGAGAATATTTTCATTAAAGAATGGTAAAGTTAATGGAAACCAGGAAAGAACAGTCAGCTAGAGCATAACTAGGAAAGATGTCAAAGACATAGTTGAAGAAGTAAAGAATGGTCAACTCAAGTGAAATAAAGGCTCAAGCTTGCCCACTGGACTAAGCAGGTAAGAATTTAAACCTTACCCCTAGCTATACCCAGGCATTGGCAGGAACAAAAGCCAAATTGCATGGAATTGAAGAGATGGGAGGAATGTAGAGCTATGAAGAAACTTGGCCAAGAACTGAAAGAGGTAAAGGACAATAAGCAGAGGGTGTACAAGCCAAGGAAGAATTTTAAGATGAAAGTCAATTTACTTCTTTGTTCATCCTTTTGATACATTGAGTACCTTCTATGAACCAGTAGTTTTAGGTGTAAGAATCAATAACCAAGATATAGAGGTTTGTTTTGATGCAGTGTTAATTTGTGGTAGTAGGCAGTGGACAAATATTCTGTGGCATTTGATGAATGCTGTGAAAAAAGTGAAGGGATAGAATGCTGTGATCAGTGTATAGTGCTAAGTTGTATAAGGTGTCAAGGAAGATCTCTGATGAGATGACCTTTGAACAGAGACTTAATGAAGTGAGAAAACAAGATGTGAGAGTGGCTCCTCTCTCCCCACACACAGGCAGAGGAAAGATCAAAGATCCAAAAGGGGACTGTGCTTGGCTTCTCTGAGCAGCAACGAGGATACCAGGAAGGCTTGAGCAGAGCGAATGAGAGGGAGCTCGGTGAAAGCTGAGGTCGGAGAGGTGGCAGTGGGCTAGACCTTTCTGAGTCTTGCTGACGTTTGGATTTCATATTGAGCTGAGATGGCCTGCAGGCATTGAGCAGAGAATTCTTTAAGAACTTCTGTTGGTTAAAAGATTACTGTGGCTGCTGTACTGACAGAAAAAAAAAGAAAGAAAGAAAATGGCAAACCAGCCAGGAGACAACTGTAATAGTCTTTAATCGTGAGCAAAACTTAGGCCCTGTGAGGTGTGTAATGAAGACCTGGCCAAAGATAAGACAAACAGTGGAAGGGAAAAATAGACAGTAATACAGTAATGGAAACTGACATCAGTACTCTGTCCACTTTCATCAAAGAATAGGTCATCCAGGTAGAAAATCAATAAGGAAACATTGAACTGAAACTACATAGTATATCAGGTGAGTGTAACAGACATACAGAACATTCTGTCTGACAACTGTTGAATGCATTCTTTTCAAGAATATAATGTATATTTAGTCACAAAGCAAGTCAATAAGTTTAAAATTGGAATCATAATAAAGCCTTTTTTCTGACCACAGTAGTAAGAAAGTAGAAATCATTTACACGAAGATGACTAGAAAGTTCACAAATAAGTGAAGATTAAACAACATGCTATTGTGTACTAATAGGTTAAAAAAAGAAAAGGAAAATCAAAAAAAACACCTTGAAACAAATGAAAGTGGAAACATTATCAAAAGTTAGGGGATACAGCAAAACAATTCTAAGGAAAGTTTACAGCAATAAATGCCTACATTAGGAAAAAAATATACTCAAGCAACGTAACTTCACACTGCAAGTAGCTAGAAAAAGAACTAATCTAGCCCAACAGTAGAAGGAAGCAAATAACAAAGGTCACAGTGGAGATAAGTGGACTAGGCACTAAAAGATGATAGAGAATGTGAAATTAAGAACTGGGGCTTTTTGAAAAGATAAAGTGGACAAACCTTTTCAGCTAGACTCACCAAGAAGAAAAGGGAGATTACTCAAAATCAGAAATGAAAGAAGATACATTAGGGTTTATACCACACAAATACAAAGGAACATAACAGACTGCTACAAACAATTATACACCAACAAATCGGACAACCTAGAAGGAAATGGTTACAGTCCTAGAAACATACATTCCACTAAGACTGAATCAGGAAGAAATAGAAGTCCTGAACAAACCAATTAATAGCAGGGGCCTTGAATCAGTAATCGAAAAGTACAGCATGAAATGGCTTCACTGATGAATTCTACCAAACATTTAAATAAGTAATACCAACCCTTCTCAAACTTCCACAAAATACAAGATTGGTTTCCAAACTAACTTTTCAAAGTCATCATTATCCTCATTCTAAAACTGGACAAGTCACTACAAGAAAATTACAAGCCAATATCCCTGATGAACCTAGATGTAAAAACATCCACAAAATATTAACAAATTAACAAACTGTGGATCACGTAGTATATATTGACTGAAAAAAATCTGCATGTAAATGCTCTCTGAGTGTCAACTGTACTTAAGAATTAATTTAACCAAGGGGGTGAAAGGTGTATATACTGAAAATTATGACACTGTTGAAAAATGGAAGAAGACACAGATAAATGGAAAGTTGTTCTGTACTCATGCATTTGAAGAATTAATATTGTTAAATGTCCATACTACCCAAAGCAATCTACAGTTCATTGCTATCCCTATCGAAATTCCAATGCCATTTTTCATAGAAGAAAAAAGTTTGTGAGGAATCACAAAAGACCCTGAATAGTCGAAACAATTTTGAGAAAGAACATCAAAGCTGGAGACATCACACTTCCTGATTTCAAACTACATTACAAAGCTATAGTCATCAAAATGGTATGGTATTAGAATAAAAACAGACACATAGATCAGTGGAACTGAATAGAGAGTACAGAAACAACCCAGAAATATGTGGTCAACTTTCAGTAAAAGAGCCAAAAATATACAATGGGGAAAGGGATACTCTCTCCAGTAAATGATGTGAGGAATACTGAATTGCCGCATGCAAATGAGTGAAGGTGGACCCCTATCCTACACCATGTACAAAAATCAACTCAGTAAACTTAAAAGATTTTGCACAGCAAAGGAAACCAAAAACAGAACGAAAAGACTACCCAAAGAATGGGAGAAAATACTTTCAAATGGAGAAACTTGGACAAGGGATTGATCTCCAAAATATGCAAACAACTGATGCAGCTCAATATATTAAAAAAGAAAAACCCAATCAAAAAAAAAATGGGCAGAAGATCTAAACAGACATTCTAAAAAGAAGACATAAAGGTGGCCAAAAAAAAAAAAAAAAACCCCACACATGAAAAGATCTTAACATCACTAATGATTAGAGAAATGCAAATAAAAACTACAATGAGGTATCACTGTATACTAGTCAGAATGGCCATTATCAAAAGTCTAAAAACAGAAAATACTGGAGAGCGTGCAGAGAAAAGGCAACCCTCCTGCACAGTTGGTGAGAATGTAAATTGGTGTAACCTGTGGAAAACAATGTGGAGGTCCCTCAAACAGCTAAAGTAGAACTAACATGATCCAGCAATCCCACTCTTGGGCATATATCCGGAGAAAACCATAATTTGAAAAGATACATACATCCCCAGTGTTCATTGCAGCACTGTTTGCAACAGCCAAGACATGGAAGCAACATAAATGTCCACTGACAGGAATGGATAAAGAAGATGTGGTATATATACATACATACATATACATTTATATACATACATACATATATATATACATACATACATATATATATATATATATATATTAGAATGTTAACCGGCCATTTAAAAAAGAGTGAAAGAACACTATTCTGCAACATAGATGGACCATTATGCTAAGTGAAGTAAGAGACAAACACCACATGACATCACTTATGAGTGGAATCAAAGAAAAGGATACAAATGAATTTATTTGCGGAATAGAAATAGACTCATAGACTAAAATCAAATTCATGGTTACCAAAGGGGACAAGTGTGGGGAGGGATGAATTAGGGATTAGCATATGCACACTGTGGTGTATGGAATGATTGGTCAACGGGAACTGCTGTATAGAAAATGGAACTCTATTCAACATTCTGTGATGATCTATATGGGAAGAGAATCTGAAAAAAATGGATGTGTGTATATGTATAACTGAATCACTTTGCTATACAGCAGAAATTGTCACAAAGTTGCAAATCAACTATACTTCAATAAAGTTGAAGAAAACTCAGAATTATTGAAAGGCTTAAGTGTAAGACCTGAGACTGAAAAACCTTGGGGAAAAAAAGGGGTAAGTTTTTCATCATTGGTCTTGAGAATTAGTTACTTTTTGGACTTGACACCCAAAGCAAAGGCAACAAAAGCAAAAATAAGTGATACTACATCAAACTAAAAAGTTTTTCATGGAGTTCCCATTGTGGCTCAGCAGTAACGAACCTGACTAGAATCTCTAAGGATGCAGGTTCGATCCCTGACCTTGCTCAGTGGGTTAAGGATCCGGCGTTGCAGTGAGCTGTGGTTTAGATCACAGATGTGACTCAGATGTGGCATGGCTGTGACATAAGCCAGCGGCTACAGCTCCAATTCGCCTCGGAACTTACATATACCATGGGAACTTACATATACCATGGGTGCAGCCCTAAAAATAAATAAATGAATAAATAAATAAAAAGCTTTTTTATAACACAGGAAACTATCAACAAAACAAAAAGGCAGCTTAATGAGTAAGAGAAAATATTTGAAAATGATATGTCTAATAAGGCATTAATATCCAAAATACATAAAGAATCTGTATACTCAACATCAAAAAAAACCAACCCAATTTTTGAAAATAGGCAGAAGACCTGAATAATTATTTTTCCGAAGAAAACATACAAATGGCCAACAGGTACATAAAACGTGCTCAACATCACTAATTATCAGGAGAAATGGAACTCAAAACCATGATGAGATATTGACACCTGTTGGTATGACTGTCATCAACATGAAAAGAGATGACAAATGCTGGTGAGGATGTGGAGAGAAGAAAACATTTGTGCATCATGGGTTAGAAGGTTAACTAGTACAGCCACTATGGAAAACGTTATAGGGTTTCTTCAGAAATTAAAAATAGAACATGATTCAGCAATCCTACTTCTGCGTGTATATATATATCCAAAGAAAATAAAGACGTTATCTCAAAGAGACATCTGTGCTCATGTTCACTGCAGCATTATTCACTATAACCAAGGTATGGGAACAACCTCAGTGTCCATTAACGGAAGAACTGGTTTAAAATTGTGATAAATAGACACAAAAAATATTATTCAGTCTTTAAAAAGAAGGAAATCCTGTCATTTGTGACAGCATAGTTTAAACTGGAAGGCATTATGCTAAGTAAAATAGCCAGAAAAAGAAAAGCAGATATTGCATCATATTACTTATATGTGGAATCTTAAAAAAAAACAAAAGTCAAGGTAACAGAAGTAGTAGAAAATTGGGGAGAAAGTAGATAAGGGTTGGTGAAATAGTACAGAGTTTTAGTTATAAGGAGACTAAGATCTGAAGATCTAATGCATATCATAGTTATTATAGTTAATAACACTATTATATAAATGAAATTCATTAAAAGAGAACTTAAATGTTCTCACCCTACCCCTACCAAAAGTTAAATCTGTGAAGTTATGGATATGTTCATTCACTTGATAGTAGGAATATCTTCACAATGTATATATGTATTAAACCATCACTTTGTACATTTTAAATATGAAATTATATCTACAAATTATATCTCAGTAAAGCTGAAAAAAAAAGAATACTAATAGAGTAGAAGGAGTTAAGAAGTTTAAAAAAGAGGAGATAGGCTGAAAAATCTGTTGAAGGAAGAGGAAATCCAGGAGTGGAAATGAGGTAAGAGAAGAAAGACAAATGGAGAGCCTGGATGACAGGCATATACTCAGGCAATTTGCAGAAAAATGTCTTTTGAAGAGCATTCTCTTTCCCTTTGGAAAGCATCTCCATCACTGAAAGAAGCACCTGCTGCTTGATGAGACATTGCAGCATAGTGGTAACCATGTGGATTCTGCAGCCACGCTGTGGTTTTAAACCCTAATTTGGGTAAGTTGCATATTCTCCCTGTGCCTCAGTTTCTTCATCTACAAAATGGCATAATAGTGCCCACCTTTTAGGGCTGTTGTCTTTAATAAGTTAATAAATGGAAGCATTTTAAAACATTCTAGCATATGATAAAGGTTCAATCTATAATTACCATTCTTATTGGGATACAGAATAGCTTGTAGTTAAGAGCCTAGATTCTAGAGGCAAAATGCCTGTGTTCAAATCCTGACTCTGTTCCTTACTAGCTAGGGGACTCTCTGCCTGTTTCTTCATCTGTAAAATGAGAATGATTATAGATTCTACCTCATAGGATTATAAGGATCAACTAGGTTAATAGAAACAAAGTACATTCAATAAGTATATTTAAGCATTTGCTATTATTAGAATTACTGAAGAACCTTTGAAAATATCAGTTTTTGGACTTGTCCACTCTGTTCTGTTTGCATAGTTGATGTCAGCCCAGTGCTGGTGGAGGTCCCATATGCTGCTTCTAAAGAAGGACCCCAGGCCCCTGACTCCACATGACCTCACACAGGCAGGAGTCCTTGGTGGAGGCAACTTCAGCAATACTACAGTTTGGTATGAACACTTTTGAAAACAGCGAGGCCCACATACCTGATTTTAGATGCGCTCAGATAAAGCAGAATACTTTCTAAAGTAGTTTGAGCCCTTTAAAAAAATGTTAACAGAGAATAGATACTGTGGGGCCTTATCTAGTATCTTGAAAATGACGTTTTACTATCCAAAACTTACCTTCACTGAGGCAAATATTCATGTCAGTCTCTGTTTTAGAATTACATTTGGGTGTATATAACAGAAAGTTCACACAAAGGTTCAAACAAGGCAGAAGTTTATTTTTCTCATATCAAATTCTAAGCAGGTATGGCAGCTTTGCAGGGTTGGTATGTGTCCACTTTCAGGTGTTGGATGTCTTGCTGGTTGTCTCCCTGGTTGTTAAGGTGTTCTCATCACACAGTCCACTGTGGCTGAGCAGCAGAACCACATTCCAAGCAGTGATGCAAGAAGGGGAGAAAGGAAGGGAAGACATGATCCAGAAATTGTGCACAACTTTTCCTCACTTTCCATTGGCCAGAACTTTGTCATGTGGCTGCAAGGGAAGCTGGGAAACAGAGACTTTAATTGGGATGACTATATTCTTAACCAACAGAGCTAAATGAACATGTTATTATAGAAGAAGAGGAAGATAGGTTTGAAGGAAAACTAGCAGCCGCTGTCGTAGTTACACTTTTTTTAATTAAGAACTGCTAATTTCTTGAACCTTTTCTGCTCAATGACTTCAACACCCTGTGTCACATATCATAAGCTGAAATTGGAGATATCCTAAAAAAGAAGTGTAGTTTTAGAATTGAAATATTTCAAAAGAATTAAATGTAAAAAAAGTCAAAAGTTAAAAAAAATGAAAAATCCAAACTGCCAGTGCTCAGTAAATGTTACATGTTGAAAATGTGTATCTTCTCACTAGCCTTTAGGCCCAGCTGTAACGGTTTTATATAAACAGCACAAAAGTCACAGAAGACACTTTTTAAGTGACTGGGAGAAAAAGACCCATGCAGAAATTAAATGTAACAGTCAAAGAACATCAAAGATCTGAAGTTAATTACACACTTGCCCCAGAACCTCACATGAGCCCAGAGCCCACCATCCCTCTGATTTGGTGTCTGAGGGCTTTAAAAAGGTAAAAACGCCTCACTGGCCTCTGTTAGTCATACAGAGGGGAATCCAACAGACTTAATTTTCATTCCTCTTAAGAGGAAAATGTTGCAAGGCCTGGCATATTTTTATAGCTGAGACTATACCAAAAGATGGCCCTAACCCAAGAAGGCGAGAGGTCAGTGAGTTGAGCACAGGACTTAAGGAAATGCTGACCAAACCTTTTACTAAGAATCTGGGAAGATATCTGAATCTGCAGTCTTTCAAATTCATTTGCTGGCTGGAAACCCAAAAACATTTCTATGTGAGGAATCTTCTAAAAAAAGTATCTTGACTTTTTTAGCACTTACTCAGATTATGAGAACAGAATGAACTAAAACATAACCAACCTAAAAGAGTCCTAATCAAAAAAAGCAGCCTTTCTGGAAACTTGAGCCTCAAAAAGCCGCAGGAATCGGAAATGGAAATACTTAATCAAGTTAAAGTCACTAATATTTAGAAAGCCTCTGCTGCTTGAGGGCACAGTTCCTTGTGTCTCATGCAAAACCAGTTTTATTCCAAGAAAAATACAGAGAACTGTTATGTTGAGATCTAGTAAAACAAGCAAGGATCAAGCAAGTCTTTTAACAAACAGTCCTTTATTGCCACAAAAATACTCTGGTCTCCCTGTTCTCTGAATGGGTCTAGTGTCTGACTCTAGGATTCAAATGAAATGAAAATGTTACCACTGACCTACAGTTTGGAGTGCCCTCCCTCTCCCGCGCTCATAAGAATTTTGAAACTGGGTTTACTACTTGTCTCTACAGCCTGATGTAGATCAGAAGATCCAGGGTGTGGTTTCATGGTAGCTGAGTCCCTTCCCCAACCACTCTGAGACCAACTCCACTATAAAATCGAGTTCCTCTGCTGAGCTTATAATTAACCTCTCTGTCTAAAACTTTATTCCCTTTCTTGTACCACACTTGTTCCCCCTCAAGATGAAGGAGTATCGAAGAAAAGGGGAGATTATAACCTAGCAGAATCCTATTGGACTTTCCTAGGACAAACTTTCCTATGTCCCCTGCCTGTGTCTTGTTTGTAAAAAAATTTTAGCCTCCTAGGCCCTCTCAGAATCCCAAAGAGCAAATGTAATCAGAGAAGTGAGAAAATGCAGAAACAAAAGAAAACAGTCAAGCAAGATAAAATAATAGTATAGCCATTGAAGTTAAGGACCTTTAGTTTCCCTCTTCAAGGGCTATAGGTAATATTCTGAGCCATATCCTTGAGCCTTTTTGCAGATACTGACATTCACTGCAAGTTGACCACAACCTAGATCGCAGACAGCTTGGAACCAGAAGGTTCATGATGTTAACTCCCAATTACCTTACCATCGACCAGTCAGAAAATGTCCACAAGCTGATCACACACCCCACCACCCTCTCCATCATCTTCTCTTTGAAAACCTTTCCCTGAAAATCATCAGGGAATCTGGGTCTTTTGAGCATTAGCTACCCATTCTCCTTGCTTGGCCTTGCAATGAAGCCTGCACTTCTATTCACAACCTTGTGTCAGTACATTGGCTTTACCGCACACAGTTGAGTGGACCCAAGTTTGGTTCAGGAACAACCCCAGGACAGAGCGATAAAAGCATGCCGGGCCCAGCTGTCATCAGAGCTTTGTCGGTGCCTCACAACCTGTGAAGGATCAGACACAAGCACTCTTTGTACCTTCAAGTGAATGTACTGCAAAGACAAGCAGACACCTTAGGCCTCTCATATTTAATAGATAACTATTAAATATGTTATCATTTCACCTGCCATGTATTGCATTTCTATCGCATGCAGGTAGCACACACTCTAATCTTTGAAACAATCTGCAATATGAGAATTGGGTCCATATAATACAGATGTGGAGACTAGGTCTGAAAGAGGTGAAGTAACTGCCCAAAATTCAGTTACTTCAGCCTCACTGCACAGAGTGTGTTTCTCTATACCCTATCCTGTCTCTTTACCTTTCCTGAATTTCTCCCAGTATATTTCCTTCCTGGGCCACAATAATCAACTTCCCAGCCTAATGCTAAAATTGCCAACACCCTTCCCTACTTCTCCAATCTTGAATAACAGCATATAAAATTCACATGCTTGGTTATTCTGAGAGCTGAAACCTACATAAAATCTTCTTAAACTCATCTTAAGTTTCTTTTCCAAACCTATTGCTGAAGGTGCTAGAAATAGCATATTTTGAGTTAAACAAAACCACCACATCACCTAGAATACCCTGTTCTGCTATCTCTCGCTTTCCTTTCTTCCTTCACTTCTGTTAGTTTAAGAGTTAAAAGCAGGTTGCACCAGGCCAGAGAGGCTGCTTGAGCCATCAGGCACTTTTAATGGACTGTGAGCATCTTGAGGGAAGAGCTAGCTTTATTTTGCTTCCCTAATGCCCTACATATAGTGCCTGGCTGCGAAGACTTATGTTTGAAAACTGCTTTGTTGATTAAGTGACACTAATAGGAAGTTCACATCAGTACAGTAATTTTATTGAGATTTGCTTTGTAATGTAGTCATCTAACAAAGCTATCATCCTAAGCTGTTAAGAAACTGGATTGTAAGGAAATTCCTGAAGACTTGTTTTGGAGATACTGCTATCTGCAGGTTATAAACATGGAATGACAGTAACAGAGGAAAGTAACATTCTTCCCCTTCTTGGGGAATGCCTTTTTGAACATCTTGGCAGCAAACAGAACTTTCAGTCATTTGATATTTTCTTCTGATTCAAATTCACATTGTGAATGAGAAACTGCCACAACCGACAAATTAATGTTGAAATCCTACCATGTTATGCCTGGCTTGTTTTAATAACCTCATGGTCTGAACTTTCCAAGTGTGAGAGAAAAACAATGTCACTTTCTGCTGAGCTACTGAAACCAATGAGCTGTCACATACGCTATTTTTTGGTTACCTGAAACTCTGGTTTGTTCCAGTGGAAAGTCAGTAAGTTGTTTCTCTCCATCAGAGAAAAGTATAGATAAATCTAACCTATCAAAAGTTTACCTTTCTTTCTTAAAAAGAAAATTGGCAAGTTCATTCTATATTATTATTAACTTTGTCAAGGACATTTCTGTTTTTGTTGTCCTTTGAAAGATTGTCCTAACAAACTATTCTGCCTTCCTGTCCAGAAAACACTCTTGCTGCCATTCACATTGTCACTTTGTGGAATGGACTAGAATATGGTTATTCAGGGGATTTTCCCTTTTTTTCCCTTTTTTTTAGGGCCACTCCTGTGGCATATGGAGGTTCCCAGGCTAGGAGTTAAATCAGAGCTGTAGTCTCTGGCCTGCATCACAGCTACAGCAACGCAGGATCCTAGCTACGTCTGCAACCTGTACCACACACAGCTCACGGCAACACTGGATCCTTAACCCAGTGAGCATGGCCAGGGATCAAACCTGCATCCTTATGGATGCTAGTCAGATTCGTTTCCGCTGAGCCACGATGAGAACTCCTCAGGGGACAGTTTTTAAAAAATCTTTATGAAATGCAAAACATATCAGTCAAGACTGTAGACAACTCTTGTGTCCTTTTTGATGAATGTTTGCACGGAGAATACATCCCTGTTATCTGCCACCCATCAAAATTAGCAGAAAACCACTTTATGTACCATCCTAGTCTTTCCCTACCACAAAAATAACCACTATTTTGACTTCTCTTGTCAAGATTATTATGCTTGTCTTGTTGAACATTATGTAAATGGAAACTTACCACCTGTGATCTTTTGTTTTTGCCTTCCTTCACCCAATAGTGTATCCATAAGATTGATCTATATAGCTACATATGGAAATAGTTTATTCTTTCATTACTATATAATACTCCATTTTGTGAATATAGCACAATTTACTTCCGTATTCTACCACCAGTAGTCATTTGAGTTATTTCAAGCTTTTGCTATTATCTAAAGTTGCTAGGAACATTCTTATCCATTTCATCAGGTGCATTCATTTCTGTTCCATATTAAACCAGGAGTGAAATTGCTAGAATATATATTGCTGGAATATATTAGGATATATATATATATATATATATATATATATCCTATATATATATGTTGCCGCATCCAGCGCTGCAGGGCAACAGGGAATCCTGGAAGAGGGACGGCGTGCTATAACAAAACACACAAGACTCTTTTAGATTTAGAAAGTGGGGGACCAGGAGGCACTCTGTTCTGCCGAACGGAGTGAAAAAAGACCTGAGCTTTGGCCCACATGACTTTTATTGAGGAATATGATGAGATTAGTGTGGAAGGTGACAAGATTAGTGGGCAGGAATAGGTATAAGCAAAAATGAGGTTATCTTCTTAGCGATATCAGTGGCTGTATCCTTAAGGCATAATGCAGCTGTTTACATAATAACATGGTTAATGCCTTAAGTCCTTTATCTTGTCTTTGAAGGAGATTCTGTACGGCAGAACTCTGTGTCTACAGATATTTGCCTTCTGCAGAGTTCAGCTGTTCAGTGGTCTCCAACAATATGTATGTAGTCACTCAGCAATGACAATGCTGAATCCTTAACCTGCTAGGCCACCAGGGAACTCTCATGGTCCATAATGCTGATCTTTTTATGCTTATTAGTCATTTGGATATACTCTTCTGTGATGTGCCTATTTAAGTCTTTCTTTTGACTTGTATGAGTTCTTTATATATTTTGGATACAACTTTTTGTTAGATACATGTGTAGGAAGTATATTCTTCCAGTATGTGTCTTGCCTTTTGTCTCTATTAATGGTATAAAATAATGAAAAGAGATATTAAGTTTTTAAAAATGCTATTTGTCAATCTTTTGTGGTTATTTTTATGACTTATTTTTTTCCAGGAAGTTGAGTGATATAGTGAACAGTAGGCTTGGTGAGGCCATGAGGATCACTACCAAATCTACCTTTATCCACCTATCAGATGTAGTTTAAAATTTCAGGCATAGACTTGGAGAATCCATTGGATGTGCACAGAGGGACATGAAGATATAATTACTACTAAAATATTTCTTGTTTTATCGTCCATATTTAGGTCTCTGATCACTTTAAGTTGATTTTTGTATGGGGTATGAGGTAGGAGTCAAGGTTCATTTTTTTCTTTGTAGACATACAGTTGTCTCAGCATCATTTATTTATTTATTTATTTTGTCTTTTTAGGGCCGAACCCACAGCAGAGGTAAGTTCCCAGAATAGGGATCCAATTGGAGCTATAGCCACTGACCTACACCACAGCAACACAGGATCTCAGCCACTTCTGCAACCTATACGTCAACTTACGGCAACGCCAGATCCTTAACCCACTGAGTGAGGCCAGGGAGCGAACCTGTGTCTTCATGGATTCAGCATCATTTATTATTAAAAAGACCGTGAACTCATGCCTGTCCTTCTCCCCATCATAGTGGCATCTTTGCAGAAATCAAGTGATTGAAAATGTGCAGGTTAATGGAAAAAAATAAAAATCATTAATTAAAAATTAACATGTATACATATACACAGGTCAAAACAAACCAAAAAAAAGAGAAAATGTGTAGGTTTGGAGTTCCCGTTGTGGCATAGCAGAAATGAATCCAACTAGGAACCACGCGATTGCAGGTTCGATCCCCGGCCTTACTCAGGGGGTTAAGGATCCAGCGTTGCTATGAGCTGTAGTGTAGGTCACACGCTTGGCTCAGATCTGGCATTGCTGTGGCTGTGGTGTAGGCTGGAAGCTGTAGCTCCCATTTAACCCCTAGCCTAGGAACCTCCCTCCATATGCTGCGGGTATGGCCCTAAAAAGAAAAAAAGAAGGGGGAGTAGGTTTTGTTTTTGGACTCTTTGTTCTGTTCCATTGGAACATCTTCATCCCTGGGCTGATAGTGCACTATCTTAGTTACAGAAATGTTATACTAAGTCTTGCAGTCTGATAGTGCTAGATTCTCCAATTTTGTGGGTTTTCTTCAAGATTGTCTTGACCTATCACAGGTCTTTTGCCTAGGTTATAGATGTTCATAATCATGTTAGAAATAACTTGCTAATTTCTACAAAAAAATGCTGGAATTTTTATTTGAATTGCCCTGAGTCTATAAATCAAGTTGGGAAGAACTGATATCTTAGTTATTCTGAATCTTCTAATTCACGATAGTGGTGTATCTCTCTTTTATTGAAGTCTTCTCTAATTTCTCTCAAGCTAGTATTTTGTGAATGATTTTCCATCTCTATTCATGAGAGATACTGGCCTTTAATTTTCTTTTCCTGCAATGGTATTGCCAGGTTTTGGTATTAGCAATACTGGCATTGCTGTGGCTGTGGCGTAGGCCGACAGCTGTAGCTCCAATTCCACCCCTTGCCTGGGAACCTCCGTATGCCTTGGGTGCAGCCCTAAAAAGAAAAAAAAAAAATTGTCAAATTTATTGGGAAAGTTTTTTCCCCTTTATTTCTTAATGTCTTTTTAATAGTATCTGTAAAATCTATAGTGCTGTCTCTTTTTCATTTGTTTTCTCTCTTTTGATTAGTCTTACTAGGAGTTAATCAATTTTAAGTAACCCTTTGAAGAAATAACTTTTGGCTTTGTTGATTTTCTCTTTTATATGTCAACTTTCTATTTAATTTCTACTCTTTATTTCCTTTCTTCCAGTTCCTTTAAGTTTATTTTTGCTGTTTTTCTAGATTCTTGAGATAAAAGCTTGGATGATTGAATTTTCAACCATTCTTTTTAATGCATGAACTCAAAGTTATAAATTTCCCTTAAAGTCACTTTAGCTGGATCCCACAGGTTTTACTGTCCTGTTTTTTATTATAATTCAAAGTATGTTTTCCTTATGATTTCTTTTTTCACCCATAGGTTTTTCAAAAGTATCTTGCTTACGTGAATATTACTTATAGGGTGGTTTTTTTTTTTTTTGGTTATTGTTTTCAGTTATTTTCTACTGTGGTCAGAGAATCATGTGTTCCCTGATTTTCAACCTTTTGAATATTTGTTGCCACTTACTTTATGGTCATCTACAGTCTGTTTTTGTAAGTATTTTATGTGCACTTGAAAAGTATGTGTATTCTGCAGTTGTTCAACTTTTTATATCCGTAATGATTTTTTTTTTTTTTTGCAAGGGTGGGTCTATCAGTCAGTGAGAAAGATATGGTAAGATCTTCAAGTCTGATTGTGAATTTCTTTTTTCATTTTATATTGTGGTAAAATATACATAAGGTTTACCCTACTTTAGTTTGGTTAATTTTGTTCATATATTTTGAGATTATATTATTTAGAATTTTTATCCACATGAATTATTATGAATTAATTTTCTCTTTACTTTTCCTAACACTTCTTACCTCAAAGTCTATTTTGTCTAATAGTTTAGTCACACCACCTTCCTTTTTGTTAATGTTTGTGTGGTATATTTTCTTTCAGTCTATCTTTGGCCTTATATTTAAAAGGTGTTTCTTGTAAAAAAAAAAGATTTATAAGAAGAATTAACTTTAAAATGGAATGCTGACATCAAATTCAGGCAGTCAGGATATCTTTGACCTATGGTAGCAATAAAAGGGAAGAACTAATGACCTTGGATAGGGACTCAGCCCTTTAGACTTGATGTAGCTGATGGGAGATGGATCTCTCTATTGATGGAATATTTTTATAAAACAAATTACCACCCTCAAATTTCTTTCTAAAATGTTTGATATTCATTATAAATAGAATTAATTTAAAGAAGAACAGGCTTGAATTGTGGACTGGATGTCCATCATTCAGCACACTTGGGGGAAAGATGTGTAGTCAGAACAATGAAAACCTCTAAATTTTCCTCAGAAAATTTCTAATTGAACTATTTCACATTGGAATCCCAGATTAATCAATAAATTTTTAAATGATAAGCAACCTCAGAGACCATTTTGACCTACTGTTGTGCTCCCAAATACTTGAATATGGAAATATATAGGGTACTTTCATTCTTGTCTCTCATGCCATGCAGGTAAATGAACAGCTAAATACTCAGAATTATGATTTTAAATGTAATTATGAATTTTAGAAATAATAGTTGCTTTAAAAATGGACCAAAGTGTAAATAAAATGGGCAACTGATACACCCAGTTGCCAAAGAAAATGTATAGGAAGTTGTTTTTATTTTGCAGCTTTCAGTCTTAGAGAAAAGACTTCATCATTTTATATGTGATGTGGCTTTCTGGGCTCCTGACATCTTCATAGAATTTGACTGGAATTTCCTTTTCTTGGAAATGGATGGGCTTTTTTTTGCTCTCCATAGTCATGAGCTTCACTTCCAGGGGGCCTAGGTTTACATAATCCTGTGATGAACAGACACAGAGGAGAATAAGAGAGGTTATTCAACAAGTTACCAGCCTTCATAGATCAGGTTTTAGTTACTATTATTGGCCTTTATTTGACAAATTTCATTGCCTTCCTAATTGCCTGAATGCTGTAAAACATGTGAAATATGAGAACCATTGTGAATAAAAAAACACTCATTAAACTTTTATGCCCAGTGGGGCATGGCAGATAAGATGCCCCAAAGAGCAGGCAGCAAGGCTGCTGGGGCTTGGGCAGGGGTCATCCATCGATGAGCTAGAATGGGAAGATAGATCCTCTGCAAGCTTTTTAACTGGAAAAAGAAAGTATTGGTTGTATTTATATAGCACCCTGCTGGCCAGGATATAACCACAGCAGAGTTTTCTATATTATACAAGAACAAAGGGGAAGATCAGCAAACATCCTTGACTATAAATATCTTTTTCTTTGTCTTTTTTTTTTTTTTTTTTTAATGGCTGCACCCACAGCCTTATGGAAGTTCCCCAGCCAGAGACTTAATCCAAGCCACAGCTGCGACCTACACTGGATCCTTTAACACACTGGGCCCGGGCGGGAACCTGCACTTCCGCAATGACCTGAGCTGCTGCAGTCAGATTTTTAGCCCACTGCACCACAGCAGGAATTCCCTAAATATCTTAATATTGAGCAGATCTATATGAGTTTTGCATATAGCACAGGACCTTTGACTACTGTATAGACAAAACTTAACCACATTCTGCCAAACAAAATATAGTTTAAGATATCAACAAACAGCATTAAAAGTCTAATTTATATAAAATCTCGTAGACAGCCCCAAACTAGGTTGAAAAAACTCTAGCCCTCCCCAGAGTGCCTTCCTCTTGGAAGCCTTTCCAAACCATAGCTCCTTCTTTTGAATTCCTTCAACACTTTGACAAACTTGTCCTGAGTGCCCACTATGTACAAGGCTGTGTATCAAGTGCTGGGGCACAATATTAAGCTCACAGACTGGTGAGGGAGACAGATACAGGTGGTACATTTCTCCTGTACAGTAATTAATCATTTTCTTATCTGTTTTCTACTAGTGTGTATGCAGCTTAGGTTAGGGCCTGCCATGTAGGTATCTTTGAGACTTCTTTTCTTCCCGTTCTCCTCAAGTTCTAAAGCACCTAAACAGTACCTGGCATGTTGCAGGGTTCTCAATAAATATTTATTAATTGAGAAGAATCAAAGAATGAAAAAGGAAGGCAGTGTTTTATTTCTCAGATGTATATAACTGTATCAAGCCTTTAACATATATAATTATAGAGCCATAATAAATGTGAGCTAGGAGAAAAGTGAATTGATGGAATTCTACCACATATTTAAGAACTATCTGTAGGAAGATTCTGAAGTCATATAAGGTATTTGCTTGAGCTGCCATAGCAAAATACCATAGGCTAAGTGGCTGAAGCAACAGAACTTCTCAGTTCTGGAGGCCAGGAAGTCTGGGATTAAGGAGCCAGCATCATTGGGTTTTGGGGAGAAGTCCTCTTCTGGCTTCCCACAGTATCCTCATAAGGTAAAGCCTCTTATTATACAGTCTTAGTCCTATCAGATTAGAGCCCGTCTTTATGGCATTATATAATCTTAATTACTTCTGAAAGCTGCTACCTCCAGATAAAGTTACACTGGATGTTAGGTAATTTGTTATGTAGCATTAGATAACCTACATGGTATATGACTAGTGGAGTCTGTAATCGAATACAAGTAGCAAGTTGGGCAATGGTAGGAGTGAAAATAGTATCTAGTGAGAGATGTGAATGGTTGGCAAATTTTACTAATAAGTGCAAGTAGAATTTTTCAGAATCCATGTTTTTAAGTTAATTTTCTCCATTAACTAATAAGACAACATTTTCTCTTAGTAATCAAAGTTGTTCTCTCATGAATCTTACCTTGAAATCCTGCTCATCCTCATACAGTAAGTATTTCATATCAGAGGCTCCAAATGCTATACTTGAGCTCTCTTCTTCATCTATCTTCAGGTGCTTGCTATACCTGCTGCTATCCTCATGACTGAGAGGTAAAGAACTGCTCCCAAGTGATAAGCTCATTAGGTCTCTACTTTTTATTTCTACAGGTTGCAACTGTGACTTTTCTGGGATGAATGCAAAGAAATTATGTACCATTTGTGTACAGATAAAAATAAAAATGTAATACATACTTTGCCACATTTTTAACTTGAAAGAACTTTGAGAATCTCCTGAAGGAGATGAATTTGAGAATTATAAATGTAGAATCTAGTATGAAAGTGAGAGTCCCATTATTAGAAACCATATTTAAGTTGTATTTCCTTCTGTTAGCTAATAAGTTAACTATAATCTTATGAGAACATGTGTGTGTTGATGCTTTGGTTGGCTGGATAATTGGAACCCAAACCCCACCAGTATAAACATCATTCCCTCCCTCTCCACCAGTATCTATTTAATTCACCGTGACACACAGTGACTTTGACTTGAAAATAGGCCCAGAGAAAGGAGAAGGGTTAGGTAAGCTCTGCAAGAATAAGATAAACGTGGTGGAGCTGGCATGTATCTACTCCCTGAACAGCTCTTGGATATGAGGTGTCTGTCTATAATAGAAGTTCAGTAAGTTTGTTAAATTTTTTAAAAATTACAATAAGATAATACCTATAGATGTTTCTGGCAACTCCAAAGGCATTTCTTCAGGTGGCAGTTCCTGTCCAACAGCTTGGGTAAGGTAGAGTTGCCTAAATACAAATAAGAAAAGTAGTCTGTCAGTCAACAAATATTGTACCACCTGCTCACTGGTGTCTATATCTTGGCTGGGTGCTGGAGACACATAGATGAAAGAGGAGCATGAGGCCCAGTGGGTCTGATAGTGATGGCTTGTACAATGATAAGTAATTAGCATAGTGTGAGGAGTGCGGTGGGGCAGAGAAGCACCTAATTTAGCTTTAGGAGGTAAGAAAATGTTTCCAGGAGGAGATGAAACCTGAGTTGAATCTTAAAATATCAGGGGCTGTTTGCCAAGGAAGAGCTTGGGGTGAGGGAAGAGCATTCCATGATAAGGGAAAAACACACTTATATCCCAGAAGTGAGAGAGAACATTAACACCAGTTAAGTCACTATTGCAGGAATCCAGATGAGGAATGAAAGAGGACTGCATGAGATGTATTTGAGATCAAGAGAAAAAGATAAATACAGTGAGCAGTAGGAATCCAAGACGACATCTAGGTTCTGGCTTCCACTGAGTGACTTGTTTCAGTTACAAGCCCGGTGAGTTGTGCATCTGCTCCTGCAGCTCTGCCCATGGAATTTTCAGTCAGAAGACACAATATCTTGAAAGCTCCATACGGCATTTCGATAAAGTTTGCCTGAAGACAGCATGAAGCAATTGACCTTTGCAGTTGTGCAAACAACGCTTCATCCTTAGCAACTCAGCAACCAAAGTAAATCCTCTGGATTACAGTCAGTCAGTTACTTAAAGAACACAAAGTGTTATCTGAGATGCTTAAAACTCCAGCAAATAAAGTAACTGCATACAATCTTATCTTAAAACCTTCTTAAGACTTAGTAAAGCTTAGTCTCACATGAAATTCTGGTCTGCAGGTAAACAAATCTGAGGCCACAGAGTTCTCTTCATTCTTGGTTTTATCATTTTTTAATTAACTAAGATCTAGGTAAATGCCATAACCTTCATAAGTCTGGCTTCTCTATTACTTATTATTTATTGTCACTTTTGTAGCACCATAAGGCAGCAACATTTGATATTTAATGATATAGAAAATATTTTAAAGGATGTTATATGAAATTAGTGTTAGATAGATTTGAACGGTCACCTCTGCCTTATTCGCCTCATTAGATACATTAAAAAATACTACCATGTTCTGTGGGAGTCACAGAGGGAAGACGTTTGGGGTGTTCTGGATGGGAAATATGGAACTCTATTAGATAGAAAACCTCATTCTTCATTCAAATAGGAAAATAGAGAACTTTTTATGTTTCCTGGGTATAGTTCATGTCTATTTCTCAACACCTTACTAGAACGCATAGGACTGAGTTCTCAAGGAAGAAGTGGAAAGGGCAGTTAGCATAAATTACACAATATGTGTTGTTTTGACTTGAAAATGGGTGCAGTAAAAGCTCCTGAATACACTCAATTTTTCCTTCTAGATAAGCAGTGTAACAGATAATTGAGAGTTTATACATTTCTGTTTCTTTAAGCAGATCTTTCTAAAAGGTCCTAAACACTTGTCTCAAGGAGTTTACAATCTAGCAAGGAAGCAGACGTTAAATAAGTAATCACTAGTGTGAGAAATGCTAGTTACAAAGGAAGAGTTCAGAGCGTCCTGGAAGCATATACTAGTGCCTAACCCAGTTCTTATAAACGTCACTCATGCTGTTTCTTTTCCCTCGGGCAGATTTTGATTTCATCTCTCACAGCTTTGAAGCAAAACTAGCACTGTGTCTCTCACTAAAGAAAACCAGCCCAGAAAGCAGTGATGAACAATGTGGAGTTTACTGAAGATTTCTGTGGGGAAGACAGAAGATAGGGTTAAATTGCCTATGACACAGCAAAGAACTTCATGAAAACCCCATTAAAAATTTCTCATCTCCCTTCCTGTCCTTGCAGAGTTCTCTCTGGGCAGTGAAAGAATTCCCCTCTATTGTAATTAGCACTTAACATCCACATCATCACCAAATCAGGCACACTAGACTGAATGAATCAAAGCAGGAAGTGGGGTTGGCAGTTTACAGGGAAGCTCTCAGAAAAGAGAAAAAGAGCACAGTGGATCACAGGCAGAGCAGTGGCTAGAAGATTCAGCACCAGCACAGCACCAGCTAGCAGAGATTAGGCAGAAGCAGGTGCTGAGGGGTAGGGGCAGCCAGGAGTGTGGACCTGGATCATAGGGAGGAGGGCTGGGAAATACAGCATTGCCTGCTGGGGGGACCCGGATCATAGGGAGAAGGGCTGGGAAATACAGCATTGCCTGCTAGGGGGACAGTGGGGCCGCCCCCACTATGAGCCCTCAAGGGCATCAACACAGGAGACTGGAAATACTGGAGTCCAGTGATCTGCCAATTCGCTCCGCCTGATGGCCTGCATCATCTAGGCTGGTCTCCACCGCTCCAGAGCAACACACGTAGATTATGGAAGGGAGGCAGGTGGCCTTTTTCTCTGTCCTGCCCCACCTAGCCTTCAGTCTGTAAAATAATTGCGCCCTCTCCCAACTTCTCCAATCTTATATCCTGACACCCACCACTTAGCTCAGCAAACAAAACCCCTACAGCTTACCTGTATCTACCCTTCTTGGAACACATTAGGAAGTTAGCCAACAGCGAACATTTTATTATGTCTCAAATAATATTTTTCCCATGCCACAGAAACAATAGAACTGCTTAGGTGGACATTTTCTCCTGGCCCTTCTACGATGAACTTCTCTCTGCCCAGATCCAGATGTTTCTCTACTGTCCTGCATGTATACACACTACATGTGTGTGATTTAATTCCTCTATCTTCCTAAAGATGCTACCATTTAGATTATTTCTCATTTCTGACTACTTGTCCAAATTATGAATGAATCTGACAGAAATCTGTAAACCAGCTATAATGCAAAAATAAAAAAAAATAAAAAAAAATAAAAATGAATACACCCAATAAAAAAAAAAAATGAATGCCACTTTGAGTTTTAATTCCATATTTCAGGGTTCTAGTTTTCCATCAAGACTGCTTTTGTTATGCAAGAGAGATAACCTAAAATACAAAGCCGTGTACACATTTGGCTTCTTTTATGCAGGAATAGAAGTAACTTGGAATACCAGGCTCTTTTCTTTGCCTAGTTTGATGCCTTCATTAACTATCAGAGGAAACCATTCTGTGGTCCACAAGGTAACCAGGAGCCCAGAACATCTCTAGGAAGCTCTCCTAAAAGTGACCGCTCCCTTCTGTGTATTGGCTTCTCACCCCATCCTTTGCTGTACTGTTATGCATTTATTTTTATGCCCATTTCCCCTGCTGGACTAGAAGCTTCTGAAGGACAGCTATTGTGACATTCATGTTAAGTGTTTGTTATTATGATTCCAGTGCACTGTTAGAAAAAGCAAGTCAAAGTTTGCACTGTCATCTTAAGAAGTATCATCTTAAAAAAAAACTTTACAAATACAGATATTTAAAAAATATTTTCTAGATATGCAATGACTTTCACCTGGGTATTTTGAGATCCACAAGTCTACAGTTGAATAGCTGATCAATAAGTACCAAATTTTCTCCTTCCAGCTCATGAATAGCATGTTCTAGTTCTTCCACTTCCTTCCTGTGATTTGCAATCTATCCTCAGATAAAGAGAATGGCTGTTAGTACTTACTGACTTAGGTTTACCTTGTCTTCTAAGAAATTCAGCTTTTAAAAGTGCATTTGCCTGAGGGGAAAATCTATCCTGTATTATTTATTACTATGTTTGTTCTAAGAAAGAATGGGTGGGACTTTTTTACAGATCATTTGCAGAACTTGGTTGCATGATTAGGCAGTTATTATTGAGTGGCAGGAATTGTCCTTTTTTACTCTTCAAAAAGATCCCTGGATTTATATGAGCTAGAGGCAGAGATAAATAAGAAAATAAGACTAATTTATCACTATAGAATTAGCTAAATGAAGCTCTAAGGTCTTATAAAAAACACAATGAAAACTAATGACGCTGGGAAAAAAACAATAATATGGCATTAAAAAAAAAGTATAGGCCCTTTTTATCAGCCCCTATAAGAGAATTATATTCTGAGTGCTGGAGTCATTCTAAGAAATATCGTATAGATGAAATATTCATTCATGCAATTGTATGCTTACTATGTGTCAAAAACTATAATACACTTTGAGAACAAAGGATCAACAGGACACAGTAACCTTCAAGGATCTCTTTTAGTTTAGTGGGAAAAGGAGTGATAGCAACAGAACATAGTGAGATAAAATCATAATGGGCAGTTCCCATCATGGCTCAGCAGATTAAGAACCCAACTAGTATCCACGAGGATGTGGATTCAATCCCTGGCCGTGCTCAATGGGTTAAAGGGTCTGGCGTTGCCATGAACTGTGGTGTAGGTTGCAGACACTGCTTGGATCTGGCATTGCTGTGGCTGTGGTGTAGACCAATAGCTGCAGCTCTGATTAGACCCTTAGCCTGGGAATTTCCATATGCTGTGGGTGTGGCCCTAAAAAGGAAAAAGGAAAAGAAATGCATTTTGATAACTTCTCTAAAGAAGGCTTGATTGTAGGAAAGATATATAGAAGAATGTTACTACATAGAAACCTCAACTTATCTCTTTGCCCCCCCCCCCAAACAGCATGAGTTATGTACAGGTGCTGGATTGAGGGGTACTCATGGGAAGAATTCAGGACAATAGAAGAATTAGAAGTAAGGGCATAAAATATAAAGTAATAGGTTGGTGAGGATGGTACAAAGATAAACTGGAAAAAGTAATGTGTCTCAAGGGAATATGATGAAGTAAGAAAGGCATGGGTATTTAGATTATCTTTTGTTAGGAGCTGCAAAGAGGATAACTGAGAAAGAGATGATTAACATTTCTGATTTGTAGCTGAAATTACTGTATTTTGGAATCTGGAAGCATTCAACTTATGACCACATGCATATCTCTGTCACATAAGTCATTTATTAAATGGTTGAATATTACTATGGGCAAGGTTCTGTGCTAAGAGGTAGAAGGATTCAAAATTGAATAAAAAAATGGTTCCTTCTCTCAAAAGAGTTTATAATCCAGTGAACAAATATACAAATAATTATAATTTAAAACAGTACCAGTGCCATGGAAAAGGCTCAAATATTACTAAATGGCTTAGAGATGGAAAGAAAAGCATGTATTATTTACCAGCTTTGAACAATTTCACAAAACTATTTAAGTTCATAGTACTACTACATTACAAAGCTTTAGGATCTCATATTTTTAAGAGACAAACAGCTTGACTGAAAAATTCATAATTTTCAAATGTCAAAGGATGAGAAAGAAATTACAGTTGGAGGTTGTGAACAAAATGGATTAATTGAAGGTCTGGAGATGTCTGACCTAAGAGCTTCATGTACTTGGGAGGCAGCACACCCAGCTCTGCGTCTTCTTCCCAATCTGGGAATGAGGGCCCTTTCTGGGAGTTAAGTCCAATATTTCAAGCTACAGCTGTCCTGTGACATCGCTAACCCTTTAGTACTAAGGTTCTCATCAATTGCCATCTCCTTCCCAGCCTTTTGAAATCCTAGGAAAATGAAAACTAGTTCCTCCCCCCCCACCCCCACCCCCCACCCCGCACCCCCCTTTTTAGGGCCACACCTGAGACATATGGAAGTTCCTGGGCTAGGGGTTGAATTGGAGCTGCAGCTACTGGCCTCTGACACAGTCACAGCAACGTGGGGTCCAAGACTCATCTGTGAGCTACACTACAGTTCATGGGCAGCTCATGGGTAATGCCAGATCTTTAACCCACTGAGCAGGGCCAGGAATTGAACCTATGTCCTCATGGATACAAGCTGGGTTCCTAACCTGCTGAGCCACAACAGGAACTCCCAAAACTAGTTCCTTTTTACAGCAATATAAATACTTTTAGATACCTGGGAAAGAAAATGAAAAGGAGGAAATAGAAGCCCACTTTTCCCACTCTGCCCTTGCTTTCCCCCAAGTGTGCAAGAAATATACTTAGGAAATTGGGAAAGAAAATTTAGCAAAAGCTCTCGTAAGTCAGGGGCCGAGGATCTTGAATGAAATGCATGCTCTTGAAATTTTCCCCTGCAAGGTCTAGGTTAGCTTTCTGCCTTCTCACATTTGGACCTGTGATGCTAACCTCTTTGAATCCTTTTGTCTTGTTTTTCTGGCTTTCCATTTGTTAAATTAGACTAGGTTATTTAGAAATTTGAATTTTCTTCATTTTCTTAATAAGTATGCTAAATGAAACCAGATAGTTAAAGTCATAAACAGCGTATCTCATATCCTTCCCAGAGATCTAAGTTTTTGGTAATTGCTGAAAGATAGTTAAATGGAGAAATATTTGGGGAGAGGTCCAACATTAAATATGCCTTGTAAATCATTCCAAACCTTTCTCAAAGAAATTAATTAACATACATTGTTCTATTTCCAGGCAATTTTCAATTCTTGTGATAGTCTTATAACCAGAAATGGTTTTAATTAATTTTGTGAGTAAATTTAATAATAGCAAAATGAATACTTATTGAAATGAGAAATTAAATATATTGAATTTCCTTAAAATGATTTGTTCTTCATTAGTAAGCTCTTTTTGCTCATGATTCAATTAAACTTGGCATTTTTTTCTGTCTTTTGTTTCCACTGAATTATAAAAAGTAAAAACTAAAACAAAATTTAATTTGTGGCTTTAGTAGGAAGAACCAAGGCACCAAATAGCCTTTCCTATCAGTCAGAGATTAATTTTTGTGGTCATTTTCTCTGAACGTGATGTCTATGATATCTTATAAAATTAAAGACTTGAATTGTTAAATTATTATCACTAGGCTCATACTGTTGTATTTAATAAAAGTATCATAGCAAAATTCCTCCCTAATATTCTGTAATTATTTAGTTTACCCTGAGGTTGTTTTTTGTTTGTTTGTTTGTTTGTTTGTTTAGTCTTTTCAGGGCCACACTTATGGCATATGGAGGTTCCCAGGCCAGAGGTCGAATCCGCTGGCCTACACCACAGCCACAGCAATGTCAGATCCGAGCAGCATCTGCAACCTACACCACAACTCATGGCAACACTGGATCCTTAACCCACTGAGCGAGGCCAGGGATCGAACCTGAGTCCTCATGGATACTAGTCGGATTCGTTTCCTCTGAGTCACGACAGGAACTCCCTACCTTGAGTTTTTAAAATTAATACTTGTTTTTAAAAATTGAAGATTCATCTTGACTAGTTTTGGAAACAATATGGATTCCTACTCACCACGACTTTATAAAGGCAATTTTAAGATAATTGTCAATATCGTAGATAGCATATTAATTTTTAAATTATTTTGTTTTCTAGAGTCAGCAACTCTGGTTACATAGGAGCAAGGAAAATGGAAAATATGGTGACATTTTTACCTTGGGTATCTGAGAAGATGGTAAAAAACAAAGTTCAGGAAAAGAAAATCTAAGGAGAAATTCAATGAATTCTGTTTCAGGTATGTTGAGTTTGAAGCGCCTCTGGGACATCCATGTGGAAATATTTAGCAGGCAAGCAAAAATCGTGCAGAGCTAAAGTCACATACAAATTAGTGCTGAAGATGTACATTTGAGAATCATGCAAAAATAACTTGCTAACAAGAGCTATGTGTAGTTGAAGGAATTCTCTCAAAAGTTAGTGAGTTTTTCAAAACAGAAACAGACTCATAGATACAGAGAACAAACTGGTGGTTGCCAGAGAGGAAGGCAGGTGGAGGGATGAGAGAAATAGGTGAAGGTGGTTAGTAAGAGGACCAATGTCCAGAGATAGAGAAGTCATGGTGATGTAATGTATAGCAGAGGGAATTCAGTCTAAAACACCGTAATAACTTTGTGTGGTAACAAATGGTAACTAGTCTTCTCATGGTGATGATTTTGCAGCATGTAAAAATAGTGAATCACTATGTTGTATATCTGAAACTAATATAATGTACCTCAATTTTACTTCAATATTTTTAAGGTAGTGAGGTTTTTTATTTTTTTCCATAGATGGCATCTAAGCATAGATTGGGTGGCTCCTCATCTGAATGTAAAGGGAATTTCAAAGTACTGAGTTGTGTACATCCTCTGTAACACTCTTGCAACCTTTAGACCAAAGATGATCTGCCTGTTTAGTCCAAGAGTCCTATGCATAAGCAGACAATTTCAAATTATTTTAGCAATAGTTACAATGAAATAAAAGAACATTGGGGAAGAAGCACCCAAGACTTCCTGGGGAAGTTACTAAATGATTCACAAGGAAAATGATCATCAAAGTACACGCCTAGAAGAAATGTTAAAGTTTTCCAGGCAGATGAGGGTAAGGAGGAAAGAAGGTAAAGGCAGAGAGACCAGTATGTATGATGTAAGGAAAACAGAGCAGTTCCTCATAACAAAGTCCTCATATGACCACATCCAATAAAAGCAGTATTGCAGCACTGGAGCATGGCAACAGGTGGACAGCTGAGTCTAAGGCAGCACACTGGATTCCCTAGTCCTTGCATGTTCTCCAGGAGGTGTCAAGCCTGATGACCATGCTGAAATGGATATAGAGACCACAGTGGACAGGGATATTTTGACCACAGGCAAAATGGCTATAAACATGGGTTTGGTATTGCTTGCAACACAAAGTCCAAAAGGCCAGAGCTATCCATTTCAGAGGTCACCAGTGCAGAGAGCAGACCAAAGAACTTCTTCCACAGCAGAAAGGCAGAGGAACAAGAAACCAGAGGAAACCCAGTAAATTTGAGCCCTCTTTAGTAACACACCCCACCAGAGGTCCTGTAAGCCCCACCTCCCTATACATCAAGGGTCCATCTTGGAGACAAGTAGGTGGAGAAAAGGAAGTCTAAAAGACTGAATATTTATCCAAAAGAGACCATGCCCTCCCAAAGAGGCAATTTAAAACAGCAGAGAATGAGGCTAGAATGATTCTTTAGCCTTTCTCCTATTATCAAAGAGGAAGTAGGGTCCAGAGGAAGACCAGATCAGTTTTAGGACATAAAGACACATTACACACTTGAGTTTATTGTATGAATTGTGATGCCAGAAATGATTCAACGATTATTATTGAAATTATGGTGTTTGTTGGATAACAGCTTGGACTCCTCTTGAATTTCAGTATAACTCAGCCAGTCACAGTTCCATGCTTTTCCCATGATTTCAGCTCACAAATACAGGTAATTTCCAGTTCAAAAAAGGGAGAAAGAAGAAATCATTTTTGTTTTTAAAAATTTCATGTACCTCTTTTCTGAGCCAGTCATTCTCCCAGATCTCTCTATAGCTGCCCTTGTCAATGAACTTTAAAGCATTCTAAAAAGTAAACAAAAGGAAAATTCTGTCTTAAAGAAGAGATACCACATAGCATTCATAGTTTTAGTGGTGAAAATGCATAACAAATTTACCTGAGCATTTAAATTTATGTTTTGCAGTGACTTTGGAAACATACCAAAAAACTTTTGGTGCAGTTGTTGTTTATTCACTATCCTATTGTATTGTCTTTGCCCATTTACATTGCCTAACACAGGTGATTTAGAGAACTGGACAATGGTTGTCCAATTTGGCCTCGATTGTAACTGAACCTGACTTCCATGGTGGAATCAATTATTAAGAGATCTGTTCCACAATTAAGACGTCTAAACTGCAGTGATCAAACATTCGTCAAGTGTATGGTCACAGACATAATTCAACATGTGGCAAAAGCACAAACAAATTATATTACTACCTTTTTAATTTGAAAGATTACTGCATGTCAGTAATAACAATATATATACTTACAATCCTAGTGACAAATAGTTTCAGAGTAGCAGGTTATAGGTGGTCTCCTGGAGAAAGTTACTTTAGATGAAGCAAACAGGAAAAGTCTTATTTTATCAGTAGGTTCATAAAATGTAAATTCATTTTCAGTTACTTGAATGTTTACAGTTTTACCAAAAGGAATTTTATAGTGGGTGATAGATCATATTTATCTGTGAGGTACTTCAGTATGAATACCAGGCTACAAACTTAGTAAAGGACACAACCAGAAGAAGAGAAATCTTCTGGCTCATAAAAATAGATTGAAATAATTTAAAAAATATTTTAAGGGTAAATTTGTGTAAGCCTTTAGAGTTTGAAGACTTGAAATACATTTTTATTTAAGTCATGGGAATTAAACTAAGAGTAAACTTCCATTTCTTTCCGTATACTTTCTTATAATTCAGCTCTGATAAGTCTAAAGTTTACTTGAACATAGACTTTTGTTTGAACAAAAGTAGGAAGTAGCTCATAATTGAATTTCGTTGACTAAAAGCTTAATTCACTAACAATGGAGCAGTGTTTTTGGCTTTGGCTAAACATTAGACTCTCCCAGATACTTTGAAAATCCAAAAGCCCAGTTAACACCTCAGGCCAATTATATGAGCATCTCTGTGGGTGAGACCCAGGATCCACCTGGGTTAAACAAATTTTTCAGGTGACTGCAATATGCAGCCAAGTTTGCACAAAAGCGGATTTTAGGAAGTTAAATACACAATAAGATAGCCAGATAAAATGAGGAAAATTCATTCACATGTGTAGGTGTTCGGCATTATGTGGAGAAAGAAAATGTATAGTGTAATGATCGAGAGTAATGATCTGAAGAATACATCTTAAATCTCAATTCTGCCACATGCTCTGGGCAAGTCACAAAGTTCCTCTGTGTCTCTAGTTAGCAAGTCTCCACCTTATAGGACTGTTGAAAGACTTAAATGTAAAAGCCTAGGGACAGTATTGGGAACAGTCTTCATTATATATTGAATGTACTTCCTGGGAGCATATTTGATCTACATATGCATTTTTTTTTTTTTTGTCTTTTTGTCTTTTAGGGCCTCACTGCTGGCATAAGGAGATTTCCAGGCTAGGTGTCCAATCAGAGCTCTAGCCACTGGCCTACACCAGAGCCACAGCAACTCAGGATCTGAGCTGCATCTGCGACCTACGCCACAGCTCACAGCAACAGCAGATCCTTAACCCACTGAGCAAGGCCAGGTATCAAACCCGCCTCCTTTTGGATGCTAGTCAGTTCATTAACCACTGAGCCACAACAGGAACTCTTACATATGCATTTTTAATCACCTTAAATTTAAATCACCATTTAATTATATTCAGTCACAATGGGGCTGAATTGCATGGCAGACAAAAACCATTGATTGGTTCTTTATCCATATTCTCTGTATTTGAGTAAATCAGTAAAAATCAGGCAACAGAGTAGTAATGCTGAAAGAAAAAACAATAGCAACTGAAATTCAGTGAAGAACTTTAGAAAAGACCAGACATTTATGACTCTGGAGAAAGAAAGTTCCAGATAAAGAGACAATCCCAGCAGGGACCTCACTGTTTTAGGAGATGGTCTGGAGAAAGGGGAAGGACCATGAAAAGGAAAGTGTCAGTATTTGGAGTAAAACAAAGATTAGAAAACATAAGTTGGACGTTTCATATCAAAAATTTTTATAGCCCCAATTTTTAGAGCTCCAGCAATGTAAAGAGTACTCTCTTAGGCTTGGACATGTCAGAAAGTATTTTTTAGACAAATTACATTTCATCTATAATTCACCCAAAATTTAATTTAATAATTTGTCATAGCTGTTATGATCACATTTAAAAAATAATTGAATGTTAATTTACTGAGCTCTTGTTCTTTACGTGGCACTGTGCTACTTTAATCATCTCATTCAATCCTCACACTATTCTTTAAAGTAAATATTAGTATGGTCTTATACAGATTGAGAAACCGAAACCCCAAAAGTTAGGTATAAATTCAGTTTATACACCCATTAAATGGACTGTGATTTAAGCTACACTGCTTAACTTCAGAACCCAGGTCCTGACCATTATAATATAACACAAGAAAGAAACAGGGGAAATTTTTTATTTTGTTTTTTAAGAAGATTGAAATACAGAGGGGAAGGGTCTTGGTGGGGTGTGGATGAAACAGGTGAAGAGTATTAAGAGGTACAGTCTTCCAATTGTAAAATAAATAAGCCATAGGGATGTAATGTACAGCACAAGGAATACGGTCAATCATATTGTAATAACTGTGTATAGGCACAGATGGTTGCTAGACTTACCATGGTGGTCATTTCACAACATATGCAAATGTCAAATCACAGTGCATTACACCTTAGACTAACATAATATTGTCTGTTAACTATATTTCAGTTGAAATTTTGAAATTCTGTGGGAGAAGAATAAAAATCTACTCTCAGAAAAAAAAAAGAAAGAAAGAAAAGAAAATTGAGGTATACCTCTGTGGCCCATTCCTTCTTTTGGTCCAGTTGCAACAGAGTTGCTCTGATTATTCTCTTCCTAGCATCTTCCAGGCTGATTTTATACTGTTCTTTAAAAAAAAGAAAATTAGATGCCTTAAGATTCTAGGTGAAAACTATGGTGTTATAATTTTATTTTCCATGATACTCACCTCTTCCTTCAATGCATTTTTCCTGAATTTTCAAGGTACCTTCTTTTTTTTCTCCCCTTTTTAGGCCTGTCCTCAGTTCCTGCCCAGGGATCAAATTTGTACCACAGCAGTGACAGCTCCAGATTCTTAACCTCCTGCGCCACCAGGGAATTCCTCAAGGTACGTTCTTAAGCACCTAGTACCTCCAGTTAGAAGAAATGCTCCAACAATTTACTAACACTTTAATGTGAATTAGTTTAAGATATCTATCTCATGAATATTTATATTTTAAGGGATTGTCTCTCCAAAGGGAAAATTTGCAACACTTTAATGCCTATGCAACTGTTTACCTTTCATCATCACACAACTTCTGATTCCATAACACAAATATAAAGAGATTTGATGATCTACTTGAGTAGAATCCTGTACATCCGACTCCATCTCACTAAATTTCCAACATTCTTGGCACACGTTACCAAATTAGGAGACGAGAGAGGAGGGGATGGACTATGAAAGTCAGTACACCTGTTCTGTGTTGGGCTCAGAGCAAGACGGGGAGAACAGAGATGGAGAAGTGCAGGATTCTCCATCCTGTCCAGATTGTCTTACACCATAAATGTCAAAATTGAGAGAGTAAAGGATCATAAAATTGGGGGCCTTGAGAGATTACATAATCAACATTCCTGTTTAAGTAAAGCAAGATGTAGTGACATGAAGGCTCCAGAGACAGCGAGGAGAAATTAAGCTGGATAAATGAGCCCAGTTTGTTCTGTTCTCTTCTCTTCCCTTCCCTTCTTTTCTCTTCTCTTTTCTTTTCCTTTCTTCTTTTGCAGCTGCACCCACTGCATATGGAAGTTCCTAGGCTAGGGACTAAATCTGAGTTGCAGTTGTGGCAATGAGGGATCCTTTAACCCACTGTGCCAGGCCAGGGATTGAACTTTTGCCACCTTAACCCACTGCCACAGCGAGAACTCCCAGTTTGTTCATTCTTTTATTCAACAAATCATCATCAAGCTCTTTTGATGTGCATGACACTATTTAAGGCACTGGGAATATTGCCAGGTAAGAGGGAAAACCCCTGCCCTTGAGACATGTACATCCTAGCGGGGTCGCCAGTGAGTAATCTTTCAGGTGGTAGTGTGTGTAAAGAAAAACTAGAGCTCTGTTTTGACAGGGTGATCAGAGAAAGCTTTTTGGAGGAAGGTAACATTTGAGCAAAGACTGAATAAAGTAAGGTAGTCAGAAACATGCAACAGGAGGGCGCTGTACCACTGTAGTTCTGAGGACTGTCAGGCACTTGTGCTATATGATAACATCTCTGTTGTATGTCCCCGTTAGATGTGTTGTATTTACAACATCGGAAGGATAAATTACTTGGAAGTCAGAAAGTATCTTCCCATATAAATGATGTCAACAAGTGTGATTGCTAGATTTCTGGACTGGTCCACAGAGACCCATCTAACTTATTCTGTAATGAAAGAGTAGTATTGTACTACTGCTGTGGAATAGAACTGCCTTTTAGGACATTGTTTCAAAGGGAAGATTTTCTCTACAGACTATGTCAGCCAAAGTAGAACTCTCAGGGATCTTAGGCTACAGGGAAGGAGATCTGCAGCCCTGGTGTTTCAAGGGTTTGGAGCAAACAAAGGCGCTGGAAAGGGCAGCAGGGAGCTAGGCAGGAGTCATTCAGCCCTCGTTTACTTTGTACTGGCATAACCGAGTCCCGCCCTTCAAGAAAAACTCTGAAAGCAGAGTGAAAGAGCTTCTCTTCCACATCTTTCTATTACTGCAGTCTCTGGGACAAAGCAGATATTGAAAAATACTCAAAGAAAATGAAACTCAGCAAATGACAAGTCTTTGGCAGGCGATGATCTGAGGCTCCAGCGCCATGGCAGAAGCAGTGAAAGATGGCATCTTTGGTGAGGAGGGCAAAGCGGGGGTGGGGGGTTAAAAAGAGGGAAGGGGAGAGCCCTCCTGGGCCACAGAGTGGCCAGAAATGGGGCCGGGAAGTATCCATTCCCACCACTAACAGAGTTGGAACAAGATTGCCTGCAGTTTATAAACAAGAGTTTCTTAGGTCTGGGGTCTAGTCTAACCTGATATCTGGAGAATAAGAAAATGAACCTCTTCATTATTCTAACCTACACATGTCAATATATGTAACCAGTATTTATCTTACTCTCATTCTAAGTAATTGAACGTTTTAATCATTCCAATCTCATTTCTTTTTTTTTTCTTTTTGATTTTTAGGGCTACAACTGTGACATATGGAAGTTCCCAGGCTAGAGGCTGAATCCAAGCTGCACCTGCCAGCCTACACCACAGCAATGTGGGATCCCAGCCGCATCTGCGACCTACACTGAAGCTCACAGCAATGCCAGATCCTTAACTTACCAATGAGTGAGGCCAGGGATCAAACCCTCATCTCACAGACACTATGTCGAGTTCTTAACCCACTGACCCATAACAGGAACTCCTCCAATCTCACTTCTGATGGATTTTTTTTTTTTCAGTTTAAGACCTAGTCCACTAGACAAATTCTGGGCATTTATTTGAAACTTCTACCCTGCAAAAACACAACAATCAATCTAAAAGTTGCAGTGCATCGGGAGCTATAGTGCATTTTACATTCTTAGGATCTGATACAAACTAAAGCTTGGTGACATTAAATATTAATTATTTGCTGTAAATCATAAAAAATATATGACCAAATATGCTCTAACTGAAGTTGTCTCTGTTGCCATATTAATACTGAAAAAGCAACAATAATATTCAACTCTGTTCCAAATTTCATATAAAACTCCATGGACTATTTATCTTCTTAAAAGCAGAGAAGCTGGCGCATAGTAGGATGTGAAAACCTCCTTGATATCCTTTGAAATTCAGATGATGCCTTGGGTAACAACTATTAACCACACCTCTGTGACTATAGCCAAAGAAACTGAGAGTATGTAAAAGAATCAATCCCAGAAAAGTGTGGAACACTGCAAATGGGAGCTGGGGAGACTGTGTCCTTGTGCCTTAGACTCCTGGCTGCTCAGATGGGTGCTCTAATGTGATCACTTCTCAGAATCTGACTGCAAACCATGCCACCCCTGACTTCTTTTATAGATTGGAATTAAGTTGTTGAAAGTGTGAAACCAGTTTTCTGCCTCATCATTTTGGAAGTCTGCATGGTGGTATCTCCCTTTACTTTGAAATGTGGTGTCTATTATATAGATGCCCTGATTTAAACTGGGACTAAAAGTTTCATTTTAATATCTCATTTCACTTATAATAAAACCCTTTCATCTAAAATACTTGTTCCTTGCAGTTAAAGAGGTCCAGCTAATACAAATTCCAGGATTATGGTGTGGGGAGAGAATTGCAAAGGAGTCATGGAATAAGGAGGGAGGTGGGAGAAAAAGTGGGGATGATGGTAGTAAGACTTCAGATAAGTTGATGTAGGAGCTCTGTTCATATTCATTGTGTCCAATTTGTGCCCCCCCTCCTCCGCAGAGTGCTTTAATCATCCCCAGGCGGAGTAGCTGCTGCATGATTAGGAGAACTGCCTAAAACTAATGGCAAGTAAGATAAGCTCATAACAGCCATTTTCCCATGGCTCCTAAAATTGCCTACAACTAAAGTTCAACCAGCATATAAATGTTATTATGATCACCCCAAAGTTGGATACTACAGCATGAAAATTTTCAACTCAAAGAAATCATCCAAATTTCTAATCAGGATAATAGGTTAAGTTTGTATAAGATCATTCCTCCTACTTTAAAAACATAAAATAAAGAAACAGTGGAAAAAATTGTTTAAAAATTTTACACATACAAGAACAGTAACAATTTTAAAAGTATGTTACTGCTGCCCAAATACATAAATCAATGGAACAGAATAGAAAATATAGAAAGAGATCCAGATACACATGGGAAATAAAAATATGATAAAGTCAGCATTTTGGATCAGTAGAGTAAAAATGGATTATTTGGGACAACTAGAAAATCATCTGGCAAAAAATATATTTGGTTTCCTACCTGACAAAATCAGAGATTTAAACATAAAAATGAAGCCAAAAAATTCTAGAAGAAAATATTAGAGGATGTATTCAGAATCTCAGAAATAATAAAATCAAAAACTGATAAAATGGGCACTATAAAACTATAAAATTTCCTCATACAAAACACAGCACAAACAAAAGACTAATGACAAACAAGAAAAATATTTGCACGTTTTATCACAACAGTTAAAGAGCTCATTTCTTTGCAATGTAAAGAGTTTCACAACACAGTAGAAAAATAGGAGAAGAATCTGAACAGAAAGGAAGTCCATATGGTTTGTGAACTTATGAAAAGATATTCACTGTCACTTATAGTAAGAGAAATGAAAATTAAAGCTACAATGAGATACAGTTTTCTACCAGTAGGACTAGCAAAGAACAAAAAGTTGAGTCACATCCCCTGCTGTTGAAGATGTGAGAAAACAGGAATCCTCATCACACCAGCAGGAGTAGACCTGGTACACACTCTGTGGACGGCCAGGCCTATCAAAATGAGAGTAAATGATACTTTTCCTTTTAGAGATACACATACATTAAATTACATACCTACGAGGATACTACTCGCAGTGAAATGAGATTGTGTAAAGATAGTCATTGCAGCATTATTTGCAATGGCAAAAGATAGGAAACAACCTAAATACAAGTTTAAAAGGTATAGTACAACAAAACAAAATAGCCACAGGGAGAACGTGGAAGTATTAATATGTACTGTCCATACTGTTACATGAGAGAGCAAGGGAAAAATTACATCTACAGCATGCTGTTTGTGACATAAAGGTACATGCTGAATATGCACGGAATCTTCCTGAAAGGCTACATAAAGAATTAGCAATAGTGGTTTTATCCAGAGAGGGAATCTCAGTGGCTGGAGGACTGACTGGTGGGAGGCTGCCACTCTTACTTTCTTCTTTTGGGGAAGAAAACCTTTTGAAAAATTGTAACTCCAAGTCCAGATTGATTGGGACCAAATTTACATTACCATTGTGGTGCAGAGGGCCTGAGCTGAGAAGCTAATAAAAAAATTGGTCCAGAAGCAGAGTGACTGGACACAGCCTCAGAGAGGACAGTGGGAACAACCCCACATGAGCCCTTCCTCCACAACAAAGAGCACCAGCACCGGCTGGGCTCAGAACTGCCATCTGCCCACAGAGTTCCTTCAAGTCAGATTTGTGCTATTTGGTCTATCCTATGACTTTCTTGTCTCCAGGTCTCTGGTGTTCTTTTAAGCCATGATGCTCAGCCTCAGTGACAGATGTGTGGCCTCATGATTTGCATATCTGGTCCTGGTAAGTTTCGTTATGCCTGATGCCATCCTGCTCCATACCCTCTTCACTTCCTGTGTCTCATGTTTGTTCTCCAATTTTTTCTGATTACAATTTAGCATTTACTTGGCCACTTTTCTATAATGATTCTGGTGGTCCAGCCAGGCTGGGTTGCCTTAGCTTGCGTCAGGTGAATTCCTTCTCTAATATAACTCCCTCCCAGGACCCCGCTTCTCAGTGGAACTGGCCCAGACCCAGGTGTGGGAATGCACAGACACTACCCACCAAATGAAGCTTCTTTCTCAAAGCCGGTCACAGGGTTTCTTCACTCAGGGGCACAGCCACTCACCCCTTTACTGCCCTTCTCAGTTTCACAGGTGGTCCTGGGGATGGTTTCTATCCTTCCTCCCTCCACCACATCCTTAGGCTCACAGGGCTTATGCCGACAGCAGAGAGGAACAGGTGATTCAGGGGGAACCTATTTTTTTCCTTCCACCAAATGTCTGCCCCTTAGAAAGTTTTTTTGAAAGCCAACCAGTTTTGTTGCAACTGACCTGACATTTTCTCAGCGTTCTCCTTAACTCTGTTGATGTCATTCTGCAAGGAGATAATGAGTTTAGCATGTTGTTCACTCCCTACATTCTTGTACTCCTCCCAGTATTCCTTCTCACTGAGTTTCTCAAGAAATAATTTCTCAGCATTATTAATCTGGATGTGGATATCTGTTGAAAGAAAAGCAAGACATTGTGTTGTTTCTATTGTCCTTGCAGCCATTATACATTGCAATCTGATTTTATGATTTTATACCAACTCATATTATTTTACATCTACAATTTAGGGATCTATAAACTCTTCAAACTAGTGTTTATCTATCCCTCATGCTTCAAAAATCTAATTAAAATTAAACTTCCAATTACAAAGTGTGTGGCTTTGGGCTGTGACTGAGGGTTCTAAGATGCAGTTAACCTGTATGCCTAGGGACCTACAAGTTTAAATTATTCTTGTGATAGTTTGATAAGCATCCTGTTGTACAACATATCACATATACTTTTTATTAGTAAATCGTCATTTTTCTGGTCATTATGTTTCTGGCAAAGTGATTTCAACTTACATCCTTCCAGTCCTTGGTGACCATTTTTGTAAGCTGTTTGATTCTGTCATCTAAAGTGCAGTTGTTTGTGCTTCCTTTGTGTGAGATGAGAGCGTGTGATAACCTGAACAACCTGTCTTACCTGCCCCCACATAGTAAGACTTTAGAATGAAAGATAACTTCCTTAAATATGTACAAAGAGGGAGCCCTCTCAACCATGTAAATTTTCAGTTTGCCCTGAGGTACTTGCTACACATGATATTCTACTCAGTCTTTAGGCTGAGTATCATGCTGCTGAATATTTTGGAAAAGGAAGCATTCCAGAAAGCCAGGCACAAAGAATTCAACGTCTGTTTGTTTGGCTGACTACCATGCACCATCTTGTTTGAAAGCTCCTTCAGGGCAAGACCACATCTTATTTATCTCCCTCAACCCAGAACTTAGCATGGAATCTGGCAATTAGTCGGTGCTCAATAAATATTTATGGCATGACTGAAGCCTTCCACTCAGGTCAGAGGGATATTCTTCAGTCCAAAGGTCCAGAAAGACCCCAGACATGCCTTTTTCCAAAGATTGTAAATAGGCTATCGTTAAATCCCTTAATAAATGGTACTTGTTGTTATCATTAAACAATTAATAATACTACACCCCAGATCAGCTGTCCTCCAAGGAGAGCCACTGCGGCTGTCTTGTCCCTGCCCCATGGTCAGTCTTTGCGGGAGGGTTGGTTGATGTCACTGAAGATTTTGAAAGAGAGATGGGTGTAGTGACGGTTGTTCTACATTCCCAGAACCCCTCTCTCCCTTTCCTTCTAGGAACACAGTTCTATCCCTTGTCAAATAAGTAGCCTAATTACAGTTACCCCTTCTCCTGGCCATAGGGACTGGTCCAGGGCTGAGTATATGCCCCAAGCTAGGTACATACTCAGAGCTCTTCCCTAGAAATATTTTCACTGAAACTAGTGAAAAATAACTCTTTTGTTTCCACTTTGAGTGATAGGGATGTAAGATCAGAAGTGTCTATGGTCAGAGATGGTATTTATAGAGGTTCTGGTAAAAGTTTTAGAAAACTGATCAGCTAGTTTAGGGTAAAGGGATACAATTTTTTTTTTTTTTGTATTTTTGCCTTATCTAGGGCTGCACCCATGGCATATGGAGGTTCCCAGGCTAAGAGTCTAACAGGAGCTGTAGCTGCCGGTCTTTGCCAGAGCCATAGAAACGTGGGATCCGAGCCGCGTCTGCAACCTACACCACAGCTCATGGCAACACTGGATCCTTAACCCACTGAGCAAGGCCAGGGATCGAACCCGCAACCTCATGGTTCCTAGTCGGATTCATTAACCACTGAGCCACGACAGGAACGCCCAGAATTTTTTTTTTTTTAATACATGTGTCAAAACTGTATAACTTATCCCTAAGACTCTGGTATTCCCTGAGCACTTGAAAAGGGTCTGGCCCGGGTCTTTCATCTTCTGTACCAGCATCATTTCTATCCATGTCCTACACACTTCCCCTTTCCAACTCTGATCCCTCTTTCCCCATCTAATTAGGGAGCTTAGCTCCCTTAGAGATATTGTGGGGTGGGGCAGGGAAGATTCACAGTTATACTCACATTACCATCCCCAAGTCTGAACTGAGGCTGAAGCCAGTGGAGACACCAAACAAGAGAACTTTCCCCCAAAAGAACAAGTCTCCACCACAAGGAGTTTAGGGTGGTACCTAACAGGATCCTGTCTGGTGTTAAGGGTCAGAGCATTTTCTTCCGTCTTTGTTTCCATCACTCCCCTTACTCCTCCTCCTCACTTGGCTTCAGTATCTCTGCCCACTTTGTTATTTCCCTCTCCTGTCCACTTACCTACATGGGCTTGTGGTTGTGGTGATAATGATGTCATCTGAAATATGTTCACAGCATTTTGAACATGTTAAGAGACAAAAGCATGAACACATTCAAGAAATGACGTGATACAGCTTTATGGTAATTTGCTAAGTTTCTCAATCACCTTTTAAGTTTTGTTCCTGGTCTCTTTCAAATTTCCATTTTTCCTTCATCGCTCTTTCAACTTCCTCCCTTGTTACAGCTGTTGATTCCTCTGACTTCTCTTCACTCAGTTCCTTTAGCAGGTTCCGTATGTGCCAAGTCTGTTCATCCTTTAAGCGTCTATTCTGTCAGGAATAACAACAGTAGTTAACTACATCTGTTGAAGTGTTTACACTGATTTCCCTCAAAATCGAGTCACACATGGAGGCTTGCAAAGTGAGAAAGAAACATTTAAAAAATAAGTTTTACAATAATGTCTCTAAAGAGCGTAGAGACTACAGAAGACTCAAAACAAGATTAAACGGATCAATACAGTAATCATTGAAGAGAGAGTTACATTTTAAAACCTGTGTTATTAATCTGCTAGTCTATCACCATATCATAGGATCCATGAACATGGAAATTACACTTCTTCAATCTCCCACAAGCACCATTATTTTCTAGGAAACATCAGTCATTTAGTCAATATTTATGGAGCACCTACCATTGCCAGGTAGTTTTCTAGACACTGGGAATAGATCAGTGAACAAACGAGACAAGAAGCACTGCTCTTGTGGAAAATGCATTATTCTTTGCTTTTCTCACAAATGACCCTAATTCTCTTCTTTTGGGATGATGGTACTTACCATTTCTAGTATTCCATTCTTACTATCCACAAGAGGAAGAGACTGTATTCTTCTTGTAAATATCCCATCTATGTTTCCAAATTTCTTAATCAACATAGGGTTTATTCTTGCCCTTGCTAGCTTATTATGTATAAGTAGAGATATTTTAGTTTGTGTGAAATTAATACATTTTCCTTGTAATTTTCTTAGCCTCCCTTTAAGTTTTAATTCTCTGCTGGTGTCTCTCCTTCAATTTCTTAAACCTAATAAAATGTATATATTTAAAACATTCTGGAGTTCCCATTGTGGCTCAGTGGTTAACGAATCCGAGAAGGAACCATGAGGTTGCGGGTTCGATCCCTGGCCTTGCTCAGTGGGTTAAGGATCCGGCGTTGCCGTGAGCTGTGGTGTAGGTTGCAGATGCGGCTCGGATCCCGCATTGCTGTGGCTGTGGTGTAGGCCGGCGGCTACAGCTCCTGTTAGACCCCTAGCCTGGGAACCTCCATATGCCGCGGGTGCGGCCCTAGAAAAGGCAAAAAGACAAAAAAAAAAAAAGAACATTCTACCTCTTTTAAAAATTACTTATTTTTCCTGTAATTTGACATTTTCTTTACCATAGATTTTTCAAAATTTCATCTCTGATATTCTTGTCTTTTATCCTCTTAACCTACATGGATACTCTAAGAGTATTTTTTGTCCCAAAATTGATTTCCTAGGCCAGTGGTTCTCAAATTTCAATGTGTATACTGAGGACCTTGTTAGAATGAAGATTCTGGTTCAGTAAGCTTGGTATAAGCCTGTAATTCTGCACTTCTCATAAGCTTCAGCTGATGCCATGCCTGCTAGCCCACAACTCACAACTTGGGTAGCAAAATTCTTTCAGATAATTGAGATAACTGCAATTTATTGATAGTGCTATGGCCTACTAAAACTCAATTCTTTAATTTAATACTTAATCCAAAAAGCTTTAAATTTGAGGGGGTGAAAATTCTGATTTCTTAAAATTAATGAACTAGACAATTGCTTAATAAACTCCTCAACAGGATTTTCACATAACTCTAATGATCTTTAATTTATTCCACAGGGTTTTATACATGACTGTCATTTTAGTACATTAGAATTTTAATTTAAAACTTTGATAAACTGAACAAAAGCAACAGATAATTAACTTTATGATGCTAAGTATTGATAAATACGGGCAAAAAAAGAGAGGCTAGGAACTGGATAGGCTTTTAGTGCTTTCAGAGATTAGATGATATTCAAAATTCAGTTCTTTAACTTCTCTGACCTTTTGTTTGCAATATTCTAAAGTATGATAATTAATTGTCTCTGAAGAATTTTTAATATAAAAAGGATTCATAATATGATATACCTGAAAACTGGATCTCTTTCCTTCTCACTCTGTAAAGTCTGACTGGGAGTGACATAAGCAGGGATGTTGGAGTAAAGACTTCTGAAAGTCCTCTCCTTCATAAAAAAAATGATGGGAAAAAAATTGGCAAAATCAATTTTTCAGAACTCTAGAAATTGAAGGCTTGTGGTAACTTCCACGGAGAGTTTATTCAAGAAAAATGGTTGAGTATTGGTAAGGACAGTGAGCACTGGGGCATTTTAACTTGCCCTAACAACTAATAGCCCCACAATTATGATAAAAACCAGTAACACAGCAGTTTGGAGTTGAGGGTAGGGGAGAGGTGGGTGGGGAGCAGGACTATTCCAAAGCCCAATTTTCAAATAATGGTCATCATTTCACCTATCTGGTAATTTCCTGGAAAATCTCACTGGCAAACTTTGTCTTTATTTGACCTGACTTGGAGCTTATCCAGTGTGTGTAAACAGCCTTTTCCTAGACTGATGTTTGTCAAAAATAATCAGAGGCAGCTATTTGTCAAAAACACTCAAGAGTTGTTGAACATTACAATTCTCTAAGGTGGTAATAAAAGTTGAGGTAAACAACACGCTGACAAAAAAAAAATTTTTTTTTTAAAGAAAGCTGGATATGAGGTGTCCACAGGGAGCTTTGAAAGCTTGGACATGTTCCTGGGAATCTAAAAGGCCACACGCATGATAGGGCTGTGTGCATATTCAGGGCTGTGCATGTGCTCAGAAAGGCCCTAGAAAGGCCCTAAGCTCTCAGCTCTGGCTGACCTTGAGGCGCTGTAGAAGCAAGAAGTGAAGGTTAAGGTGAAGTTGTAAATTGCCTGGCTGAGTGCAGAAGGCATGCCCTGACGTACACAGAGCCCCTTGGCCAAGGCTGGATGATTGATTGTTTAGAGACATTTAAGGAAATCTCTGTCCAGTCATTACCTAACCACTAAGCGAGACAGAGACTTCAGGGACCACACACAACAAAAAACATAGACTTTACAGAATTAGTTCAGAAAAGTCATCAAACAAACAGCTACAATGAGCAGCAACAAAAACAAATGCTGGGGAAAGAATCTAATTTCCAGAGTTGTCACATAATATTCAAAGTATCCAGTTTTCAACAAAAAATTACAAGACATGGAAAGAAACAAGAAAGTATGTATTATACACAGGGGAAAAAGGCCGTCAATAGAAAATGTCCTTGAGGAATCCCAGATGTTGGACTTTCTAGACCAAGAGTCTTTTTTTTTTTCAGAGCCACACTTGTGTCATATGGAAATTCCCATGCTAGGGGTTGAATTAGAGGGCCTACACCACAACCATAGCAATGCGGGATCAGAGCCACGTCTGTGACCTACACCAGAGTTCATGGCAATACCAGATCCTTAACCCACTGAGCGAGGCCAGGGATCGAATCTACATCCTCATGGATACTAGTTGGGTTCGTTACCCACTGAGCTACAATGGGAACTCCTAGACAAAGACTTTAAATCAGTTATCTTAAATATGTTCAAAGAGTTAAGGAAATCATGTCTAAAGAACTTAAGCAGGAGTTCCCGTCATGGCGCAACAGCGAATCTGACTAGGAACTATGAGGTTGCTGGTTCAATCCCTGGCCTCGCTCAATGGGTTAAGGATCCAGTGTTGCCATGAGCTGTGGTGTAGGCTGCAGATGCGTTCGGATCTGGCATTGCTGTGGTTTTGGTGTAGACTGGAAGCTACAGCTCCGATTAGATTCCTAGACTGGGAACCTCCATATGCCACGGGTGTGGCCCTAAAATGACAAAAGACAAAAAAAAAGGGAGAACTTAAGCAAAGTTTGAGACTTCCTTATGAAACAGAAATAGCAATAAAATGATTTTTTTAAAGAACCAAATAGAAATTTAAAAAAGCTAAAAAGTACAATTGAAATGAAAAATTCACTGGAGGGGCTTGACACCAGATTTGAGCAATCAGAAGATTATTCTGTACAAAAAAGAATGAAGTGCTATGCTAGGACTGAATGTTTGTGTTCCCGCCCTCACCAAATTCATGCTGAAGCCTTCATCCTCAGTATGATGGTAATTAATTAAATGTTATTAGCTAAGCTAAAGATTTTATTTGGATTTCACTTGTACTGATGGACATGTTCTGTACCTTAACTATATCAGTATCAATGTTGCCAAAGTTAATGTACTAGTTGTGATATTATATTATAGTTGTGTAATATTTTAAAGGAAACTGGGTAATGGATCTTTCTGTCTTTTTTTATTATAACTGCATGTTAATCTATAATTATCTCAAAAAGTTTATATTTTGAAGTATTGATTATTTTATTTATCTATTTATTTATTATTTGCTTTTTAGGGCTGCACTAAAACATTCCCATTGAGTTTTCAGTTTGATCACAATTCCTATAGAAAGTTTTTGAAGGAAATATGGATATTTGGAAGACATTTATTATTTATTGAAATTGAGTATCTTAGAGCCAAAAACTTAAGTTTTGTTTGTGTTGTTTTGCTTTTTAGGGTTACCTGTGTGGCACATGAAGTTCCCAGGCTAGGGGTTGAATCAGGGCTGCAGCTGCCAGCCTATGCCACAGCCATAGCAATGCTGGATAGGAGCCCATCTGGAACCTACACTGCAACTTGCAGCAATGCTGGATCCTTAACCTACTGGGTGAAGCCAGGGATCGAACCTAGATACTCATGGATACTAGTTGGATTTGCTGCCGCTGAGTCACAGCAGGAACCCCTCAAGAAGTTTAATTTAAAAATAAGGGTTGGAGTTCCCTATCGTGGCTCATCCGTTAATGAACCCGACTGGCATCCATGAGGATGTGGGTTCGATCCCTGGCATTGCTCAATGGGTTGGGGATCCAGCATTTTGGTGAGCTGTGGTGTGGGTCGCAGACATGGCTCGGATCTTGAGTTGCTGGGGCTCTGGCGTAGGCCGGTGGCTACAGCTCTGACTGAACCCCTAGCCTGGGAACCTCTATATGCCCCAGGTGCGGCGCTAAAAAAAAAAAAAAAAAAAAAAAAAAAAAAAAAAAAAAAAAAAAAAAAAAAAAAAAAAAAAAAAAAAAAAATAAGGTTAATAAATATTAGCAACTGAAAAAAAATTTATTTAGACAACTCTCAAAGTTACATTTTCTTGAGCAAAACATATTCATGTTTTGTTTTTTATAAATAAATTGAATTACCTAGTCTTAAAATAAGTTATCTTAAAATGACATACTTGTAGAAACTTGAATAATGACAATGAAAAAAAATCCCTTGCCAAAACATTTCACTGCTAAGCCTTTTTCCAAATACGGACTTTCCCAATTAATTTTGTAAAAGTGGAATTTTCCTTTATCAAGTATGTTCTGAATACTAAATAATTCTTTATCTGATTTTGCTTCTGTTAGTTAATTTTAGTAAGGCAACAATGGCCTTCTAAATTCAATTCCAGCTCAAAAATATTTACAATGATATATAGGCGAAACATTTACAAAGATATTGATAATTTAAAAACCACTACATTGTATTCACAAAGAAATAATATGAAATACATATAGAATACAGAATTTATTAATGTATAAATAATATATTAATACATAATAATATAATACATACTTTTTTTTTGTCTTTTTGCCTTTATCTAGGGCCGCACCCGCGGCATATGGAGGTTCCCAGGCTAGGGGTCTAACAGGAGCTGTAGCCTCCGGCCTTCGCCACAGCCACAGCAACGCCAGATCAGAGCCGCGTCTGCAACCTACACCACAGCTCACGGCAACGCCGGATCCGTAACCCACTGAGCAGCCAGGGATCAAACCCGCAACGTCATGGTTCTTAGTCGGATTCGTTAACCACTGAGCCACCAAGGGAACTCCAATACATGCTTTTTTTAATTTCTGTACTTAGCACAGCAGTTCTCAAAGTGAATCTAGTTCTCTTACCTCAAATTTTTAACACAATTATTCTTTTCAAACATGTAATATTTTTCATTTGTAAATTAAAACTGCATCACATGTCCTAAAAATTGTAATTGAGCATTGCAGAAATATTACTATATATTTGCCATTACATATAAATTCATACATCTATATTAAATTTGCCAAATTCTGTGTGAATTTCAAATAGAAAGGGAATGTGACAATGTTATAAATTTCATCATGTCTGAAAAATTATTTTGAGCTGCATATGGAAATAAAATTTATTTATATATATCCACCAATATGCTAAAAAAATGTTTACTTTGTGAAGTGAATTATTATTTAAAGAATAATTATCACATTATAAAATAGATTTAGTAATAAGCTACCAAAAAAGGGTTAATTTTGTTAAAAGACCATCTCATGGCCTTTTTAACTTTTTAAGACTCATAAGAACAAAAACAGGATTGCCAAAATAGAACACACAGTTCCCATCTACTATTCATCCAGTTTCGCCAATGATAACATCTTATCTAACTATAGCACAATATTAAAAACCAGGAAATTGACATTGGTACAATGTTATTTACTGAACTAGAGACTTTGGATTTCACCAGTTTTTACTTTTTTTTTCTTTTTATGGCCACACCCGGGCCATGTGGAAGTTCCCAAGTTAGGGGTTGAATCAGAGCTATAGCTGCCAGTCTATGCCACAGCCACAGCAACGTGGGATCCGTGTGGCATCTGCGATCTACACCCCTGCTCAAGGAAATGCCTGATCCCTGACCCACTGAGCGAGGCCAGGGATCGAACCTGCATCCTCATGGATACTAGTCAGATTCATTTCCACTGGGCCACAATGGGAACTCCTACCTTTTTTTTTTTTTTTTTTTAGTTTATAGTTGTAGTATTATAATTTATGAGAAATGCATGTATTTGATCATTCAGATACCTAAAATATGTTTCTTAGATGTATTTGGTCTTTGCCCACAGTTCTTGGTTTACAGAGGCACCGGAAACCCTTGGAATTTTCTGCCATCACAGCTGGGTTTATGTTAATGAAAGTGACTTTTGAATCCCACAGGTGGGGGGAGGAGACAGGAGCCTGGTTGCCAGGAGAACCAACCAAATTATTAGAGGGTTGGAACTTTCAGTCTCCCCACTGATTTCCATGGAAGGGAGAGGGGCTTGAGGTTGAACCAACAGCTATTGTCCAATGATTTAGTCAATCATGATTATGTAATGAAGGCTCCATTTAAAAAAAACAAACAAACAGAAAAAGGAGGGTCATTTGGTCCTTTTTCGGACAGTTTCTATGTGCCACCATGCCAGACCCCAAGCTCCACAGGATAGAAGCTCCTTTGTTTGGGACCTTACTCCATGCATCTCTTCACCTGGCTGTTGATTCGTATCCTTTAATATCCTTTTCATGATAAATCAGTGATCTTGTGTGTAAATGGCTTTTCCTGAATTCTGTGAGCCATTCTAGCAACTTAGTCAAACCTGACGAAGAGGTTGTGTGAGCCTCTGATTTACAGCCAGTTGGCCAGAAGTACAAGTAACAACTTGGACTTGCAACTGCCATCTGAAGTGGAAGGTACTTTGTGGGACTGAGCCCTTTACCTGTGGAATTTGATTCTGTCTCCAGGTAGGTGTATCAGGATTGAGTTGAACTCTTGGCCCTGCTGGCGTCAGAACCGCCTATGGGTGAGGAGAAGGCTCCACCCAAACAAATTAGAATTGGGTTGGGAACCCTTTTCAATAGGGTTATGAATTTTGTCACATATAGATATGAGAGTTATCACCGTATAGATGGCTTGTGAAAGCCATGATGTTAAATGAGATAATCAAGAGAGAATTTGGGAGTGAATGAGAAGAATTGAGATTAGAGCCTTGGTAAACACCCTAATTAAAGGGTAGTTCTAGGGGGAAAAAACAATGAATGAAAACCAAGAAGAAATGGCCAGCAAAGTAGGAGGAAATTTAAGACAAAGTGATGTCCTGGTACCCAAAAGAGAAAGTTTCAGGACAATAGGAGTAACTGCTAAAGGAATGAGGGGTACCACAAGAGTCCATTGGACTGGCTAATTGGTCATTAATAACTTTTGGTAGGGCAGCTATAGGGGAATAGTAGGAATAAAAGAATGTACTGGGAGGTAAGGATATGAACATAGTGAACTATGAAATGTCTAATGAGGTAGTGAAGCAATGAATGCAAACAGAAAGAAAGGAAGTGATAACATCATCTAAACAAAACTAAACACATAGGAAGAGATGATGGGTGGGGAGGAAGAGGGGCATTTCTGATTTGCATGTGACTGACAAGTAGGTCTTGCTAATGAGCCATATTTAATTTAGCAATTTAAATATCTGTGATCTCAAAATTTTGTCCTCCCACTGGTGTTTGTGTGAACCAACTCAACAAATATTTATTGAACACCTACTCATGCTGGGCCCTTCTGGAGAAACAAAGATAAGATTTGATTGCTGCTGCCTAAAGAGTTTTCAGTTGAATGATATATATTTTTATGTAACATTTCAGCTCAGATTGAGAAAAAGAAAAGGAGTTAGCCATGAGAAAAGCATTCTGGGAAGAGGAAAGAGTTTCTGTCATAAAGTTACCATAACACGAAAGAGATTGTGTTTTCCGGTATTTAAAAGAAGCAGCGGTAAGTGATGGTGGGGTGGCTGGAGACAAGGTTGGAGAGGTCAACACAGGTCAGCTCTTGCAGGTCCTTGAAAACTTTAGGAAGGACTGTGGATTTTATTTTCTGTGCAGTAGGAAGCCACTGCAGGGTTTTAAGCACTGAAACGTTTACCATATTCCAAGGGTAATGCCTAGTTGCATTGTGGAAAATATACTGGTTAGAGGAAGGATGGGTAATGGGTGGTTTAAACAATGGCAGCAGCAGCATAAATGGAAAGAAATAGATACCTATAGTTGAGCTAGAGGTCTGTCTGTTCCTGCTCCTCACTGCTAGGTCCACTAATGATTCCAAGAGCAGACTTGGACCTTTCACTTTCTTAGGCTAATCCTCATGGAAATAACTTTGTTTCTGGCTCCAGCTGATGGGTTATGAGAAAGTGATTCCTTACTCCTAATCTGTTGTCCTTTCCTCAACTGAATCGACGTCCCAAAGCTGGCCTGGGACCACTGGGGGGATGTACACGGGTCCTTTGATGGCAACTCACTCTTACATGCTCTGGAATCACATTAGGTGGAAACTGCCTCTAAGAACCTAGGCCAAACTTCCCCTTTCTGCTCTCATCCATAGACTTGAGTTTCTGTCTAGTTCCTATTGCGAGTGACCGATCCTTGAGAATCATAATGTCAGGATCACAGTTATATCACCACCAGGACTTGACTTGTCCAGTAAATATTTGCTGAACAAGTTTGCCCAATGAGGAAGACAGGAATCCCCCTTTACAAGGGGGAGATTGATGCTTATACTAGTTTTGGCCAAAATGACATCAGCAGCAAGTTGTACAGTCAGGATGCAAATTCAGATCTCTGACCCAGATTCCATAAAAATTTGTAGATATAGTCTCTTTAGACAAAAGCCAAATAGATGAGGTGTGGAAGTTTCAAGGTCCACATAAAATAAATGTTTTAACAGAGGACACCCTCAGTATTTCCTCATTCATGAGATGCCTTAAGGGCTAAGTTGTGTGAATTACCATTTACTGCTTCCCAACTTTATTTCTGTTGGTCTTTAGTCCTGATAGTCATATATAGCACTTATTTGCTATTCATTTTATTCTGATTTTATAAAAGCAGTACATCATCTGAAATAATAAATTAGTTGTTTTAACCACTGAGATTGTATTTTTCAGATATTTACATATACACAAACTCTGAAAACCTAAAAGAAAATAGATACAGAAATTAAAAATAGAGAACCAATGTGTTATAGTTTGGTTAAATAAGAAATTAAAAGATAAATGTGGTTGTTGGAGTTCCCGTTGTGGCTCAGTGGTTAACAAATCTGACTAAGAACCATGAGGTTGCGGGTTCGATCCCTGGCCTTGCTCAGTGGGTTAAGGATCCGGTGTTGCTGTGGGCTGTGGTGTAGGTTGCAGATGCGGCTCAGATCTCACATTACAGTGGCTGTGGTGAAGGCCGGCAGCTACAGCTCCTGTTAGACCCCTAGCCTGGGAACCTCCATATGCCGCAGGTATGGCCCAAATAAGGCAAAAAGACAAAAAAAAAAAAAAAGATAAATGTGGTTGTAGAGCTTTAAAATTTTGAACACAAGATTCAGTGTCCTCATGATCCAAATTACACAATTCGAGCCAACTTCCTTTGACATTATAATTAATATAATAGGAACAGCAGTATTTTCTTGCCTCACATGTACAAAAATACATTTAAATACATTGTAAATTAATCAATTCCAAGCACTTAAAGAGAAAAATTTCCTAGCATACATTTCATTATAACTCACAATTTTTTGAAGCATTTGTGTAAATGTTTAATGACTAGATATTGGCTTTTAAATTTTATACTCACTCTTTCATGATACTTTTGGTTCTTTTCCCTAAGTTTCTTTATTTGAACCATGAATCGTTCTACTGCATTTTCCTTTATCTGACAGCTGATAACAAAGATAAGACATGTTACAATCATTTACCTTAGGAAAAATCTATGAGATGAAATTTTAAAATTAAACCCAATTATTTGAATTGAAACAATGTATTAAATATTTATAAAAACCCTTTTAGAGATAAAAATCTCAAGTGATTTTGTGTTTCTGAGTATATTTTACTCACTAAAATATGTATTAGATAACTTCAAGCTTTTTATCAATCCCCATTTATATTTCATAGTCATAATTTTTATGCTTTCTAATTATGTATAAATAATTCAGCTTAAAGGGAATCTAAGAAAGGGCACACAGAAAATATGCTTTCTAGCATTTTAAAAACATTCAGACAAAAATGACAAAACAGAGGCTTTGTAGGGGTGAGCACATCTTGCAGTAAGAAGGTAAATCAGGCTGACCTATTGGTTCCATTCATCAGTGTAACCATCTCGTCTATAAACAGTAAAAGCTTCTTTCTTGACAAAAGAAGGGGGTTTCTCTAACCCCCTCAAGTATTTGCTGCCCATCTGTTAGGTACGAAAAAGAGAAGACTACAGAAAGACGTTGGTATAGGCCGTTTGATAGCTATCTGAAGTGTTAAGTGTGTCTCTATTACCTCATAAATCTTACAACTTTAAATCTGAGACCAAAAAAGAACAGAAATAGCTCCGTGTAACCCCCTTGACTCAATTAAAAAGCAAAACGAAAATACAGCACCTGTGTGGTGTAGTGAATAGAGCAAAGTTTAAAGAATGAGGAACTCTGGTGTTCAAACCTGTCCCTAGCTCTTCCCACCTACGTGACCTCAGACAAGTCAGTTCTCTGAGCCTCAATTTCCAAGCTGTTAAGGGTGAGATGGCAATCCCCAGCTCCGTGTACTTTTATGAGGATTAAAATAAGAAATCATATGTGAATGTTTCTAACATAAAGTAAGTGCTTAGTAAATTTCAGTTGAATTGGAATTTTATGTCTTCAGCACCTTCTCCAAAACATCATTTATACTGTGATACTATAAATTTATTCAAGAGAAAAATAAGCCTCCTCCTTTCCAAATGAAGAGAAAAATGGAACATAAAAACCAAATAAGCAATTCTTTTAGAGGCAAAAAGCCCTGTTGGATACTATACCACTCGGGTTTTAGGCCTAGTTCTCCACTATCTGCCTAAAGACCCAACCTATTAAGGCCATGGTTTATTCTTCTATAATCCAGAGAATGAAAGGAGATGAGACCTATGGTTCCTTTTCAGTTCCAAAATTCTGCAATTTAAATTGATCAGAGTTCCTGTTCATACATCATACAGTTATCACAGTTTTGTGTGTGTAGGAAAAAACATAGTGTATCAGGGTTTGGTACTATAGGTGATTTCAGGCATCCACTGAGAGTCCTGGAACTTATTCCCCGAGGATAACGGGTGGGGATGGGGGGATGAAGAGGTGACGATTTTATAGATTCACCGTTGGCAGGCTCAGCTCTTCACAAACAACCACAGAGCTCATGACTTAATTTTCTTGAGAGAGACTTTTTTAAGACTTCTGAAATCACTGACTACCTACTATGTGTGCTCAGCTCTTGGTTAGGAGCTGAGATTGTGTAAGAGGAAATGTGCTGCCAGCGGACCCTTGCACACTCCTTCCGCAGATGGTGAGTGGCGTGTCTTGGCCCTTTGTCATGTGACAGAGGTCCTGTCACCTGGGAACACGGGGAATGCGTAAAGCTAGTTAGCTGAGCATGGTGAGGCCTATTTATTTAGTTTTAACAGAGGAAAGAGAGCAAACATGGGAATGTTCAATTTACATCTTGCTCTAGATCATGAGAATTTTTAAATGTTTTTCTTTTTTTTGGAAAACTCTATTAAAAAGGAGAAAGACTGGCCTATGGTTGACCCAGAGGGGAAGAGCTATACTAGGTGTCATCATTGCGAGCTGTGGGAGCAAATTAGAGACCAGATTGTGGTTACAGAGCTGAACTTTTTGTTTGTTAGTTTGTTTTGTTTTTTTAGGGCTGCGCCCAAGGCATATGGACGTTCCCAGGCTAGGGGTCCAATTGGAGCCATAGCTGCCGGCCTATGCCACAGCCACTGCAACGCCGGATCCTTAACCCACTGAGCGAGGCCAGGGATCCAACCTGCGTCCTCATGGATACTAGTCTGATTTGTTCTGCTGAGCCACGAAGGGAACTCCCCAGGGACGGATTTTTGCCCACCTCTTGTCGTAAGACAAGATGAGGGAAGTTCTCAGTTACTCTGAGAAATGAGGGCAGGTAGTATCTGGTCATTAATGTTATCTCAAGTAAAAGTCAAATTCCCCTCCTGTGGATGTTTCTCAGTGTTCTAACCCTTTCACTCTGTTCTAAAAAAGATCATATGAATGGATTTGGAGTCTTACAAGAAGGAGATGGATTTTCCCTGAATGTTTAAAAAATAATTCTCTTAAAGACCTAGTCTCCAGACTTGGGGATCCCCACTTTCAACCTTGTCCCCCTTCAGTGACTGGCTCCCACTCCCAGGTCCCAGGTGTTCCACAGGGGTCTGCTCATCAACAGTGCCTGCAACACAGGGTCAGCATTGCCCTCTCTCCCTCACTCTGCCTTCTCTCAGTTCCTAGGCTGTGATAAGCTCTCCCCCTCCCCACCCCAGCCTCTTGCCACAAGCCCTTCTGTCCGTCCCTTCGTGTCTCCACAACACTTTCCCCTTTCAGAGATTTGCTCACACGTCGCTTCCTCAAACAAGCTTTCCCTGATCCCTCTGACTACGGCAAGCCCTTCAGCCCCCTATACTTTTCTTTCATAGCACCTTATTTAGAGCCATGTAGGTGTTTTTTTTTTTTTTTTTTTAAAGATTGGACTATTTGTTTAATGTCCAACTCTCATGCTTCATTAGGGCAGGGATGATGTGGTCCTCATTGTTGTCCTCCAGTGCCCAGCACTTGCCTTGTGTATGGTAAACATTCAAATACTTGTTCAATATGTGTGAATGAAGACTGATACGTATTCATTCACTCCCTAAGTGTCACACATTGAAACACCTGCCCTGTGCCCAGAGTTGAGGTTCAAAAGCTCTCCAGGGGCTTACTCTCCATTAGCTGGATAAAACCTAAACATAGAATAGGTATCACCTCTAGTTTTGTCTCTGGCTCCTGGGACAGAGACATTAAGAAATATTCTTATTAAAGGAGTTCCCGTTGTGGCTCAGCAGGGTAAGAACCTGACTAGTATCCATGAGGATGCAGGTTCAATTCCTGGCCCCCCTCAGTGGGTTGCAGATTTGCCAGAAGCTGCAGCATAGGTCACAGATGTGGCTTGGATCCTGCATTGCTGCAGCTCTGATTCAACCCCTAGCCTGGGAACTTCCATATGCTGCAAGTGCAGCCCTAAAAAACAAAAGAAAAAAGAAGAGGAAAAAAAGAAATATTCTTATTAAAAACAATTATTTCTAAATCTCTTGGATTTGATCTGTAGGTATTTGGAGATAATGCAAATTGGAATGTCTAGAATTAAAAAAAAACCTTCCCTTTTAGTCTTCTATAAATGCGTACTAACTATTCCATGCTGTGTTTGAATAGGTAAGCCAGCAAGCTGCTATGTCTATGTGGGAGAATGACCAATAATACAATGAAGGGAGGGAGGAAGGAAAGAAGCCAAAAACACATTCATGGATGCTGTTTCTTGCTACTACTTGGTTTGTGTTATAGCCAAAGTTCAAAAACTTTAACAACTATGCACATTGCACAAGAACACAATTATATTATGTCTTCAGTCCACCTTCAATCCAGCTTCCCTGACAGCTTTTGAGCACTTTATCTTCCATTGGATTTATGTGAATCTTAGCAATGATTGCCACTTGTGTAGGGAACTTCTGGATTTCATAATCTAAGCTTACTGATAATCTAGAAGTGCTTCACTGGTAGGCAATTTGACTTCTTTTGGTGGCCCATCTTGATTATCCTTTTTATTTGCTTTTGCTGTGTTTTCCATTGTGTTGCTTAGCTAGTAAGAAGTATACCTGTTTGAAAAAGAGACATAGGAAAAGTAAATCTGTCTTTGTCCCGCTTGTGTTTAATAATAATATTATCTTAACGGTTACTTTTCATCAACTATTAATTTTGCAACTAACAATAAAATTATCAAAAATATATATATATTTATACTTTTTGGTAGTACCCATAGCATATGGAAATTCCTGGGCAAGGGATCAAATCTGAGTCACAGCTGTGACCCAAGCTGCTGCAGAGACAACGCTGGATCCTTAACCTGCTGCACCACAGCAGGAACTCCTCAAAAATATTTTTTAAAAGGGAAAACCAGGACCACTGTTCTTAGATTTTTATGGTAAGCAGGAATACTTTGTAGATTTTGTGGATTTGGTAGGGGTATTAACATACATTTATTAAGATCAGAGTTTTCCTCAACAGGTTTTTCTCTTTTAATTTTTACTAAGTTCAAGAAAATAAGTGCCTAAATTCAATGTATTTATAGGTGGGTGTGACAGGAAGGACATAACCTTTGTAATTATTTGCTAAAATGACTGGAATGATGAGAGTGGGGATGATGTAATTCTTGTTCATTTCTGCATTCCCCGACCTAGCTCAGTAGATGCAGTCCTTGGATAAATGGGTAAATCAGGCAGGCAGGTTTTAATTCTAGATCCACATGTGACCTTGCATAGGTTACTTAATCTTTTTGATTTTCAGTTCCATCATCTGTAAAATGAGAACAAAAATCTTATTCTAAATGCTGTGGTAAGGATTAGATAAGCTAAGGCTAAAACATCTACCATAGTGTCTGACATATAGAAAGACTTGAAAAGTATTTTGCCCCTTTAGTTATAGCTCCAGACTATGCTGCTTTAAGCTTCAGGTAACTAAGGCAGAGGGTGTGTGCCTGCTGCCAAGTATGACGATAGGTGTAAAGACTAATCCACGTGGCTTGCTGCTGCCAGCCTTCATCACTGATTTGGATCACTGAATCAGCAGTCTACATAGATCATTCAGGTCCACAGTGAAACTCTCTGAAATGAAAATATATTTTTCCCCTGCAGATATGCTGCTTGCATGTCCAGACCTCCAGCGAGGCTCAGTCTTTGTGTCCGAGACTTTTCTTTCCTAGCCAAGAGTGTTCATCTCTAGTATACGAGAATGCAAATACACTATGATACTTTTAACTGAAAATTACAAAGGTGACCCATAAAAGGATTTAATACATTAAGACAGAGTAATATATTAAGTGATCTCTTATATATAAAAGTATGGAGAATTAATTCCATAAGCTACCTACCAAAATGTTTCATTATACCATCACAGTTCATAGAAACTTATCAGCAAAGGAAAAAAAATTGCTTTCTTTTCTTTCAGATGCAGTTTAATTTTTATATTATTTTCTATTTTATAATTAAAATTTTTAACTTGACTGTTGGACAAAAGCAGTATGCTGTCAAGTGTTTTATCTTACAATAACTTAGTATTTAACAGAAACGTTTACTATAAAATATTTTAAAGCTAAAACAAATAACATTAATCTCTAATTTTCTTTGTGCATCATATGGGAGAGATCATGTGTTACGGTTCCCACCTGTGGTACCCATCTGGTGCTGGAAGAAAATAATGACCTCATCTTGCTCAATTGCCTCTTATGTTTTCGACTCTCTGACCAGTGTACAATTAGTTACCTAACTGCAGCTCATGCAAAGGGTTTTAATAAAACATGAGTGAAAATGTGGATCCATTAAGCACAAATGATTTATGCATAAATTCTATTAAGATTCATTGTTTCATATGATTTACAGAAAATTAGTAAGCCAATGGGATTGTCTGCTTAATAACTGGCTTTTGGCAATGAGCTAATGACATTGCCTCAAAATGTACTTTTGCATTAGATAATGCCCTACAAACAGTAGGGATTTTAATAAACATTTACAAGGGTTTACAGTTCCTGACCACCTAGAGGATTTCTATCTCAGAAAAAGGTGAGAGTTCTAGAAAATATCCACAGACCAATGTAATTATTTTCCAGGAAGATTTCACTTAGAATAACTCCTGATAAGTGGACACCTAATCTGTTTCGCCAGTACCTGCAAACATCTATTCAGTCCTGTATGTGGCAATTTTCCTGCCCTTGGTTATAAAATACAGAAGAGGTGAGATCTCAGACCGACAGGAAGAAAGAAGCATACTCCAGCAGAACTTTAAAAAAATTAATGAGCAACTTTAAAAAACCATGCAAGTAATGAATGCTACAGCGATCTCTGCCCAGGGCATGACCTTTTGTGCCCGTCTGTTCTTCCTTTCCCAACTCTGGGCATCAATACCCATGCAATGTGAGGGCAGGTGAGGAGGCATGGTTTGAAGGACTCAGATGTCCAGCCTTTACAGAGACTATTTCGTAATCATTTTCTGTCAGAAGATGTTTCAGAAAATACTCCCTACATGCTCCTCAGGGAAAAGTAAGAAGATTATTTAGTAAAATAAAAAATAAAAATAAAAAAGTCTATTTAGTAAAAGTGACATATAATAGTCACCTTCTTCAAATGTACTGTTATCCCATCATGTTTTACTTGACTTTGCAAAATTACCCCCCAAAGAGGGAGTGTGTCCCTCCCTGCACAGTCTCAGGATCCTGGCTCAACACCTAGAAAGCTCCTAATGATTTTTTTTTTTTCATGATTTTGTGGAGCCACACACATCCAGAGGTCTCTTAATGACTCCTTTCATAATATTGTGGATGCTGGAAGGGATGGCATTTCTGCTCTCAGACCTTTCTAGACGTTTGAAATGGATCCTGATGTTTTTTTAGCTAATGTTTTAGATGAATATCGATTAAAATGGAAGATATTTATTTAATAGCATTAGTAATGACAAAAGTTTTGAATAAGATTCCATCAGGGGTGCGAGCACGATTTAGTTAAAAGATCTCTATATGGGTGTTGGAAGTCTTGAAGTCTAGGTGTGGCTTTGCCTTTAACGAGCTGTAAGTTTATGTAAGTCTAACGGCAACAACAATAATGTAATCCTTCCAAAAGCCTTTTTTAAAGAGCAGTCTGACTTAAAAGGCACACATGTACCTATCAAGGCACTCATCTTCAACCAACTATTAAAACCTTAAATGCTAAATAACAACCGACTATTTCAGCAACTCCTGTCTTTGGGAATTCAAAAACAGATGTTGGGGAGTTCCTGCTGTGGCACAGCAGGTTAAGGGATATAGCATTGTTTCTGCAATGGCTTGGGTTGCTGCTGAGGTGTGGTTCGATCCCTGCCCTGGAGAAGTGGGTTAAGGGTTCAGCCTTGCTGCAGCTTTGATGTAGGTCGCAGGTGTGGCTCAGAGCCAGTCTCTGGCCTGGGAACTTCCACATGCTGTGTGTGCAGCCAAAACAAAAAAACAAAAAACAGATGTAGGGACATAGATTAGCATCTCCCATGGGCACAAATTAAATGTTCAATAAATGTCTGATTTGAATGATTGGTAAATAATACATGCTCATTTTCTTCCCCAATGGCTTTATTTATTTGCTCATAATGTTGTATGTACCCTGAATTTGGAAAGTAAAATAACTTTTAAACTCAAATTCTCACTCAGGCTAGAATACACTTCTAATATAATTAAAAACATTTTAGAAATACCCTCCAGCATATTAAAAAAAAAAACTGAATGCATTTAAAGCCTCTTAGTAGTGATAATATCACCTAAAACCTGGTTTTACAAAATTCCAGACCTACTTCTTTTTGTATAGATTATGGATATATAGCCCCAAACAGCTTTAATATGTGAAACACAGCCAGTTTAGAGATATGTTAAATCACCATATATTCAAATCAAGGTATTTAAAAATATCTAGATAGATGATATTTTCAACTTTCACGTGCTTGATTAATGTGTTACATTAATGTATTTTTCTTTGCCAATACCAATCCTTTGGTCAGTGGCACATTTTTGAACTCAAATTATATTGGATTCTTAGCTTAAAAACTGGTTTGTCTTCTGATCCAGAATTGCTAATAATAGCTTGAAATGCAATATATTATACTAACTTTTCTAGCAACCAGAACCATATATATTTTTTCAATTCCTGTTGTCCTTCAATTTTAGAAGGGTCAAAAAAGAAAAGAAACATAACCATGAAGAGAATATTGTGAGGATGAGGGAAATACTTTTACATTCTGATGGCAGAGGGGAATAAAAACGCTTCTACTCTTAAAAGCAGTGGTGAATAAAGAGGACCAACTGGGGCTGGGTCTTGGGGGGAGAAGTGGAAAGGAAATCCATGAGCAGTAATTGCACACACTGATAAATACCCAGTCTATTATTTTCCTTCTCTGCCTTCACACAATTTTTTTTCTTTTTTCTCAGTTGGGACATCTCCTACCTCCCAATCACTTCCTCACCTCTCTCCTCCCAGAAGAGAATTACAGAGTAAGAAGGGGACTGAGGAAACAGATAAGCTACTGTACAAATCTAGCAAATAATAAAAGAAACCAAGTTCCTGATTTGAACGATGTTGCCGGCAGACAGGACAAAAAGCCGAAACCAGGCTAAGGATTGGAGAGGTGAGGTTTATAAAGTACCTGCAGTGGGAGGGGCTCTTTGCTGGTCCTGAGAAAGGTGCAAAGATGTGTGGGGCACTCATTCTAAAGGCATTCACCAGACTGGGAATTCAATGAGAAGAGAACTAAGAAGATTTAAGTCTAGATCTAGCTCCTCCACTAGTGAGTTTTATAACCTCAGACAGGTCTCTAAACCTCCCTAAGCCTCAGTTTCTCTTCTTTCTTTCCTGCCTCCTGTGGGGGTTATTAATGAGGCACAAATGCTTTGGGAAAACGGTCAAGTGATAAAGCCCCTCCCACCCCAAAATGGAAGGCATTGTTAATTTCCTGAGTGAGCATCTACTGTGTGCTGGAGACTGGAAGGGCACAATGAAGGTTACAAACCTGAATCAAGTTCCGATCCTGCCCTCCAGGAGCTGAAGATTTAGAAAGGCGAATAAGTAACACATTCAGTGGTTCTACTGCAAGGCGGAAAGAGAGATAGGTTAATATTCTGATCAGATCAAAATTTCTACCTTTCTCTGTCTCTTGGGTGCAGAGGAGCGGTGCGCCCAGGGGCTCCTAACAGCCCAAAACTTCGCCTGGTGTTGGATATCAGAATGTTGGGACCCCAGACCCACTCTGTGGCACAGCAAGCTGCAGGGCCGGTGGGGGTGGGGCAGAAATGCTCTTAGAGTCTTAAGGGTCTTACTGGAAGGAGTCGGGGCGGTGTGGGAAGGCCAGGCACCCTCCAGACCTCCCCTCGATGGCTTCCAGGTGCAAATGCACAGAAGCGGGCGGGGAGGTAGTACTCGCCTCACGCCTGCAGACAAGACCAGCTCTCTCCGCTGAAGCCGCCACGCCTCCGTTTCCAAGGCGACCAACTTGCTAGGACCGTCCCTCCCACCACCAAGAGCTGCGAGCGGCGGGGCGCGTGCGCCCCCTGGTGGCAACAGGGGAAACCGCCCCCCTCGCCGGCTTCCTTCCCGCGAGATTTTCACCGTCGCCCCTGACCCAGCTGATTCCACAAGACGCGCTCGCCATCTTGCTCCCTCTAGCGGCAACCGGGAAGTGGTGAGTTGTTTAGAGCCATGTCTTCCAGCCTCTGCTGTGATCTTAAGCCGCTCGCTGTTTTCTTCCACTGTAAAATGAGACATCAGGAATGGTCGGTGGTTTTCAAACAACTCCTAGGATGGGGAAACTATTGTGTGCGCCTGACGGGAGGTCTGCTCGCCTCTGCCCCTTATACCGAGGCAGCTATTCTGTCTGCCTTTTTTTTTTTTTTTTTGGTCTTTTTTGCCTTTTCTAGGGCCGCACTCGCGGCATATGGAGGTTCCCAGGCTAGGGGTCTAATCTGAGCTGTAGCCCCCGGCCTACGCCACAGCCACAGCAAAGCGGGATCCCAGTCGTGTCCACAGTGTTCACCACAGCTCACCACAACGCCGGACACTTAACCCGCTGAGCGGTGCCAGGGATCGAACCCCGCAACCTCGTCATTCCTAGTCAGATTTGTTAACCACTGAGCCACAACGGGAACTCCCTGTCTGCTTTTTTTGTGTAAGAGTTCTTTGGGTTTAACCTCGAATAGCTATAGAAACCCCTGGACTAAAAACTTACAGCTCTAAAAGCCCTTGATTCTGCCTATTTTCCTTCTCGTTTTTTTTTGCTCCTAAACCTCAAGAAAGTCCATATGGATTCCATCTCCCTCTCTCTTTGCAGTTTTGGCCGCTCTCTCCTGATTGGGGGGGAAGGGGATATCACCTACCTGCAAGCTTTCAAGTGCCCCCTTTCCTCACCTGCATTCTTTCTCCATCTCTCCCTTCTGACAATTTCTTAAATCCTGAGAGCGCTTAGTTAACCTCTGAGTCAGTTGTCTTCTTTCTGTCCTGGGAAGACTAAAGTAAAGCATCCGCTTGGGCCTCTACTCTTTTCATCTGTCATATGTTTGTCATCCTTGAATTCGATTTTTAAAAAAAATACGTTATATGTTTTATGATTAATGCTGTTACATTAATAACTTGTTAAGAGCTTAAGGAAGGCAACTGAAACAGTGAACAAAAATATTAATTATCTTTGTGGTGTTCCCTTTGTGGCTCGGTGGTAAGGAACCCAACTAGGATCCATGAGAACCCGGGTTCTATCCCTGGCCCCGGTAGTTGCTGTGGCTGTGGCCTAGCCAGCAGCTACAGCTGCAATTCAACCCCTAGCCTGGGAACTTCCATATGCCCTGAGTGTGGCCTTAAAAAGGGAAAAAATTATCTTTGCTTCAGGGAGTTTTTCTCATCAAGAAAAAGTCATCCAAAATCTAGCGATGATAATTTATATGCTCTACCTCATTTGAACCTCCCTTTATTCTGTTAGTGTTACATATTTTTTCAGTGCCAATTATTTGTTGTGATCAGCACATTTGACAAAGGTTTTTTGTTGTTGTTGTTGTTGTTGCATGATCTTCCCTAGAATAACAACAACTGGAGGGATTATGGGCTAAAATTATTGAATAGAGTTCAGATGCAGGAGGAAAAAAAAACCCTACCACTCCAAATGTTTAAAGTATGGGGATTTTTTTGGCGGGGGGTTGTTGTTAAATGGAAAAACAATTTTGTGTTTCTTCAGCATTTTGAATTCATTCCCAAGTCACTTTTTATAAATCTTAGACCAGCTTCTTTTGCTAGAGCCTGGGCCCATGGTCAAAAATGCATTTTTACCCTATCATTTATCTCCTGTGCAGTTTTTCTTGTGATGTTTGCCAGTTGGTGGTCAAACAATGAAGCTGGATAAGAAACATTTGCCGACTTTCCTCATTTGACCTTGATTTTCTGTTAACCTTGCCATGTTGAATGATGCAGAAATAGAGGTCAGAGAGTTTCTGTGGTCGAAAAAGCCAAATATGTTGTCCGATTTTGGCAAAAAAAACAAGAATTCATTTGGAATGTACTGTTGCTAAGCACCCTATGCTTTAAAACCTATTTTCAAGTGAGAATCACTACCTCTGCAGGTAGACTGTGAGGCAGTCAACTAAATGTATTAATATAAAATCTCACAGTAATTTTTAAAGACATGAGCTAGTGCTTTGTAAACCAGTTCAAACTCCTAGTAAGTTAGAAATTTTACTGACAACAAAGTACTCTTGAGAAATGGAAAAAGCCCTGCTGTAACTTCTTACGCAAAAACTTTTTTCCTGACAAGTTTGAAACAGTTAAATTGGTGTTTTGCAAAAAGAAAAAAAAAGTCTTGGGGTAAAATATTCTCTTGAGAGGAAAAGTTTACACTATCAGGGTTATGTTTTGAACCATCATCCACTGGCATGTTGCAATAGTATAAAATGGGCCTGTTTCCCACTTTATTAAGAAGGGTTGCATTTTTTCCCTTTTGGCCAGAGGAATAGCTCTGCAACTCACCCTCCTCATCCCTTCAAACCGAGTTTAACTTCGATGACCAGAAGTCTGGCAAAAAAAGAGACCACATCTCTTTTGTTCCACTTAGCTCCTCTGCCTAAGTTTGGGAATTACTTTAACAATCTCTTTGTTCTCCTTGGGAATGCCCAGGATGGTAAGCTGAAGCCAGAGTGTCATGTCGCCTGAAACTAAGCCAGCTGATACGGGCTGTGCTTGAAGACTTTAGTGTGTGATGTCATGAGAATAGTGTTGCTACAGTGAACTGCTACATACTTTTAGGCAGTTTTAAAACATGACCACATAGGATAAATGTATAAGTCAACAGAACTTGACATAACAATCCAGAAGTATATATAGTAAGTTGCTTCAGACAAAAGTGCCCAGGTAATTAAATAAAGGATAGCGTTGTCAACAAATGCTACTGCAACCATTGCATATCTGGAAAAGAACGAGCCTTACCCTGAGTATATACCATACAAAAAATTAACTCAAAGCAAATCATAGATGTGAACATAAAAGCTGAAACTAAAAACTTTTAGAGTAAAACATAGGGGAAAATTTTTGTGACCTTAGGCAGGCAGAGAACATGAATCAAAAAAGTTAAAAAAAAAAAAAAGGACTTCCCATTGTGGCACAGCAGTTAACGAATCCGACTAGGAACCATGACGTTGCGGGTTCGATCCCTGGCCTTGCTCAGTGAGTTAAGGATCCAGCGCTGCCATGAGCTATGGTGTAGGTCACAGACCTGGCTCGGATGCTGCGTTGCCATGGCTGTGGTGTCAGCCGGGCTATGGTGTAGGTCGCAGACGCGGCTCAGGTCCTGCCTTGCTGTGGCTGTGGCGTCAACTGGCAGTTACAGCTCCAATTCAGCCCCTAGCCTGGGAAACTCCATATGCTGCAGATGCGGCCCTAAAAAAAAAAAATAAGGAAGAAGAAAGAAATAATAGTTTAAACTTAATCCAAATTAAATACTTCTGCTCTTTAGTTAATTTTAAGAAGATGAAAAGGCAAGCCATGTTACTGAATACAAGTTCACGTGCCTGACACACAATGAGGCCAAACCAACCAAAACATCAGAGGTTGGAGCAAAGAAAGGTCTATCGCTTAGCAAGAAGAAAAGGTGACTCTTGTCTCAAAAAACCCCAAACTCACCCCAGAGGGTTTCAACAAACAAAGCTTTTTTTTTTTTTTTTTTTTTAATATGTTTCTGCTTGTAAAGTCAACATTCTAATAACTTGGCTAAGCAGGTTCAGTAGGTAGCACTGAGGCACCTAATGGTCTCTGGGCTGCAGACCAGCTGCAAAGGCCCCTGGTTCACTGGCCTGACCACCCAAAGATTAAGAGGTAGCAATTTCAAGGTCACATGTTAGAAGAGTCCCAACTTGACCACAGTTTCTGGTAGAACGTGATTCCTCAGAAGGGGACCTGAATTTTGTAGGGCGGCCCAAGGGATGGGTGATGCTATTGATGTGGCTGAGGCTGCTGAAGTGGAGGCTACTGATGGCGTTGAGGAAGAAGAGGACAGAGCCAGCAGGACTCCAGAAGATCAGGGTGAGGCCAGTGAGTGTGACCTGGTTCCTGAGAAGGATCAGGAAGCTCAGGAGCCCCCTGAAGGAGAGGATGAAAGAGACGAGAAGGAGGACGGAACCCATGGCCCACTTGTGCCGTGAGTGGATACCATGAGGTGCACCAGGCCAAAGATGGTGACCAGCACAGCCAAGGTGGCCGTACTGCAGGCCAGGGCCATGCCCCAGGCCAGCCAGGGCACGTGGGCCTAATCCAGGTCTCTGAGGCAATGCAGTGCAGTCTGGGTGGAGGCCATGCAGTAGTGCCACAGCCAAAATTGGTGGTCCTCCGCCAGGAGCCAGTGGCCATCACAGATGGAGATAGAATAGAGGATCACGGACTGGGAGGCACAGGATGATGAGGGTCTCGATGAAGGACTCAAAGGAGAACTGGCAGGGCCTGCTTTGGGCTAGCAGCCTTTGGGCCTGCACGTTGAAGGTGGTCATGCTTCATGGGATGGGGCCACGTGCTCCTGCCTGGCTCCTTAATGCTTCTTTCAACAAAACATTTTTAAAGGACAGGTGAGGAAGGGGTGTCCCAGGGTACATGATCAGCTTGTGCACAGTTCTCTGGTTGGTTGATGTTGACGTGACAGCAGGGTTATCATTGTTAATCCTTAGACACCAGTAGTCAGAGGGCTGTGTGCTCATGATCATCAAGTAGTTCATTTCTTCCATTTGGTGGTAGTTTTTAGTATCTGAATTCAGAAAATATGCATGAGATACTAGTACCCAGATACTTCAGAGAGGAGCTACAGCAGAGGGTATGGGGAGGGGTCTGTCCTTGGAAAGCCCCATAGGGTCCTGCTCAGTTACAGCCACAGTCTGAAAGAAAATATTTCTAATACATATACCTGACAAAGGCCGGTACCTATAATTTATAATCAACTCCTAAAGCTCAATAGTGAGAAAATAAAACAACCAATTACAAATGCCAAAAGATTTGAACAGACACTCCACAAAAGAAGATATATCGGTGGCCAATTAGTATATGATCGACATCATTGGTTATAAAGGAAATGCAGATTAAAACCCCAATGAGATACCACTAGATGCCCATTAGAATAACTAAATTCAAAAGACTGACAATACCACCTGTTGACAAGAATGTGGAGCAACTAGAACTTTCACATATTGTTGTTGGAAGAGTAAGATGGCAATACCATTTTGGAAAACAATTTAATAATCTCTTATAAAGTTTAATACGTATCTGCTGTGTGACCCAGCAACAGCACCCTTAGATATTTATTCAAGAGAAAGGAAAATGAATGGCCAAGAAGCTTTATCATGATAATCTAAATCTGGAAACAACCTAGATGTTCAGCAAGTAACTACATAAACAAAGAGTTTATATTCACACAATGGAAACTACGTAGTATTTGTTTGTTTGTTTTATGGCTGCACCCACCGCATGTGGAATTTCCTGGGTCAGGATTCAAATCCAAGCCGCTGTGGCAAATCCTTAACGTGACGAACCACAACTGAAACTCCCTACTTAGTATTTAAAAAGAAATGAACTGTTCATATATGCAACAACATAATGGGTCTCAAAAGAATTTAAGCCAAGTGTGGAAAATTATATACTATATCGTATGAACTTCTGGAAAATCCTAAAAGCCAATTGGAAGGAAGTTTTTGAGATGAAGGAAATGTTCTATAACTTGATTGTGGTGGTGATTACAAGGGTGTATATACTTGTTAAAACTCCTCAAATGAAGTTTTTAAATGGGTGCATTTTATTGTACAGAAATTATATGTTAAAAAAGTTTTTAAAACAGATAAAAATTATTTGATAACTCCTCCCCTCAAGAAGTGGGATCTCTGTTTTCTCTCCTTGAATATGGGTAGTCCTATGACTGCTTCAACCAAGAGAATGTGGCAAACTGACTCTACATTTCTTCCAAGGCTAGGTCATAAAAATTCATGTGGCTTTTTCTGGGTTCTTTTAGGATACCTGCTCTGAAGAAGGCCAGCTGCCATGTAAAACATCCACTGTGAGATGACCATGCTGGAGAGCCCAAGTATATGCTCTGTGGTCAACCAGCTGAGTCCTGCCCTGTAGCCCACAAAGTGCCAGGCATGTGAGTGAAACCAGACTGGATCCTCCCAACCAGCCTGTCCATCAGCTGAGTGTTGCTGAGTTGATCTCAGTTGATGCTACAAGGAGCAAGAGATCACTTGTTACTAAGCTAAATTTTGATAGTGTATTAGTTGTCCATTACTATACAACAAATTACCCTCCAAATTAGACAACAATAATTGCTTGTTATCTCACAGTTTCTACAGATCAGGAATTGGGAGAAAATTGACAGGGTAGTTCTAACTTGGGGTATCTCATGAGGTCAGATGTTGGAAGATTCTGTCTCTGCGTGAAGGAGCTTTTGGTCTAGGAGGAAGGAGGGGCAGACAAATTAATAGGCAATTACAATGGAGTTGAATAACCCTCAGAACAGGTTAAAAGCACAGTGTTAAGGGAAAACCTAGCCCAGACTCGAGGGTCAGGGAAAAAAATCCTAGAGGAAGTGAGATCTAAACTGAGTCTTGACAGGGAGCAGGAATTAGTTCGTTTGGAGGGTTGGATGTGAGGGGCTGGGGCAGAAGCACGGGCATGTCCAGGAGCCTAGAGGTGAAAACCAAAATGATGAGTTTCCTATGGAGCTAAAAGAAATTTCCTAATAATAGGGTCCCAGAGAGAGAAAAGGTGCAAGAGGGGAGGCTGGTAAAGCAAGCAGGGTCAGATCCTGGTGGATCCTCTGAACCTGCTCTTTTATGATAGCAAACGTTCTCTCTGGCTACAGTGTGGAGGAGGCTGGGAGAGGTCAGGATGGGGACAGGTTCCGGATGGATGCCACTGACCACCGTTCCCATCTTTTATGCCCAAGGGCCTCTCACTTAGGTCTAGTTTCTGGTCTTATAAAACATTGTCTCAGGCTCTGCCTTTTGCAAGATTGCAACGACTGGCAAGAAGAATGACATCACTTTCCTGGCTCAAGTTATCAGCTTGCCCAATCTCTGGAGCCTTCTCTGACTCAGGTGAGTTGCCCACGCCCACAGCAGGAAGTAGTCTGTGAAACTCTGTCTCAAACAAACATATTAAAAGAATGAGAATATATGGAGTAACAGTACCTCTCATCTGGAGAATGGGGCTGTATAGATCCTAATTAATCTTTGAAGAACTATGTATAACTGTTTTCCAGTTGGTTTTTTGCCCTCTTAACAAAATCTTGTGTGTAATACAATATTGTTAACTCAAGGCACTATATTTAACAGCAGATCTCTAACATTTATGCATCTGGCATAACTGAAACTTTATTCCTGTTGGACATTACCTCCACATTCCCTCTCTTATTGAGTCTGACTCTTTGAGATATCTCATATAAGTGAAATCATGCAGTGTTTATCCTCCTGTGACTGGCTTATTTCAGTTAGCCTAAGGTCTTCTGGTTCACCCCTGTTGTTGCAAATGGTAGTATTTTCTTCTTCCATTAAGGATACATAATATCCATTGTATGAACATACCATGTTTTGTTTATCCATTCATCTGTCATGGACATTGACATTTTTTCCAAATTTTGGTTATTGTAAATAATATTGCAGTAAACATAGGAATGCATATCTCTTTGAGATCTATCTTGACTTCAGTTCTTTTGGGTAAATACCCAGAAATGGGATTGCTGGATCATACGGTAGTTCTATTTTAAATTTTTTGAAGAACCTCCATATGATTTTCTAGAATTTTTATTCATAATGAAATAGCTTTCTAGTCTATCAGAAACAGTGATCTAGAACAGACTACAGGAAAATGTTCTGTATAAAAATATCACAGAAGGGAGTTCCCTTTATGGCTTAGCTGTTAACGAGCTGGACTAGGATCCATGAGGACGAGGGTTTGACCCCTGGCCTCACTCAGTGGGTTAAGGATATGGCATTGCCATGAGCTGTGGTGCAGATGTAGCTTGGATTCCATGTTGCTGTGGCTGTGGAGTAGGCCAGTGACTGTAGTTCTGATTTGACCTCCTACCGTGGGAACTTCCATATGCTGCAGGTGTGGCCATAAAAAGACAAAACAAACTAAAAATTTTTTTTAGTCACAAAAAATAAAGTGTTTAAAAACAATACTGAAGTGTATATTCAAAACCTAAATAATTTTTTTAAGTTCTCAAAACTTTGATTTAATATGTTGCATTGGAAAGGAAATACTATGTAGAGAAAATATATAACGTTGAAGAATCTCAGTGCCAATTCTTTCCAAATAAATATATGTTTGATTCAGGTCTACAAAAAAGTATTTGTTTGCAGAAGGGAAAATGGGACATTTTCAAGACTATATATCAATATTAACAAATACAAGATAATGTGCTGTTTTTTTTTAAATAAAAAGAAATAACGAGGTTTTGGGTTACTCCCTCTATTTCACATGGTGTTGAAGAAATCTAAATATTTACCTTTCATACAGCACACTATCTGTGAAAGCCATTGCAAAAGACCACATTATGTGATTTCTTTTAGATGCTATGTCCAGAAAAAACAAACCTACAGAGACAGAAATTGAGAGACTTTGGTTAGGGCTGTGGACAGTAGGGTCACCATCAGGGGGCCACAGGTAGAAAGAACTGTCTAAATGAGGGGTGGGTAGCTGGCTGACAGCTGACCAGGGCACTGCAGAGAGAATAGTCTTTAGGCCCTGAAATGGAAAAATCCTTCTAGCGAATGCACCTGACTTTGGGGAGTGCTCATCGGGGGTCTAGTGGGACTGCAAGACGTAGGAAACAGAACCAGGCTTTGTTGATGCTTATTTTCTCTAAGACCATGCAATTTGAAGTAAAGACAGTCCGGAGTTTTTATGAAGCTGCCTTACCAGCTGTGTGACCTTGCATATGTTACTTCACCTTTCTGCATCTCAATTCCTCATCTATAAATGGAGATAATATTGCATACCTCCCCAGATTGTTTCAAAGATTAAACACATGATACAATTCCTGGCACATAGTAGGTTCTCAGTAAATATTAGTTCTGTCATATGCCTTCTAAGATATTGTTTTAGAGGGACTGCCAGAAAGTAGGAAAAGTGGAGTTCTTCTGTGTCATATTTCCAATGTGCCTGGTTTGATGGGACCCAAATATGCACCTCTGATCCAGCTGCAGTCCTGTCCACGCAGCTGCCTACTCAGCATTCATTAAATGTCTCGCAGGCACGTCAAGCCTCAGACCCATTATCTCCTCCCCCGTCCAGCCTCCGTCTCCAGCCTGTCCCTCCTCCTCCAAGCTGTGTCCATATTCAATAAGTAGCACCAGCATCCACTTAGCTGTTCATGCCTGAAGATGGGGAGTTATTCTCCACTCTTTCCTTTTTCCCAAACCGCAGATCTAATCAGCCTTTGAGTTCTGTCAGTCTACCCTCAGGATTGGGTAGACTGAAGCTGTTCATTAATTTTCATCCCCAAATATTTGTTGAGCAGCTCACTATGACTAGGCACCATGTCTTCAGTGCCTCCTCCCTAGTACTGGTTACAATTGCCTCCTGATTCGATGGAAGAAATAGCTTCCCAACTAGTTGCCCTGAATGAATCTCCTTTATACCTCCTCTAATCCCTTTTCCACATTCTTCCGCAATTCATTCCTTTGCTTAACACCTAAAGTGGCTTCCCACAGAACCCTTAGGAAAGAAGGTAAGGCTTTCTAAATTCGGACCCACCAGGTCTAGTCATTGGTTGCATTCCCCCAGAAGCCCGCCCTGAGACTGGGATTTAGTGCAGGTTGTTAATCTGGGAGGTAGTTCTCAGGAAGCTCTCGAAGGAAGATGGGGAAATGAGGAGAGAAGAAAAAGAAGCCAATCCAGCGTGCATTAATGAACAAGTTACTTGGAGCTGGCTTACTGGGGCTAAGCCCCACTGTAGATCTCTGGGAGACAGCATATGCTGTGAACTGAACTGGGTTCCTCCAAAACGCATCATAACCCCTAATGTAACTGTCTGGAGATAGGGTCTAGAAGGCGGTAATTAAAAATTAAGGAGGGCCTACAGTGAGATCGTAAGAGTGGGGCCTCGATACAGCGGGATTAGTGCCTTTATAAGAAGAGGGACCTGGAGCTCTTGCTCGCTCCCTATGCTGTCTCTCTCCTTTTCTCCTTCTCTCTCTCTCTCTCCTTTTCTTTTTCTCCCCCTTCCTCCTGCTCCTTTTCTCTCTTTCCTTTTCTCTGTCTCCCCTTTCTCTCGCTCCCCCTCTCTCTCCTTTTCTCTCTTTCCCTCTCTCCTCTCCTCACACAAGAAGTCACATGAGCACTTAAGCACTTAGCGATGTGGTGACTGCCCACAAGCCAGAAAGAGAGGCTTCACCGGAAACCACCTGTGCTGGCACCCTAATCTGAGGCATCCAGACTCTGTGAACTGTGAGAAAATAAGTGTCTGTAGTTTAAGCCACCCAGTTGATGGCATTTTGTTAAAGGCAGTGCAGGCCAAGGCAGCATAGATCACCGGAGTTGTCAGTGGGCGCTCAGGTGGAAGCTGGGTGGTTAACCCTCAGTTCTCATTTGCCATTGGCTTAGGGCTGCTCCCGAGGGCACTGATTGTGGGCACTCAGCCTGTGCTTCAGGGCTGAGCCCTGGCCCCTATGGGCCAGAGAGGTCCTCACTCAGCCTGGGAGCCCCTGGTGGGGAGGAGCGTTTGGCTTGCCCAGTGAGTGCTGAGGGGCTATGGGCAGGTCCCTAGGGTCCACCCCAGCTCCCAGAATGCATTCTATCTCTGCTTTGTCGCTCTCCTTACCTTGTGATGACTCATCTACTAATCTGTTAGCTCTGAAAGGGTGTAGACGGTACACCACCAGGGCTTAGGACACAGCCTGGTATGTAATAGGTGCTCAAGAGATACTGTAAGATTTTTTTTGGCCACACCTGAGGCAGGTGGAAGTTCCCTGGCCAGGGATCGAACCTGCGCCATGGCCGTCGCTGTAGTGACAGTACAGATCTTTAACCCGATGCACCACAGAGGAACTCTAGCGCTCAAGAGATATTTAGTGAATATTTGGATAAATGAATAAATGGTGATCCTTCTCAGAAAGTAATCCAGTCACGTCATACTTTGTCTTTGACAAAGAAATCACACATGCAGCAATAAAACCTCTAAGTTATTATTATATCTAAATCCCCACATTCACATAAATCACTGAAATTTCTTAACAATAACCAATTAAGGGCCTTAGGAAGCTCTCAGAAATAAAGCTGAGGATGTTAATTTTTATCCCTTTGCAGCAAACACAGCCTTGATAGCTTTCTTCTAGCCCCAGGTCACTCCACATGGTGTGCTGGGGCCCCAGGGGAGATGAGACACTCAGTCCTTGCTGGCTCCCAGCTGCTCACCAGCATGAGCGCAAACAGGTGGAGTGCACCAAGGTGGCCTTATGAAGCTTGGACTTCATCCTGTGAGCACAGGTGGGCCGTGGAAGGTTTTGCGGAATGCCGAAGGCAAGACTTTAGAGAGGTGAATGGAACAGTGATGCTTAAGCAAGGAAGGACTGGGAAGAGACTGGAGGGCTGGGAAACAAAAAGAGAGGAAAGAGGCCTGAGACAGTGTGGCTGACATAAACCTTTGAACTGTGTGAGACGTTCCATTGTGGGTCACTAGGCTGGCTGGGGACAGAGAGAATCACTGTGGTCACAGAATGAATCAAAGTTTACTCCTTCCTGTTACTTTATCTTTGAATTTATTTCCTAAAGCACCAAAGGGGTGTTTGTAAGAAAAGTAATTACAAATCACAAAGGTTACCTGTAACTAATCAAGAAGGCACATTTTCACAGCTATGTAAATTTAAAAAGGTGGCAAGTGACATTGGTTTTGACCTGTTTCTGGGATAATTCATGAATGTTCCATGTGCACTGCATTTGGCTTTCTCTGAAACTGATAAACTTTGTGTTTTTAAGGGTAAAACCTTGCTTTAACATAAAATATTCCTCTTCACATGTTTGGTGTCTTGCTTGTAGTGGTGATTACATGGTGACATTCATGTATCAAAACTCATCAAATTCTACAGTTAAAATTGGTGAGTTTGCATGTAAGTTATGCCCCGAAAAAGCTGATTTTAAAAATTGAATGAAGTTCAGATATATTCAGAGATGAATTCAGACAAATAAGAATATGTGTGGTGCATATGATTCCATCTATGTAAAACTCCAGAAAATGCAAACTAATTTATGGCGAGAGAAAGTGGATCAGTGGTTGCTTTGTTGTGAGGAAAATTACACAGCAATGAATATGTTCATTATCTTTATTGTAGTGTAGGTTTCAAAGCGGATATGTATATCAAAACTTATATTTCAATGAAATGGCAAATCTCTTCACCACTGGCCATAAAATTTTTGATCCTGAGAACCATGACCTTCACTGCTGTATCTCCAACATCTAACCTGGTACATATTTGTTGAATAAATTAACAGTTCGGGAAATATTAGCATAGTGGGATGAATGTAGTTCCCAATTCTATCCCGTTCTAACTATATAAATATATCTAAGTCTCACTTTGCTCATGTGAAATAGAGTTAGCAATACTGATCTCACAGGATTGTTGCGAGGGTTACAAATGATGTTCCTAAAGAGTTACAAAGTAGACCTTGGCAATAATGGCTAAATAAAGGGTAGCTTTTATTACTATATGCCAGATAGATAGATACTATTTGCCTCATAAGCTCTAGGGAATTGCGCCAATCATTTATTTTGCACGTATGCCCTTTGGAGTATATTCACAGAGCCGTTTCAAATAGGGACTAATGCAAAGAGCTTTAGCCCACAATGGATCACTGCAGAAATGTAATAATTAATAGATTATTCCAGAAATCAGATTTTAAAATGATATAGACTTAAAACTAAGTAGAATTGCTTTCAAAAATAAGCCAGAACAATGGTTTCATGGGTGCATACATATGTCTAAATTTATTAAGCTGTATACTTGAAATATGTACAGTTTATTACATGTCAGTTATACTGTAATGAGGCTATTGTCTTTAAAAGATTAACCCACCAACAATGAGTAGAATGAAATACATGAAATAGCTCTATTATTTAAGATGAAGTTTGATTCTTTTACTTATTGTTAACTAAAAGGATCTGTCTTCATTATTCGGCTTCTATTTGAGGATAATCTAATTGTTTCTCAGTTTTTTGTTTTTCTTTTTTTTTTGAGATTTGAACTGCAGTTTGACAAATGTCAATGCCATCATTGTTGAAACTCCACTCTTAAATGTAAATATTTGTTGAAGGTTAATCTTGCTTTAACAGTATGAGAGGAAACTTATCTCCGTTTCAGAATTGATGGATGCTTTTTACAGTGATGCCTATATGCATACTGCCAGTTTTTTTAAGCTGCCTTCCTTCACAGATCTGATACTGAATGAATTTGGACCTCTTTTTGAAGAGTGACTACTTAAGTATACAATTAGTAAATCATGAATATCTGCACATGATTAGATAGCCTGTATTTTTGCTACTGTTATGGGAGCAACAATCATTGTATTACTTATTTAACACCCATCAAGTACACCTAACTTGGGTCAGCCAACCCAAAGACCTGCTAATAAAGCCCCAAGGCATAGAAATAAAAGATGAAAAGATCAGATATGGGTCAGCTAGCTGGCAAGGCTTCCAAGAATTTGGTGAAGAAGCTGGAGATAGAGTGTCTTAGTTTATGTTACCTCCCAAAGCAGACTCTGAGACAAGAGCTTGAGAGGCAGGTAATTTGTTTAGGAGGTGATCCCTGGAGGTACAAATGAGGAAGTGAGAGAAGTGGACGGGAAAGGGAGAAATGCCAGTGAAGTCTGCATTAATAAGAGGATTGGTGCTGGGGGAGACTGGGACTCAGTTTCACTAGGGACACTCTGAGGAGTGTTTGGAACAAGCTTCAAAACTGTCCCACTGAGGGATGGTGACCCTGGAGTATTTTTCTGCAGATTCACATTCTCATTCTTTGAAGGATGCCCTGGAACGTGAGAACATTAATTAATCATGCGTGTGCGTGTGCATACCCACACTCACACAGCTTGTGGACTGAGTAAGCTCTTGTTGCATAAAGAAAGTCCTTAGACAGAGACCCAGCGAAATGTCAGCCAATAGGAAGCTGGCAATGTGCATGGCATGGAAACTGCCCATTGCAGGTGCAGATAAATTCAGAGGCTAGATGAGGGGATGTGGACTGGAACACCAATGCCATCCACTGCATGGGTAGTTTAGGAGCTTTGATATGATAGAATATCAGTGCTAGATATTGAGGAATGGGTAGCAGCATGCTTAAAGCAGTGGGTTTATAAATTCTGAAGGAGGAATTTCCTTTTACCATTTTCCCATAATCAAATAAGATTGTTGAAATGTACAGCTAGCTGGTCAATTCCATTGACTTTTCAGTTGTTCTATATCCTGCAGACAAGTGGTTCTCAAAACGTCCTCTCTGCTTCAGCAGCACCAGCATTGCCTGGAATGCAAGTTCTCGGGTCCCACCCCAGCCTTACTGAACAGAACCTCTGGAGGTCGGACCCAGAACTCTGTGAGCAGCTCTCTGAGTGTTCCTAACACATGCTAAAGTTGGAGAATTTTGAGTATAAACCGAACACTGAAATGAGAGAATTAACTTTTATCCCAGTCAGAGTAGTGGACTGGTTTCTAGTCTTAGTTGGGTGTGAACATGGATACATTATGCAATCTTTATAGATTTTTTTCAATCTGTAAAATGAGTGGTTTGGATTAGTACACTGGCGTTTCCAACTTTTTTTTAAAAGTAGTGGAATACCTCCTTTCAAAGAAATTTTACTTGAAACACCAGTATAGGAGACATTAAAACAGAGCTACCTGGTCGGGAGAGTAGCCTAGTCCCCTCTCTTCTCACTTGCCTCTGATGGCTTCCTAAGGACCACCTTTAGGTTTCTAAGAAATGAAGTTTGGGGAGTTCCCTTCGTGGCTCAGTGATTAATGAACCCGATTAGTATCCACAAGGATGCAGGTTCAATCCCTGGCCTCGCTCAGTGGGTTAGGGATCTGGCGTTCCCGTGAGCTGTGGTGTAGGTGTCACAGATGTGGCTCAGATCCCACGTGACTGTGGCTGTGGTGTAGGCCAGCACAGCCCCTAGCCTGGGAACTTCCATATGCCACAGGTCAGGCTCTAAAAAACAAACAAACGAAAAAAAAAAAAGAAAGAAAGAAATGAAATTTGGGAACCACTGTATCAGAAGAACCTCAAGATGTCACAATATGACCTGAGACATCAGGCCTACTCAGCCACAGTTTACCTGATGATGATAACACTGAGATAGGCCTGGGATCACAAACCTTAGGTTCAAGGCCTGGCTGGACCCCTACCAGCCAGGTGACCATGAGCAAGTCATGCAGCTTCCATGGCCTCAGCAGCCTCATTTATAAAATGAAGTTAGTGCTAATCCTTGTTATACCTGCCTTATATAGATGAAATGAAATCATGTATGTGAACATTCCTCATAAATTGCATAATTGGAAGGGATTATTGTGGAAGAAATTATCTTTCCAGGTAATTTTCCTTTGTAACTGGTGCCAAAGATAAGTAGAAATAGACAGAAACTGTAGATAGTCTGTAGTTTCTTATTTAACTTCAAGGGATGCAAGTGTAATTTTCCTTTTTAATTAAAAACCTGTTTACCAGGAAGTATTACTTTAAATAAAATGATGCTGAAGCAGAGACTTGAGTTAACCTGTTGAATCATTCTGCAATGCTTGTAAAAGTAATGTTTGGGGTGATACTATCTAAAGAGATAGTATTAGTTTTCCTTAATAATATACTGCCCACATACTAGCAGGGAGAGCCAATTTTAGGATATGTTGACTTGGCATTTCTAACTTTGCAACTTTGCATATTCAGAAAAATTTTAGTGCCACATTAATTCATATTTATTTGGCTTTTTTTTTTTTCTGTCAGATGGGGGAGATTTATTCATCCACCACAAAAATGCCTGAGAAATACCAAGCACCATGTTTTACGGCTGTATTTTGTCATTAGGGAAGTGGTGAATAATTCTTTGTGGAACTTTTATATGATTACCTGTGAATTTCATTTGTGGTTACTGAGGTTAGAAGGTAGTCAGATTTAAGGCCTCTTCATTTCTAAACCCTCAGTGTGGCAGAAGGTCAGGAGAGTGTCTGAAAACTGTCATCGTAAGAAACAGATATCTGCCAGCCCTCTGGCCCCATTGAAGGCTGTTTTCATGTGGACCCACCAGTGTTTTCTAAGTGCGTCTCATGATGCATTTCCTACACATATTTCTCCAGTTACCTGGATCTTCAACAAAATACTGTTGTATACGTCAGAACTTCTGAGAGGGTACCAACATAGACCAAACAAGCTATTGCTCACGACCACCCTGTATTTGGGTGGAAGGGCCACCAGCATTTCTGCACCTTGGAGCTGGCTTGGCAGCTGTGGAGCCAGGCTCCTGAAAGTGGTCTCCTTCACTCATTCAAAAGAGATACACAACACTTATTATTGATCAGACGCTGTCCTGGGCACAGGGGACAGAATAGGCTTCTGCTGAGATCCACGTGTTACTGAGGAGTCAGGCAGGCAGGAGAAGGAGGGCTGGAAAGACAATGAGGTGTGGAGGGGAGCAGAGAGGGTTTCAAACAGAGAGAACAGCCCATAGAAACTTCCCTTGTGGTACAGCAGGTTAAGGATCCAGTATTGTCACTGCAGTGGCTTAGGTTGCTGCTGTGGTGTGGGTTTGATCCTTGGCCCAGGAACTTCCACATGCCATGGGCATGGCCAAAAAAGAAAAGGAAAAAAGAGAAAGGCCTAGAGGAGAGAGTATGTGAAGAAAAGTCCACCACGGCCACAGTGAGGTAGGCCAATGCCAGGTCATGGAAGGCCTTGTCAACTGGGTCTCCTCCTCCTCATTTGCATAATGACAGCATCAGTGCAGAGCCATTCTTCTCAGACTGCCCCACAGCACCCAGGTGTAGCACTGAGGAGCCTCAGAGGTTTTGGGGAGAAGCGGGTGGAAGGGGATGGCTCTGGGTCCAACTTCCGCTTCAGTAAGAGCAGGTTTGCTAACATCCATTTCAAATGTTGGGTATCTGAATAAGATAGTGTTATAAGGTGGGGCTCCAAGGACTGAAAAGGGGATTAAAAACTACCAGGTCCTCTCCTCCAATAATAGGATTCCCTGCTATTCCTTCTGAGATGCTGCTGTCTGGCTACTGGAGCACTGGTTTATTATCTCCTGAGGAGCAGCCCATCACTGGCTTAAAACACACAGGGTTATGGTGTGAGCAAAAGGTCTTGGAGTTTCTGCCCATTTTTTTTCATAAAACTTTCAAAACATCCTCTGAAATTTTCATTTTCCCATCTTCACTGATGTCTCTTTTAGTTGTCAGGATGGAAGAACCTTCCAGCAAGCCTCATACCTGCCTTCATTATAGTGCTGAGCCCCCTCTGTTGAATTCCACAGAGCTAAGGAGACACCCACCTACACACTGAAGGGGGTGGGATCCAGAACTAGGAGCAGCCCATCCAAAAAGGAAAACTCACTCTCTGTCTTGGCCGTAAGTGGCTCAGTAATATTAGTAGACTTGCCTGTTTTCTGTTCTCTAGACTCTGGCTCTCTGACCAGAACAACCGGTTTTAGCTTCTCTCATCCGATACCCCTGGACTTGACTTCTTGCCTCCTTGACCTCTGGACATTGCCTTCAAGCCCAGGCTGAGGCTCTGAAACAACCTTTGCCCACACCTTCATACAATCTGTGGGCTGCCCCGCCCAGCCAGCTGAGGTCCCTGCTCCTCAGAGGCAGAGCAGCCTGGCCCTGCCCAGGCCTCACAGACAGTGGTCACAATTTAAGAAATCGTTCTAGATGCTACCTGACAGATTCTGCCTTCCCCAGGCCCTCCCAGCTGGGGCCACCAGATGCCATCTACCCAAGGATCCAGGCCTCCCCTTTCCTCCTGTTACTCCTGGCTAAGCAGTGCTTTTCCAGGTATAACGTGCAAACAGATCTCCTGGGCATCAGGCCAAAATCGATCTTCTGATTCATTAAACCTGGGCTGGGGTCAGGTATCCTATGTTTCTAGGGAGTTCCTTGGGGATGTCAATGGCCCATGAACCTCACTTTGAGTCATAGGAATGAGAATGTGTACAGACTAGCAACCTCACCTGTGGATAGGGTCTGGAATATGTTGGGTGTTTTTTTTTTTTTTAATTATTAGTAAACACTTATTAAACAATCTCTCTGTGTAGCCATTGCTGAGTTGCTAAGATACACTCTGCTTTCAGGGAGCTTACCATCTAATAGAAAAGAAGTGTTTATTTAGACCCTGTATACTTTATATAGCTTAATTCTCACAATATACCCATGAGATGATTATTATCATCCCCATTTATTTTATTAATTTATTTTTTTGGCCACACCCAAGGCATGTGGAAGTTCCTGGGCCAGGGATCTAACCTGAGCTGCAGTGGTGACAGCACTGGATCCTTAACCTGCTGAGCCATTAGTGATCTATTATTCCCATTTTACACATGAGGACACAGAGCCTTAGAGAAGTTAAGACACTTGTCGAGGGTTGCACTCATGAGAAGTGACAGCCCGAATTCCAGCCCTCATCTCTCTAGCTCTGAGTCCTCAGGCTTTCTAGGATTATCTCAGGTACCATTTCCTTAATCATCTGTGTTACCAAAATCCATATGCTTGGGCTTCTGCCTCAGTTTTTTTGCCTTACATTCTAGTTTCTGGCTTAGGCTGAGCCCTGCTCCAAACCCCAGATCATGCATCCAGCTCTTTTCACCTCACCTCCCCCGCCCCCCCCAGTTAGGGTTCTGCTCTAGACAGTCCAGTTGCCTGGAAACACAAAGTATTGCTCCATGTTGCAAAGCAGCTTCTAGGAACTAGCGCCAGAGGAATGTTCCCTTTCCTCTGTAACTCACCCTTCTGGTTCTTTGGAGTTTCACCCTTATCACCAGCCACCTCAAAAAGTAAATAAGCTCTGTAATACGCATAGTGAACAAAGAAGGAAGTGGCACTAATTTATGCAAACTTCATCTTCTGACCTCCTAACCCAGGGTGATATATCTAATGGTTTGGGCACCCTTTCCCTATGGGTGGCTGGATGGAGCAGTTAGTAGCGCTCATGATGTGACTCCTCTCAGATCTCATCTCAGCTTTCCCAATTTCTGCCAGGGCTCTGGGGAGAGCAGAATGAGTGGGATAGACTCTGGGGGAGTCATGGCATAGGACGGATGTGACATAGACCGCAGGAGCCCTGGGCTGTGGTCATGGCTTTGAATTCTTGCAGTCCTCCCTGGTCCCTCTTCCCCCTGCTCTTCTTAGCCTGCTTCCTTGGTGAGCCAGGAGCTTCCTTGCTATTGGCTCACTGACTCCCCCTGAATGACCCAGTGCAGGGGCTGGGGGAGTATTGCTACTGCCTCACCTGCTTTATCTTGCTTAGAATGGCAGGATTTAGCAAGAGCTAATAGAGAAATGTACTACAGCCACTTCTCACTGGGGGAGGGGGGGATTTTCTCTGTTTTTCATTCAGTTCAATCCATTCTACCCCAAGATACTCAGTATGGAGTCTAGTAAGAAATCTTTAACAAAATTCTGTAAACCATTCCCCATGTTCACACCGACACTTTTGATGACCGTAGACCAGACTTTAGGCATCTTCTATAGAGCCTGTGTCACTCTGAGTAACATCTCTTACTTAGTTAAGTGTCCCTTCCCTCCACTCACATACCCAACCCATGATAATACCTGCCTGACCCAAGCTAAATTTGCCTTGGACCTTCAGAGCCTCTAGCCGTGTGTGGCTGATCCTTTTGTGGCATTTCCCCCAGTCCTTCTCCCCTTGACACTGTTAGGCTGCTTTGACCACGCCACAAGCAACAGCTCTGTAAGTCACTCAAACTCTTTTGCATTCATCCCCCCCCTCCATCAGACAAAATGTAAACATGTTCATTGTCAGCAGTGTGGTGGCTTGTGGTTTCCTTTAATTCAAAGTTAAAGCCCCGCTCAGGGTTTTCCATGGTTTCTTTGCAAGTCCCAGAATCGTTATTTGTTTATTCTGAACCTGAAGTTGGCTGGCGGAGCTTCAACCTGACTCACCACAGCATCCTGCAGTCAGTATGTAGGCGATTTGGGGCTTATGTGGAGTTGATATTGGTCTTGAAAACTTTTGAGTGTTATTTGATCTAGTGCCCTAAGAAGTAATCCAAAGCAAAATTTCAAAGTTTTGCATCAATATTTTCCTTTTGGGACTCCACTCAAGTCTAGGAAATTTCGTGGTCAAATTTCATAATTTGTTTTGCCTACAATGTTGATTGTATAATTTTTGGCAAATTTCAGGCATTCTTTGTTGTAAATTCTTTGGAAACCGGTGACATATGCTTAGTAGCATTGATAATATTGACCACAAATTTGTTTTGAAATTAAAAAAAGACAAAAAGTAGGAGTTCCTTGATGGCTCAGTGAGTTAAGAATTCGGTGTTGCCCCTGCTGTAGTGTGGGTTGCTGCTGTGACAGATTCAATACTTGGCCCCAGAAGTTCCACATGCCATAGGTGTGGCCAAAAAAAAAAGAAAGAAAGAAAGAAAGAAAGAAAGAAATTATTTTGTTTTAGATGTTCTAAAATCTGACTAAAGCATATTTTTTACCTTTTCTGAAATCCACATGTTATTTCTTATCTCAGAAACTTTGAAATGATCTTAATGTAGGAAGTATCTACTAAGGATTACAGACACTGATAGCTGTGAGCCGCTTCAAATCTTTAACCTTATTGTTGGTGAGTATCAGCAGGCAACATGTGCTTGATTATGGTCCTGACCCAGAAGATACTCTGGAGTCCAATACATTTTCCAAACATTCATCAATTATTCATTAATTCAACTAATTGTGAGCTTGTGCTTACATTTGCCAGACCTTGTTCTGGGTTTTAGGCCTTCAAGTGATGAAAAAAGATAGATGTTTCTGCCTGCATGGCGCTTATAATCTCATGGAGGGTTAGATGCTTAAGTAAATGAATGAATGAATGAGTGTGGAGAGAGGAAGGAGGCTGGGATTGGGGTGGATTGTGGTCACAGCAACCAGCAATCCCGGATAGTGCTTAGAGCCAGGAAGGGGTCAGTTCCGAGTTTCTGAACCAGCTTTGTAACATTATACACTCATAAAACTTTATTGGAAGCCCTGTCTCCACATTTAAGTGCTTGGGAAGTTGCTGCTGCTTTTGTCTCCATCCTCCCCTTGGCACCCGTTTGCTCCTTAATGTTGGCTCTGGTTACAGTCCTCCTCCCTCTTGGCTGTTTCCCACTTTGGATGGGTATTTCTTTGGCCTGGCTCTTGGCTCCCCTCATTGCCTGCATCCCTAGATACTCTCCTGGGATCCCTTCTTACCTCTACGCTCCACAGCTATTGGCCAGCTCTACCTTGGGCTGAACCAAGCTCTAGTTTCTAGGTTGAAGCCTTAGAAACCGTGATGTAATGGGGAAACCATGTCAAGGACTGGGGCTCAGCATGGCTGAGAAGGCTCCAGAGAATTGTTGCAGGGACCATAGTTGCCTTACACTGTTGTGTTTTATAATCTGCCTTCTGCTTCTTAGCCACTGAGCTCCCTCTGCTTCCTAACATTCCCCCTTTCCTGTCCCACCCAGACCTGTGTCTCAGATCACAGCCTCTCCTTCTCCGTCAGGTGCTTCACCTCCAGTTGCCCTGCTGATCCTCCTCTCTTGAAAATCCTGCTTTTCCTGTAACTTGGCTCAAGTCTCTTTGCTCTTGAAGCCCTTATTTTTGGTTCTTGTTTTTCTTCCAGTTTTATTGAGATATGATTGACATACAGCACTGTGTAAGTTCAAGGTGTGCAGCATGATGATTTACTTTATATACCTCGTAAAATGATTACCACAATAAGCTTAGTGACCATCTATAATCTCGTACACGTACAAAAGAAAAGAAAGAAAATATCATTCCTTGTGATGAGAACTCAGGATTTACTCTCAACAGCTTTCATGTAAAATATAGCAGTGTTAATTACACTACATTATATCTCTAGTACTTATTTATCTTATAACTGGAAGCTTCTAGCTTTTGATCACCTTCATCTGATTCCCCCCCTCCCCGCTTCTGATAACCACAGATATGATCTCTCTTTTTTTTTCTCCCCTTTATAGGGCCACACCCGAGGCGTATGGAGGTTCCCAGGCTAGGGGTCAAATTGGAGCTGCTGCTGCCGGCCATAGCCACAGCCACAGCCACCAGGATCTGAGCTGCGTCTGGGACCTACACCACAGCTCACAGCAATGCTAGATCCTTAACCCACTGAGTGGGGCCAGGGATAGAACCCACATTCTCATGGATACTAGTAAGATGCATTACCACGGAGCCACAATGGGAACTCCTGATCTCTTTTTTGAACCCTTTTTGACCCCTTTTGACACCTTGGAATGCTTAAAAGTCTGCATCTCTGGACTCCTCTGATACTTAATAGTTTAGAATTCATCAAATCATGCCAAATCTAAGATGCCATTAACTGAAGATGCACCATTATTTTATGTACCACTAGAAAAACCCTTCTAAGTAAACTGGCAACCATAGAATATGGTACATTTATATGTCAGAAATGTTAAGCTATAAAAAATGCATCTTAGTATCAAAAAAGATGGTAATTATTTAGTGGTACATATTATGATAAACTTTATCAGTTTCACAATTGCTGTTTATTTTCTGACTCCTCCACTAGAGTGTATACTTCATGAGGACAGATTTCATGACTGGATCATTCGCCGTTACGCCTCTAACGATCCAACAAATTCTCCGATATTCTACAAATGACTGAATAAATGGACTTCTAAGTGAATGGAAGGTTCCTTGAAAGTGGGGATTATGCGTTATGCTCTTATGTATACTTATTTTTTCAGTTGATATGTAATATGCAAATAGTAAAGTTCTCTAATCTTATGTATAGAGCCTAAAGTTTTTCGTGTATGTATACATCTGCAGTATAATGTCTCATATTAAGATTTAGTAGAGGAGTTCCCGTTGTGGCTCAGCTGTTAACGAATCCGACTAGGAACCATGAGGTTGCGGGTTCGATCCCTGGCCTTGCTCAGTGGGTTAAGGATCCGGCGTTTCCGTGAGCTGTGGTGTAGGTTGCAGACGTGGCTCGGATCCCGCATTGCTGTGGCTCTGGCATAGGTTGGTGGCTTCAGCTCTGATTAGACCCCTAGCCTGGGAACCTCCATATGCTACGAGTGCCGCCCTGGGAAAAAAGGCAAAAAAAAAAAAAAGATTTAGTAGAATATATTCCTCCAGTACTTTTCCCAGTGCTGAGGATGTATCTGTCGATATTTATCTATACTTATTGATTGATTAAATGTTCTTCAGCTACCCTGGTATAGCTCAGCTTCAACTCTTGTTTTCCCTGGTTCAGTGATTCTCACACTTAAAAAGTATGCATCACAATCACCTGGAAGGTTTGCAGAAACAGATTGCAGGGCCCAGCCCCAGAGTTTCTGACTCAGAAGGTCTCTGGAGAGCCTGACAATTTCCAAATGGAATACAGTAAAATACTTAGAGCTACAAAGAAAACCAATTGTATTAAAATGGGTAATTCAAATTATTTTCAAATCACTTAAAATTATGATATTTACAGTATTTGCAATAAGTCAACTGCAGTGTGATATAAAAAATTGGGGGTTTCTGTTGGTGATAAACTCATACACCTACTGATAATACTACTGTGGTTTTTTGCTTACATTTGTAGTTGAAGGCAATGGTAAATTTCAGAGAGAGGTTAGCGAAAGTAAAGAACCTAGGTTCAGAATTCGTGCCCTTGTCTGAAGTGGGATGTTCCACCCTTTACCTTGGATGAAGTTCCAAAGACTTCAGTTAGGTGCTTCATTTTTATTAATTATCTCCTATGTGGAGACACTTTGATAGACGCTTGACATTCAGAGAGGAAGAAGACACGGCCTCTTCCCTGCTCAAGTACCTCCCATTTTGGTGAGCAAATAATGAGACGTAAACTGATGATTCAAGGGGAGTGTGATGTATACCATACTAGCAGTATGCACAAGGCCCAGAGGTAGAGAAGGGAATGACTTATGCAGAAGCACAAGAGATGGCGATAAGATCTAGAACGCCATCAAATGAAAGTTGCAGTGGTAGACTATTATATTGGTGGTCCTTGATGAAACATGCTTCCAGAGATTCAGGATCCTCCATATTGACTCTGAACTTGACCACAAAACTCACTTTGGCCAGAAGACGTTACTAAGCATGACACAAATACTTGCACATGGGGCCTTGTCTTTGGAATTGCTTGGGCTTCTGCTGCCATTTAAGAAGCTTGGGCTTAGATGACTGGATGAGGGGAGGCCCTGTGGAGAGCGGCTTCAGAGGATGAGAGGCCTTCTGGGATGTTCCAACCTCAGCTGAGCTCCAGGCTGAATGTAGCCAGTTAAGAAACCCCAAATAATGAGTGAGAAGCAGCAGAACCACCCAACCCAGAGTTGTTAGAAGTAATAAATCGTTGTTTTAACCACTATATTTTGGAATGCTTTGCTGCACACCAGTAGGTAATCAAAACAGTTGTTTTTAATTTCTTTACTTTTTTCCTCTCCCATTTGACTTTTTAAAAAATGCAGAGGACAAAACTGTTTAAAAAAAGCTGATGCAGAGACTTTTCTGCAAACATTTAAGAACAATTTCCAGGGAAGCTTCTCCTTTTAAATCCTGAGTTTCATACTTTTAAATCCTCTAAGGCCTATGACTAGAGAATTGATATGATAATTATGACTCTGATAAACAAATGTTGATTTTTAGAGAATTATTACTTTAAAATCCTAAACTCTTAACTCCTGAGATTTTGCTCTGGAAGAGATCTTGGAATCTCTTTCAAGCTTTGGTTATGGCCTAACCTCTTAATTTTAGAGATAAGGACACTGAGAGGGTAAAGCCACCCAGTATGTTGTTAGTAGGGTCCCAAAAGGAAGCTAAATTACCTGGTTTCTAATGCAATGTCTTTTAATAAGTAAGAAATAGTAATTTGAAGATTGCCATTTATGTTATCTTATTTCCACAATAGGTGAAGTAGATATTGTTATCCTTTCCAATTTTACAAATGAAAAACCTGAGATTTGGATTTGAAGAGACCTGCTTATTTCATATAACTGATTAAACCAGGACTAGATTCTGAGCCTTATGACTCCTGGTCCAGGGCTTTTTTTTTTTTTTTTAATTATATCATGCTGCTTGTGATGTTCAGTATAAAAAGCAAGGAAATCAACTGATACGTTTTTGAAAGAGAATCAGCAGCAGTCACTGATCTGGTTCATCTTTGAATTCCTCATAGCGATATACCATGTACATAATGGTCACTCAGTAAATATTTGTAATATGAAATGAATACATGAAGGAATGAATGAGCAACTGAATAAACAAGGGATGGAATAGGATTATGTTTCATTTTATTCAGACATTCCATTTTTGAAGTGCATGATTAATCAAGATCCCTCTGTACTTGAAAAGGAATAGAGGCTAAAACCCCCAATCAGTAGTAATGACAACATTTTGTAATTACTATGCTTTGAATTCAAAAGCAGAGTAGTAAACACGAAGGTAAGCTCTTTTGATATGTCTCTCCTATTTTGTACGTAATGAGGCTGAGGGCTCTCTGGACATGGCACCGTGATGGAAAAGAGGTAGAGGGAGGAATTCCTCTTGAACCATCAGGAAACTAAGGTTACTCCTCTTCTCCCAGGGAAAAACTGAGGTAGTGCCCTAGATAACCTTGAACAGCCTTGTCCAGTAGACACAGAATGAGAGCAACATATATAATGTAAAATTTTCTAGTAGTTATAGTAAAAGAGGTAAAAAGAAACAGATGACACTAATTTCAATAATGTTTTATTTAATTCAGTATGTCCGAAATGCTATCTTTCCACCATCCAATCAATACAAAAATTACTGATGGGATATTTTACTTTTTTTTTTGTTTTTTGAGATGTACTTAGAGTGCCTCTTACTCCAGACCAGCCACATTTCTAGGGCTCAACAGCCACGTGCGGTTAGTGGCTGCCATCTTGGACAGCATAGTTCTAGCGACACAGGACGTGGTGATTCTTTAAGGAGAAGGTGACAGTAATCACAGCACAGAGGAAGAAGCATCCCAAGGAGAACTTGAGGAAATTACTGTGCTTTAGTCCAACCATATAACCGAGAGCACTGTGTCCTGGGGAGTTGGCCTCAGAATTTCGATAGACTTCTGAGAAGCTGTTTGGCTATGTAGCCCTGGGCAAGTGACTCAGCCTTCCTGTAGCTCAGTTTCTCATCTGTTACCATTTACAGACGCTCAGACGATTACATTACATAAAAGCTAAAAACATTTAGTCAGTACTGGCGGGTAGAAAGCACTCGATTAATAGAAGCTATAATAGACCTACTAGGATCTTACTTTATCTCACAAACCTCAACCTCCTCTTAGATTTTTTTTTTTTAAAGGTTAGTAGGCCTCCCTACAGATTACTCTCTTCTCTTCCTCAGCTAGTGTACAGGGGCTCTTAGCTAAGGTGAATTCAAGAAATATAACCCACAAAATAAACAAAAAAGTTCATAAGTTACATTATAACTGGCATTCTTCTACTAGAAGGAATCTCATATTAATAAAGTGATGATTTTCTACTTTTTTATTGTGATAAAATATACATAACATAAAATCTACCATTTTAACTTTTTTTTTTTTTAGGGACATACCTGCAGCATATGGAAGTTCCCAGGCTAGGGTCTAATTTGAGCTGCAGCTGCCAGCCTCCACCACAGCCACAGAAACAAGGGGTCGGAGTCACATCTGAGACCTACACCACAGCTCACGGCAACCCTGGATCCTTAACCCATGAGCAAGGCCAGGGATCAAACCCACATCCTCATAGATCCTAGTCGGGTTTGTTACTGCTGAGCCACAACAGGAACACCTTAACCATTTTTAATTGTACAGTTCTGTGGCATTAAGTGCATTCACACTGTTCTGCAACAGTCACCACCTACCATCTCCAGAACTTTTTCAACATCCTACAATGAAACTCTGTATCCAATAACTCACTATTACCTCTCCGCCTAGTCCCTGGCAAACACTATTCTGCTTTGTCTCTTTGTATTTGACTCTTCTAAGTATCTCATATAAGTGAAGATCTTCTATTTCTTGAAGTAGCGTTTGTTATTTCTTTAAACGTTAAGAAAATTTGGGGCATTCCCATCGTGGCACAGGGGAAACGAATCTAAGAACCATGAGGTTGAGGGTTTGATCTCTGGTCTCACTTGGTGGGTTAAGGATCCTGGCGTTGGCATGAGCTGTGGTGTAGCTTGTAGGTGTGGCTCGGATCCTGCGTTGCTGTGGCTGTGGCATAGGATGGCAGCTACAGCTCCGATTAGCTACCTAGCCTGGGAACCACCATATGCTGCAGGTGTGGCCCTCAAAAGCAAAAAAAAAAAAAAAAAATTAAGAAAATTTTTACTAAAACAGACTTCTTAAAAGGATAATTAATGTTGGAATGTGTGTTGATATGCACAGATGACAGGCCCTGAAGTAATAAATTATGATTATTACACATACACATCTGAAGGAGATGATCGCCACAAAGATTTTTCCTTTACTTTTTAAAAAGGAACTCTGTATGAAAAAATACACACATGTACATAAATACACACATGAACATAAATTAAGACATGGTTGCATAAGGTGCTTTCTCATAAAGTTTATAAATAAATAAAGTTTATAAATAAATAAAGTTTATAAATAAATAAAGTCTCATAAAGTTTATAAATAGTGATGCTAGGAATTTCCCTCATGGTGCAGGGGGCTGTGGATCTGGCGTTGCTCTAGCTCTGATGCAGGTTGCATTTGCAGCACAGATTCAATTCCTGGCCAGGTAATTTCCACATGCCACCGTTGTGGTCAGTAAATAAATAAATAGTGATACCAAAATGTTCATGAATATCAGAGATCTCTCTGGTATATCGATCCTTGGGGTCCAACCTTGGCGGTGTCACTAGTTTGCCATTTTTCTGGGCCTAGGACCTGATCCTCTCAAGTCCCTACTATCGTCATCTGTAAAATGCAGATACTATTAGCTGCCCTTCATACATCTTAAAGTGAAGCTCAGACAAGATAATCAAAGTGAAAGTGCTTTGAAAAGCACAAAGCCCTGTAGAAATGCATGACTTTATTAAAGACTGTGGAGGGATTGCTAATACAAATTGATTCAAGGCCAAAATTTTGTACTTCCAAAAGTTAAAAAGATATTTTGTATATGGAAATTACTTAGAAAACCAAATTCCTGCTGTGGCCACCCAGTACTATGACTGAATTATGTTCTAAATGGTGTACATTTGATGCCTACTACTGTACGTCACCTAACCACATAACCACACGAGATGTAATTGTACAGCATTTCAGCAACATCTTCAGTTTTGGGTGGGTAAAAAGTTATAAATTCACTTAGCTTAAAGACAAACTCATGTTTTCACTTGAAAGTTTTGTTTTCTGTTTTGTGTTGTTTTGTTTTACTTTCCATGGTGGCAATGGTGCTGCTTTCTGTAATGTATCTACCATGAGATACAACTTAACAAGCATTAATTGAGTGCTTATGATGTACAGTCTTTTGGGTAGAGATGGGGCTGGGGGCAGGGGAGGAGGTTGTGAGAAGAAACACAAAGAGAAAAAAGGGGTCCCTGAATTGGGTGAGCTTTCAAGTTGGTGGGAGTGGTTTATCCTGGGACAACACAAAGACACAGTGAAACTGATGCCAAGGAAGGGCTTAAGGAATACATCATGGGGGTTGGAGAGGTTCAAAGGATTGACTCATTCAACCTAGGAGGGCAGAATCCTGTGACATTTGTCCCTGGTCCTGATGGATCAGGAATAGAGCTGAGGATGTTCCAAGCCTGCAGGGATCACACCTAACCAGCTCACAAATAAGTAGTTAGCTATTAACCAGCTGAGAAAACTAAACACCTTGGCAAAGTCGTAGCTGGGTGGTGTTAGGGGTGAAATCCCGATTCCCATTTGAAGGCGTGAGCCTTTGGTATTCCACCACCCCAGGAAGCCAGCTCATGATACACGATTCTGCAAACAACACTCCATTTAACTTCAGTTCCATAGAACTGCAAGAATTTTATCTTTGTTTAAAAGGAGGTGCCAAATTTAAATAACCCACGCCCAGCTGGAAATCACCCAGGCCCACGCTCCACCCACAGGTTTCTAAGCTCACTTCTGCTCCTGTTCCAGTTTTCACAGACCCAGCACCAACCTCTATGTTTAGGTGTAGTTTTTTTGGGTGAGGGGATTACACTTCCCCTTGCAATGCATTACTGTTAGATTACTTTTCTCTTTCCCCAAAGTACAAGACCTCTCTTCTAACTGTTGTCATACTATTAGCTAACGTTTATGGAGATCTTACTTTGGGCCAGGCAACGTGCCATGTATATTACAGCATCTCCCTTACACGGACAGGTAATATTACCATTTCTATTTTACAGAAGAGGAACAGAGGCTTAAAGAAGTTATGTGACTTGTCCAAAGTGACCTGGCTGGGAATTCCCATCATGGCTCAGTGGAAATGAATCTGACTACCATCCATGAGGATGCAGGTTCAATCCCTGGCCTCGCTCAGTGGGTTAAGGATCTGGTGTTGCTGTGAGCTGTAGTATAGGTTGCAGATGCGGCTTGGATCTCCCATTGCTGTGGCTGTGGCATAGGGCAGTAGCTACAGCTACGATTGTACCCCTAGCCTGGGAATCTCCATAATCATGGGTATGGCCCCAAAAAGGTAAAAAAAAAGGCCCCAACCCCCCAAAAAACCAACAAAATCACCTGGCTGGTTTAGTGGTGGAGCCCAGTGGAGTCAGTACCTGCACATGTAACCACTATGCTGCATGATTCCTTGTCTTTCTCTTTGATATCAGTAGAGAATTCTTTGTGTCACTTATAGGCAAACCATTTTGAAGAATGGCAGTCCATAGGTTAAGAGGAATAAGGCACCCTTGACTGGCTCTACTTGTGTTAACTAAGGTTTATTCAGTACTCTATGTGCAAGGCATTCTGCTAAACACATGCACTTTCTCATTTTAACTTTCACAGTGGCCTTAGAGCATTATTATTATCTCTTTAACAAATGAACAAACTGAGGCACAGAGACAGGTTAAGTAACTGGGCTCAGGTCCTCTTAGAAAGTGGTGGGGCCAGTAATTGAATATTGGTCATTTGATGTCACAGCTCTAGCTTTTAAACTCAGTGATAGAGCCTCTTTAGACGAGTTGAGGGTCCTTGGCAAGACCCTCCCTCAAAGTCTCCCTCCACTTTCCTGCCTCCGAGCCTGAAGTGAGAATCCTTACATCCTCTCTAGTGGTTGGGAGTTGCTGTTTGTTACCTGAAGGAGTGGCACTGGGTGTAGCCAGCATCCGGTTCCTTCTGGTTACCTGTACCAGGTAATGCAAGGCAACCACAGGAGAGTAAGACCCAGTGCTGGCTCTCCACCAGACTGGAGAGGGGCAGGAAGGTGATACACAAGAGAGGTGCAACTGACTCTGAAATCGAGGTGCCAAAAGCAAATGGGGTCATGCCACTCCTCTGCTTAAAATCTTTCCCCAGCAGCCATCACTGACAGGATGACCACAGCCCAATCTCTCAGCAAGGCAGACACAGCTACTCCTGCATCTGGCGACCTTCCTCCTTAGCTTCATCTCTGCCTCCCTCTCACACACCCTGTGTGATAGCCAGACATATGACAGGCATCTCTACGTCTTGGCCTACCTCTCTGTGCTCACTGTCCTCTCCTGCTTCCATCTGACCTAAGTTATAGCGCTCCCTCAAGACTTATCTTGGTCACATCTGTACTTAAGCTTTTATTGCCCTCCTCTCCCCAGTGGATGTGGCTCCATAACCTTTTGTACACCTATTATAACAGTTATTACCCTAAATTGAAATTGTTGGCAAATTTGTCTCGCTTCTCTTTTGCATCCGGAGTGTAACCCAGCACCGGGACACACCAGGCTCTCAAAGCTTGGGTCAAAGCCAAAATGCGCACATTAACCTAATGCAAAGATTCCTTTTGGCAGTCCTGCACCCAGCGCTGAATGAGGCCGTTGGGGATCAGCATTTGCAAATTTGGGAGAAGGAAGATCTTTGGAACGACCCAAGGCAGACCGGGACTACCCTCAGCGGCATGTTCAACAGTAAATTGGGGAGAAGGTGAGGACACAGATGGCCTTCAAGTTCACCAACAAATTTCGGAAGTTTGCCTGGGCTAGCTCCATCATGGGTAACTTTTTTAATTGGCCATGATAACAATATTGTATTTATACTTGTGCTTGCCTCCCCACCAGCCAGCGCCTTCCAGCAGGGTACCAGTGCACACCCATTAGGCGGCTCAGGTCGTACACATCGCTTGCACCGTTTGACCTGGTATTATTGTATTAGATAGTTTTAAATCAGCTCATTTAATCCTTTCAATACCTGTGAAATATTTTTATTTCATTTACTCGCGAGGAAACTGACGCCCCAGAGCTGCTGGAGCATCTTGCACAGCTCTCTAGGCTCCGTTCCCCTCCGCACCCCTTTCCTCAGAGCCTGGGCCGACCCGCCTCGCTGAGGGGCGGGGCTCCTGCGCTCCGCGCTCACGGGCTCCAAGGACCCTCAAAGCCCAGTCGTCAAAAAACAAGTGCTGCGTTTTTAATCCTCACAGTGAAAAAGTTGTTTCGGGGTAAGGTACGCTTGAGAGGGAAGCCAAGACAGAAGTCCAGGGGGAAGAAGAAACAGGAGGGGGCGGAGAGGGGGCTGGAGCCCACGGGCTCGGGGGCCGGGCCGGGGCGGGGCGCGGGGCCGGGCGGGCTGCGGGCGCAGAGCCATTGGGCCGCAGGTCCGGGAGCGGCCCCAGCGCGCCCGCCCGCAGCCCTTGGGGGGGCCTGCACGCGCCGCCCATCGCTGACAGCGGCCGGCGGCACCTGGACCGCCGGGCTAGCGAGCCGGCCAGAGCCGCCAGCACCCCGCGGGGGGAGAGGAGGCTCGCAGCGCCCAGTCCCGAGGAAGGTAATGCGCCGCGCCCGGGGTTGTGGGGTTTGCACCACCCGGCCGGGGTCTGAGGCCAAGAGGACGCGGGAGGCGGCGAGAGGCGCTCCCTGCCCGGGTGCGACTCACAGCAGCGCGCCCGGGTCCAGCCTCAATTAATCTGCCCCCTCGCTGTGTTACCTCGGGCAACTTTCTTTCCCTTCCTGGAACTATGGTTCCTCCTCTGTTAAAGGAGGGAGTTGGTGTTCAATGATGCTTTTGGTCTTCTGAGTTCTAAAACGTGAACTTCCTTTGGCACCCGGCAAGCTCCCTTTCTCAGTTTGTCTCTCACTAAAGAGCCAACTTTTCTGCCCAGGGGGCCGAGTCTCCTGGAAGCCGAGGTGCCCGGGTAGGCTGGGGTTCCGCGTCGCGTTTCCTGGGGCTTCAGGGGACTGACCCTGGGAGTGTGCCTGGATGCCTGACTGCAGCGAAGCTGCTCCTAGATCGCTCAGGCGCAGTAAGGTAGGCGTTAGGACCCAGCTACAGGTGGGGGGTGGGGGCTGATGATTTCTACTTGGAAAATAAGCAGATTTGTTTCGGAATTCTCTTCCCACATCCAGGCCTTGTCCCGCGATGAGTTATAAGTCACAGCAATGGGCTTTATCATCTTGCAAAGTGGGAAACCAACTGCTTCATCAGCTAAGACCTTAGGCTCTCCCAGCGTGTAGGAAGCGGGCTCTCTCTCAGCACCCATCCTCCTCCCCCCTCTTCCCCTTCCTCCCTCCTCCCTTTATAAGTCCCCTTTGACTTTGAGGGGCTCCACTTCCTGTCTGAATGAAAAGTTCTCATTTTCATTTAGTGCTGGTTTGTGACTGGGGCTCTGGGTTGAGATGGAAGCCTAGATAAGAACAGGCCATGAATCACACTGACAGCCTCCAGCCAGCAGCCATGTGCAGAGGAAGCCCGGTGGGGCTTTGAACAGACAAACACTAGAAGGTGGGATGGATTCAAACTGCTGTTCAGCTTCCTGTCCCCTTCTTGGCAGTCATTCCCAGCTAGGCAGACAGCTGTCACTTGGATGGAGCAGCCAAATGGAGAAGGATGGTTCAAGAAGCAGACGACTTTGCTGGGTTTCTGTGGAAGTACTCGGGCAATTCTATTCCCCCACTTTCCCTCAGCCCTGGAGTTCTTCTGGCCCTTAATATGGTATCCAGGTGAAATCGGATTCCAGGGCCCATGAAGAGCATGGCATAGGGGTAGAGGGCAGGGCAGTGGCAATATTGATTTGGGGGCGGGGGGCAGACACTCCACTCTGTGTGTGACATGCCCTTTATGCTAACAAAACCACACGAGGGCTGGTGTTACTGTCATCTACCCCATTTAACAAATGAGAATCTGAGGCTCAGAAAGATTGCCTCCCTTAGTCACAAAGGTAGTAGGTTGCATAGTTGAGATTCAAATCCAGTAACTCTGATGCTGAAACCTGTGTTCTTTTCACTTTTTTGTTGTTCCTTGAGTAAGGGCAGGTTGGACTAGTAACAGCAAAAATGAGTGTTACTGAGTTCTCACGAGGTACCAGACACCACTCAAAGCATTTTAGAGGTGTTATGTCATTTACTTTGCATGCGTTTCGGGTCGTTTTGCTGGAGATCAGTGATGCCTTAGCCTTCTGTTCCAGAATGCCTGCCTGATCCCACCCAGCTGCTGGTGAGTAGGTGGGGCAGGGGCCCTGTTTGCTTTATCCTAGAGGTGGCTTGAGGGCTAATGAAAGATTGATTGTCCACAGCTGATCCGTTAGACCTGACCGTTGGCTTGTGAATGATCCCACTGTCCTCAAAGAGCCCTTTCTCTGGCTTCACTTAATAAGCATTTGTGGAATGAATGAATTAGCACCTTGTGCAGTGATCTGCTATCCTGCAGAAATGTGAGGCAGGCTCTCAGGGGCAGCCTGCACCCCCCCACCCCCTGCCCCTGCCCTGTCTTCCAAACCCAGGATGCCAGGCCAGACACTTGTCCCCCCAGGCAAGGAAGCCCCTGTGGGCTTACAGATTTCCCTGGTAATATGTTAATGGGCACCTGTTTTATAAAGGAGTTTTAAAGCTAACAGATGAAGACAAGTTTGACTTTAAAAAAAAAATTAACAAGGAATTCCTGTCTTGGTGCAGTGGTTAACGAATCCGACTAGGAACCATGAGGTTGCGGGTTCGATCCCTGGCCTTGCTCAGTGGGTTGAGGATCCGGCGTTGCCGTGAGCTGTGGTATAGGTTGCAGATGCGGCTCGGATCCCGCATTGCTGTGGCTGTGATGAAGGCCGGCAGCTACAGCTCCTGTTAGACCCCTAGCCTGGGAACCTCCATATGCCGCGGGTGTGGCCCTAGATAAAGGCAAAAAGACAAAAAAAAAAATTAACAAGCGGGAGTGACTTAGAATTAATGACATTTAAGCTTTCTCAAAAAGAGGAGAAAATAAGATGGTGCTATTTGCCTTAGAACTTCCCAAACTTCTCCGTAAAGGGTCAGCAAATAAGCCTGACCAGTGCCCCTGGGGGTGAGGATATAGTTCACACTGGCCTCAGCAGGCTTGTAAATTGTTTTAAGGATTCATGCAGTTTTTTTCATTTGATTCCATATGCCCCGTCAAATTTTTTAAATAAGTATGTATAGTCTTCCCCAAAACATTTGTGCAAAATTGGTATTCTGGTGTATTGCTTTATGTTCTTGGGGACTGAGTGTTCCCAAATAGCAAAGCAGGGCAAAGGGTCTGATCTGGGGGCTTAAAGTATTGTTTGCATTTTCTATTCACTTGGTTCACTGTAAGAGAGTCTCCCAACCTCCTGTGACGATAACCTGTTTTCCCATTTTTTAGAATGAAGAATATATTTAGGAAATAAAAACAATCATTATTGTCTGTTCCTCTGCCCCCCCAGACATATTAAGATAAAATTAATATGTAACATTGCATAAGTCTGAGGTGTACACATGATGATTTTATACGTGCATGCATTGCTGCTGTATTTTTGGTAGTGAGGATGTTTAAGATTTACTGTCTTAGCAACTTTCAAGTATGTAATACAGTATTGTTAACTATAGTTATCACGCATGCTGTGTATTAGATCCTCAGAACTTACTCATAACTGTATCTAAGACCAACATCTCTCTATTCCCCCCTCCTCCCCAGCCTCTGGCAACCATCAGTCCACTCTGTTTCTATGAGTTTAGCTTTTTTAAGATTCCACATATAAGTGAGATCATTATTGTTTGTTTTCTTATTACCCAAACTAGACATATTCATTGTAGAAGAAGGTAAAATACAGACTGGCATAATAATAATAATAATATCTATGCTCAGAAATAACTAATGCAAAACTTGGGATATAGCCTTCCAGATCTTTTCTCTGCATCTATGTGAGTACTTTTTTTTTTTAATGAACAAATGAATATAGACCATACTTTTGATTGTGTTGCTGTCAGAGCTAAGAGCCATCTCAGGTTGTTTTTTAAAGAATGTAGAGAGTAAATTATAAATAATTAAAAACGTCATAAAGGTTAATCCTGTCTGTGAACCCCAACGTTCACCCCCTATATTTCCCCTGTCTCATTTAGTTTCTAACAGAAAGAAGTGCCCACAGTGGGGCTGCTGTTGATGTTATTGGGTCAAGCTGTGCTCCTTAAGTGTTTCAAGATCTTAAGTATCTCTGATGTAACAGAAAAGGTAGCTTTTTTTTTTTTTTTCCCCAGTGTTGTTGATGTGCAAAATGTCAGCAGAAAATTCTAAGGCTAAATTGCACAGTGAGGAGGAGGGAGACTCAGATAAGGTCATTGCTTCAGCCTTGCATTTTATTGCCTGTGTGACTTGAGTACCTTCTCTGAACTTTTCCTCTCTGCAGATTGGGAATAAGGACGTCTACTTGATTTTTCCTTGCCCGAGTCACTAGGAGGACTAAGTGTTAAGTGTTGCTGTTTGTTTCTTGAATGGCATGTTAATATGTAGGCAATTTAAAAAAAATTTAAATGTAGAAAGAGCAAAAGCATTGTTGGTCTTTATAAAATGCTGGAATCAGACTCTGGGGCTTTACGTTAGTAGGACTTAATTATGGTGCAAATGCTGTATTGGACCCTATCCTAAGTCGTCTTCAAAGAATATCGGATTCCTTGATGGCCAGCACCTCGCTGATCTTCATCACAATCGTAAATAGAAGAAAAGGACAGAAAATAGTACCATTTCACAGAATAAAAACAGGCCTGCCATTCAAAGGAGCTCTTCATTTGCGCAGGGAGTCCCAGAGACCCTGAGGGCTGTCTCTAGTTGTCTGAAGCGAGGCAGAGGCAAGAGGTGTGCTGTGCCCGGAGGAAGCCGTGAGAGTAGCCGGAAAGGCTTCTCCTGCCTTACAAAGAGCTCTGAAACCTGTCTTAACCTCTCCCTGAGTCCTTTTTTTTTTTTTTTTTCAAATCTGTAAAGTGAGGGAGTTGGACTGGATGAAGTTCTTACCAGTCTTAAAAATCTGTGATTGTGGGTTATTTTCCATGCACATTTGACCAGATAGACATTTGAGAATTACTGCATCCAGATGAATCAGGTGTCCCCTCATGATGTCCTGAGGGTCTCCCCGTTGACTGCCCCTATGCAGAACACATGGTCCATGGGTCATTGAGCAGGGAGTTGTCTCTGCTCATCTGTTTGTTACTCTTAATCTAGAACTGTTGCTTTAGGAAGGAGAACTGCTTTGCGGCTACTTTTGGGAAGGGTGGTTGACAGGTATACTTCAAGCAGGTTATTTATGTTGAGAAATACTCATTAAGTACTCACTTCTGAGATCACTCAGTACAATACTTTTCCTTAGTGCCCACTGGCTACATGGTCCTGTGTTAGGGCTTTTACAGAACGTGGGAGAAGCACACCCTTGAGTGGTTCGCAACGATAGAGGCAAAGAGGGAGGGGGCGAGGAGACTGGGGTGAGAAGAGAACACCCAGTGTGGGTGGAATACCATGGGGACGAAGAGACCGATTTGGGAAAAGACTGAGCCTCTAAGGGTTTAGAATCTCTGGTGGAATTCTGCGTCCAATTGCCTGGTGCTCATTAGGAACTTAGTATTTTTAATGACTTGATAATTGAACACATGGAAGAATGAATGGATCAGTCTTCTGAAACGGTCTTTGCTCAAATGTGGTGCAATGATCCTCAAGTGGTTGCAGTGACCTTCTTTAGTTACCGCTCACAAAAACCCACTCCTGCACGTTCTTCCTCATAATGATGATAGGGACTAAAGACGGCCAAAATAAAAGCATTGCCTAGTGTCAGACTTTCTAGACATTTTGCAGCCACTAGTAGAAACAGATTTGGTTTGTTATTCCTAGATAAGTCTTCTCTCTAAATGCATCAAGAAATATTTGAGAAGGGGGTGTAAGGCCTAGTAAACAACTGCACAAATTTGCTTTGTGAGTTAGAGGGAGAAAGGCATTGCTTAACTTTTGGCTGAACAGACATTCTTTTTTCCCTTGCAAAGCAGTGTTTTACTGTAACTCCTGGTGTAACTGACACCATTGGCTTCTGATTAGACAGATGTGTTTTGTGCCACCATTACTCACGGCCACAGGCGCCCGGGCTCTCTTGCCACTGGCTGAGTCAGTTGATTAAAACACAGGGCTCTGAGGCTGAGGGCATGGGCTGGATCCGAGGCCAAACCAAGGCGCTCAGTCAGATCCGCGCCTCCACCACCCATCCCCTCTGTCAGTCATCTGCACTGGGAGGAAGACAGAACTGTGGTGTGTTAGAGTCTTTGGGGCAGAATCTTCACCAGTGCTGGTGTTAGACTAATCCCGTTTAAACTTTAGAAGTAAAGGGCCTGGCTTTTCAGTTTAATTCTTTGTTTCTTTATAGAAGGAGTTCTAGGGTGATTCTAGGTCTGCCATCTTGGGACCTGTTGAGGGGTGGCATCCTGAGACCTTGGCTGTCCCCCAGTTCTGCAGCCATCACCATAGCATATCCTTTGCTCAGTGTGTCTGTGAAATGAGGATGATTAGACTTGCCTCACAAAGTTGTGCAAAGAATCAAATGAAGTCATCTATTTAACGGTCATCTATTTAATGTGGTGGGCTGATGCCCAAAGGTGATACTGGGTTAAAACTTGCCTTTTATTTTGGAGGCAGCAGGAACTAAGGGAAGTGTCTCAATACTGTGTGTGAAATGACTCGACTTTAGGACAGTAGCAATGCCCAAACTAGGGAAGGTAGAGGTTGATTAAGGCACATATTTAGACTTGTGAGTATAGGTAAGATATTTTAAAGCTTTTTGTAAAAGGTGCTTGTGGAGGTGGGCTGCTCTTCAAGATATCTATAGAAAGGTACATATGGTACATACTAATTGACAGACTAGACTACACTGGAGATAAATAATCCCACAATGTTACATATGCCATGCCATGGAGCTAGGCATGTTTAATTCTCTGTAAGGACCCAAAATGTGTGCTTTTGGCAAAATGATTGAAGCTTAAAAAAATGTTTATGGCCCCTTTCCATATCTCCAGAATTGAAATTCTGGGAATTGTTGGCACCCAGTCCTTGCTGAGTTTGGTTAGGGCTTTGCAGAATTGCTTGGGCTCAGCAGACACTGCTGTGGTTAGTTGTCTCTGAGTTTCCTGGGTGGTGGAGGAGCGTGGGCGTGGGCCACAAAACTCTCATCTGTGGACGGATAGCAAGAAACCAAGTGGCCCTTTCCCCCAAGCTGTCAGCGTCAGACACAAGTCTGTGTTTGTATGTTTCTAGGTCTGTGTTTATGTTTCCCTGAGTGTTGTCTGCTTTATCCAGACCAGAGGGAAAACCTACGTACACCAGAGGTTCCTCGGGGAAGAGCCCCTGGGGAGATCAGCCTTGGTTACTGGAGGTACCTGGATGTGGAGAGGATCGCCTGCTTCTCCACCTGAATGGGCTGGCGGCCTGGAGCCAAGGGTGTGGAGGAGATGCGGCTCCACCTGTCAGAATCTTCCGGAAACAGATGTTCGTGGAACAGAGCACAGGTGTTTGCTTGGTGTGTGGGGAACTGGGGATGGAGCGGATGTGCTCACTTTTTCCCTTTGCTGGTGGCCTCAGCCCAAGGTCGCCCTCTGAATTGGCAGAAACCAGAGGCAGGTCTTGGGCTGACAGGTGGTGCACAGGGAGCAAGATGTACCCTTTAAACTCCCGGAGGCCCCTCACCTTTGGCTTTTGGAAAATGAGAACTTTGAACCCGTCTTTCTTCTTATGAGAAGCCCCAGATCTTCTCACTGGGTTAATCAAGCCGAGGAGGAATCCTCTGATAGATTCAGGTCGCCTTTGTGACCAAAGGAACCAAGACACACGAGCTGTGGGTGTTAATGGTCAGCGCTTGGAAGGGTGTGTCTGTGTTTTTAGTTTGATGTTGAAGTATAGTGTCATTGGTTGATCTTTGGTGAAAGTTTGTTGCTACTCTTTTAAAACTATTATTAAGCAGTGAGCATTTGTTGATAAAGGGGCAGCATGCTCTGGGTGGAAGAACATCAGACTTAGATAAGAGTTAGTTCGTTCAACACGTACTCACTGAGTGTTCGCTCTGTGCCAGAAATTTAGCCTTAGAGTCCAGTGGGGGAAGCAAGACGTCTATAATTACATGCATAGGGATGTTCATAGTCATATGTAAGCAGAGAGGGAGGTGAGGTGGTGAGAGGGAAGGGGAAGAATTGACACCTGAGAGGAGACTTGAGGAATGAATAGAGATCAGGAAGACGGGCAGGAAATAGTGTGACAGGCACAGTTTTATATTCAAGACAAGATTGGCAGGAACTGAGGCTAGAGAGGTAGAGAGTGGGCTGAGCCTAGAGAGCTTTGTACATCTCGTTAAAGAGACTGGACTTTAAAAAAAAACAAGCTTGTCTTATATTCTGCACTGTGGGAAAATTGGGCAAGTACCTCCTCTCTGAGCCTCAGTTTCTTTATTAGTAATGAGGGGATGGTAATGATTGCCTGGCTTTATCTTATGACATCATCAAAGGAGACTAAAATAAAATGATGGTAATAATGGCTAACAATTACTGAACACTGATGTGCCAGACTTTGCATTAGGCTCTTTACATGGATTAATTCATTGAGTCCTCCCCACAACTTAGTGAGATGGGTACTATTATTAAGCCCATTTTATAGATGAGAAATCCGAGGCATAGAGGTTAAGTAACTTGTCTCAGATCATAAACTGATACACGGTGGAGTTAGGATTTGAACTGAGGCATTCTGGCCACAGAGTGCTTCGCAGTAGTGTGTGTGCTTGTGTTTATAGTGCTCTCTGCTGAGCTTAAGAGCCTAGTTATATTTGCTTGAAGCCTGAAGAGATGCACAGCGGTGAACTTCCCCTGTGTAGTTTTTGGCTTCTCCACTGCTACAGCTGAGCCTCTAAGCTGATTTCGTCCACATTTGCAGTTGTGGCCATCACCGCCTTCCTTCCTCCTCATCTCCATCAGAGTTCTAGACACAGCCATTGAATTTTCTGCCCTGCTATTAGTTTTTACCTTTAACATGCTGCCCTTCTAGGCATTCCTTGGTTCAATGCACTTATCCTGCCGTTAACTCGATTTAAGGACTTTGAGTCTTGTTTATTCCTGCATTTCCTGAGGAACACTGACGTTACAGCTTCCTTCTCAGTGTGGTACCCAAAAGACATATTTCACCTCTTTCGCACCTTTCAGCCCTCTTTGGCTTTTGTGAGGTCTACTGCAAAGCCCTGGTCCTTTTGACTATAATGTCTCCTCTCCTTCATTCCGGCTAAAATAACATGTTTAAAAAAGTAAACAAACAACAACAACAAAAAAAAACCCCCAGGGAATTCCCATTGTGGTGCAGTTGAAACAAATCTGACTAGTATCCACTAGGATGTGGGTTCAGTCCCTGGCCTTGCTCAGTGGGTTGAGGATCCGGCATTGCCATGAGCTATGGTGTAGGTCACAGATGCGGCTCAGAACCCACACTGCTGTAGCTGTGGTATAGGCTGTCAGCTACAGCTCCCATTTGACCCCTATCCTGGGAACTTGCATATGCTGAGTGTGTGGCCCTAAAAAGACAGTCTCTCTCTCCCTCTTTTTTTTTTTTTTTGTTTTTTGTTTTTTGGTTGTGGCATGCAGCAGCTTGATGTGGGATCTCATTTCCCAGACCATGGATTGAAACCGGGCCGCAGCAGTGAAAGCTCTGAGTCTTAACCACCAGGCCACTCCCCAAAAGACAGTCTCTTTAATTTGACATCTGAGACCTGTATATTTGATTCTTATCTCTCCCCTCTATGAACCCAGTGCTGCAAACAAACCACATTCCCCTTTCCCTATAGCAGCCTCTGTGTATCATCGTTCATGTGGTTTCCTGCTTGGGCTTGGAATGGTACTTTTATTCCCCTTCTTAAGCTCTTCCCTGCCCCACCACTTAATTCAAATCTTACCTGTCCTTCAAACTGCAATTCCGTGGTAACTCTTACCCAAATCATCTGGGTTCATCACAGCAGGAAGTTTCGTCTCCCTTCTTCAACTGGTTTAGCGTTTGGTTTATACCTCTTTTATGGTCGTCATGGCACACCACCTTGTGTTCCTGCTCTTTGTGTACTCATCTTATCTCTCTCGTGGTCTGATGCTTCTTAGAAGGCAGGGCCTTACTGTTGCTTCCTTAATGCCTGGAGCCCAGCAGACTGACACGGTACAAATGTGCTGAATGAATATATCTTGAAACGCTGAGTTACATTTGCAGTCTTTTTTTTTTTTTAAAAAAAAAGAATTTTAGGAGTTCCTGCCGTGGGGCAGTGGGTTAAGAATCCCACTGCAGCAGCTCGGGTTGCTGTAGAGGCATGGGTTTGATCCCAGCTGGACATAGTGGGTTAAAGGATCTGGCATTGCCCTAGCTGCGGCATAGGTCACAGCTGTGGCTTGGATTCAATCCCTGGCCTGGGCACCTCCATATGCCTCTTTTCTGTTGTTGTTTGTTTTGAATATGCAGAAGAGAATTAACAGAGCAAGCTCGAGACTGCTTGTCCTTAGAAACACCTGCTTGCGGGGTTGGTCCTCCATTGGCATGTGGGAACTTGGATTTTGGAAGGGTTCCCACCGCTCTAAACCATCCCAGTAGGTCACTGTACCTAGCCTCTGTGTGCAAACCATGCAGTTTAAGCTGAGCACCAGCTTTCCTTCTGGGAGTCTGAAATCTGGGTACATGCCAGGCAGGAGGTATCTGCATGACCAGTCCCCAGTAAAAACCCTGGGGGGCAAATCTCTAACAAGCTTCCCTGCTTGTTAACATTTCACACATGTCGTCACAACTTGTTGAGTGTATTACTCAGCTGAGATAGGCCTCTTGGAAGCTCATCCCTGGTTTTCCCCAGACGGCACACCATCTACCCTTTTTTCTTGTTGATTTTGCTTTGTATCCTTTCATTGTAATATGTCATGGCCATGAGTATGACTCTATGCTGTCCTGTGAGCCCTCCCACTGAACCATCAAAAACCTGGGCCTGGGGAGTTCCCTGGTGGTCTAGTGGTTAGGATTTGGTGCTTTCACAGCTGCAGCCCACGTTCAATCCCTGGTCTTGGAACTGAGTTCCCACAGCAAGCTACTGCATGCTGCCCCCACCTCCCCCCACCCCCAGAAGGGCAATACACAAGCACAGAATATGCTTAGAAGCCAGGGAAATCTTCTCTGAAACTTCCAGCTAGGCACCTGAAGACACAGCTTTTCGAAACTTAACATTTACTGAGGCCCAGGTAGGATTCAGCCACTTGTAGGAGAGCTGATATAATGATTATTATTCTATGAAGTCACACCATTGTTGTGTTCAGGCAGCACAATGGAAGGGGGTGGGGAGGGAGAAAAAAAAAGCACTGACCTAGGAGTCAGACCTAGGCTTGAATTCCAGGGTTTCCACTTAATAGTTGTGTGACTCTGGACAAATGTTTCACTTCTCTAAGTTTCATTTTCCTTATCTACATGGTACAGCTTAAAGATCCTTTGGGGATCTTTGAGAGGATTAAAAGAAGCAGTTCACGTTAAAGACCTAACTGATGTCCGACACAACAGAAACTCAACATGGTGGATGCCCTGCGCACCCCTTGTTTTCAGGCAGGAAAAATGTCCCAAGGAACTCAACTCCTGATTTAGAGGAATAATGAGAATGACTGGCTCCCAGGCCAATATTGCTCTTAGTTCTTCTAAAGAGCCTAGTTTGTTAACTAATATTTTTAAGACTCTGACAGATTTGACATGTTATGAAAAATCAGAGCCTTTTCCGATAGCGATTTCTCACCCAAATTTTATAGACAGCACTCAAGAAGGCTTCTTCCTGCAGAATAGCATGCATATTTACATGCCTACAGAGTCTTAAGAATCGGGCTCTTCTCTGATAGAAGGATCAGGAGCGTCTCTGAAATGTTAATAACTCTGAAGTCATAGCTTAAAAAAACAAAAAGGACTGGCTCAGCATTTGTGGTATTTCCTAACTTGCCCAAGGTCCCCTGTAAGTGGTCATTCTGAAGTGTAAATGTGGACTCCAAAGAGCAGCCACTTAACTTCTCTTTAGTGATATTTTAGAGGGAATAGCAACCTAGACATTTTCTCCCATCTTTTTTATTGTGGCAAAATACACATAAAATTTCTTGTTTTCACCTTTTCTGAATGTACAGGGGCTTCAAACACATTCACAGTATTGTGCAACCATCACCATCATCCATCTCCATAACTCTTTTCATCTTATAAAACTGAAACTCTATACCCATTAAACAGTATTTCTCTATTCCACCCTCCTCCTAGCCTTTGGCCACTACTTTTGTTCTACTCTCTGTCTCTATGACTTGATTACTCCAAGGACCTCATGTTAAGTGGAAGCATACAGTAATTTTCTTTTTGTGACTGGCTTATTTCACTTAGCATAATGTCCTCAAAGACATATTACAGCCTATGTCAGAATTTCCTCTCCAACCCCCCCCCCTTTTTTTTTTTTACTTTTTAGGGCCACATCTCTGGCACATTTAGGCTAGGGGTTGAATCAGAGCTGCAGCTGCCGGCCTACATCACAGCCACACCATGGGATCCAAGCTGTGTCTGTGACCTACACCACAGATTATGGCAACACCAAATCCTTAAATCCTTAATGCACCGAGAGAGGCCAGGGATCTAACCCACATCCTCATGGATACTAGCTGGGTTCGCAACCCGCTGAGCCACAACAGGACCTCCCACTTTCCCTTCTAAGGCTCAGTAATAGCACATTTTGCTTAACCATTCACCCATCAGTAGACACTTGGATTGCTTCCATGTTTTAGCTGTTATGAAAAGTGCTGCTATGAACATAGGTGTATAAATATCTGTTCTAGGCCCTGCTTTCCATTCTTTTGGATGTATACCCAGAATTGGAATTGCGGGATCATATGATAATTCTATTTTTATTTTTTTTGCAGAACTCCCATGTTATTTTCTACTATATCATTTTGCACTCCCACCAGCTGTGCACAGGGGTTCCAGTTTCTCCATATCCTTCCCAACATTTGTTGTTTTTTGTTTTTGTTTTTGATAGTAGCCAGCCTAATGGATCTCAGGACGTATCTCTCAGTTTTGATTTACATTTCCCCAGTGATTACTAATATGTCTTTTCATGTGCTTATTGGCCATTTATGTATCTTTTTTGGAGTACCATCAAATCCAATGCCCGGTTTTTAATTGCTGTTGAGTTTTATGGGTTCTCAAAGTATAGGGATATGAAGCCTTTATCAGATGTATATGATTTTCAAATGTTTTCTTCCATTCTTTGGGTTGTCTTTTTACTCTGTTGAGTGTGTTTTGATGCATGAAATTTTAACAGTTTTCTTGAATTTCAGTTTGTTAATTTTTTGTTGTTTCCTGCACCTTTGATGTCATAGTTAAGAAATCATCACCAAATCAATGTCATGAAGCTTTTGCCTTATGTTTTCTTCTAAGGTTTTTTGTTTTAGGTCTTAGCTTTAGATCTCAGATCCATTTTGAGTTAATTTTTGTATTTTGTATTATGTAAGGGCCCAGCCTCATTCTTTTGCATGTGGATATGCAGTTTTCCCAAAATTATTTGTTGAAAAGACCATCAGTTTTCCTTTGAATGGTCTTGGCACCCTTGTCAAAAGTCATCTGAGGGATGCTAGGCATTTTATTTTTTTTTTAATTTTTTAATTTTTATGCTTTTTAGGGCCGCACCCATGACATATGGAGGTTCCCAGACTAGTGGTCGAATTGGAGCTATAGCTGCCGGCCTACACCACAGCCACAACACGGGATCCAAGCCATGTCTCTGACCTACACCACAGCTCACAGCAACTCCGCAGCCATAACCCACTGAGCAAGGCCAGGGATTGAATCTGCATCCTCATGGTTCCTAGTTGGATTAGTTTCTGTTATGACAGGAACTCCAACCTATGAATTTTAAAGTCCCTCTAGTTCTTAGTATTTTTTTTTTTGTTTGTTTGTTTGATTGATTTATTAAAAGTAAAGCACAGGTGAAAGGCTTCACTTTCCATGAATTCCTGGAGCAATTTCTGGAAATTCTGCTTTTCTTGTACTTTTATGTAAGCCTCAAACAACTATTTAAATTTTTATCAGAAAGAAATAAGAATTTATGTTTCATCTTCTGGTACTTTCTCCCCTAACATAATGTTGTTTTTTCTTTCTTCAGATACCAGGCAAAATACTAGAAATCAAGCGCAAACAAGCAGGAAGGAATTGATAAACTTTGGTTCCCTCACTAGGGGCCAGTTCATGGGGGGACATGATGCCCCCTGGGAATTTGGATTCCCGTGAGTTTTGTGATATGAAAGTCAATTCTGTGAACTTGAGATCTTGTTTGTTTTCTTGTCTTTTATAGTTACATCTGCGTATCTGAGTCTTTGGAGCATGAGGGTTGAGGAACTGTGAGCTCTTTTCTCTAACGAGTTCCATAACATCATTAATTAAAGATGGCAAAACATTACCTTCTCATCTTGACGTGTTTCCAGTTGTGCTGGGCTTGTTTTTCAGACCACATAGTTATTTTTAATCAAATATTTTGCAGGGTTCATATTTGCATTGAGGGAGCGTACTGACTGAAATAATGTGGAAGTACAATTGCTTTCTGGATTCCGGCCGCAGATTCTCCAACCTTTTTTTGGTAATAGGATTTTTTGTTTGCGCAGAGCTAAATAACCTGACAGCTGTGAGGCCCCAACCATGGAAATGCCTGGTTTATTTGTCCGTTGGAACAATTTCCATGGCAGAAAGTGTTGAGAGCAAGCCCTTGATTTTTATGGACAGGTTTATAAAACATCAGTTAGCAGATATATCAGTTGACATTTCATGGATGTTTTCAAAATTGGATGTGGCTGAAACTCTTCTCCACGTCTGTATCTTGGAGAAGGTTTATCATTCAAAATCCATGAAGCAAACAAAGAAAGCTGCTCATCTCTAAAACACAGAATTTGATTACTAACACTTCTCAAATTACTTTCTTCCTTGTATGTATTTTTGTAATGAAGAAGAAGATGTAGTGAAAGCTCTGAAACGAAGAATCTGGGCAGTGGCGGGGGGGAGCAATTTATTAACAATTTGCTTTGATGATTTCTTCACTTGTGAAATCGTTTTGACTCTTGGGTTTATTGTTTCCAAAAGGTACTTGTTTGAGGAGGAAAAAAAAAAATCCTTCTGGAGACTTCAAGGTAGTTAAGGTGACACATTTCATAAGAGCCCCATTCAGAGGTGGTTGGCTTTAAATGGACTAGAAAGTTAAGCTACAGGTAAAGAGAAATGAGCAGCCCTGACTCTGACTTGGAATAGGACACAGAGGGCAAAGGATGTGTGGCTGTCAGTGGCCTCCACTGCCCTGTCAGATAACCCTCTCTGAACTCTCCTGGAAGGGCTTGAGGGCGCTCGATTGGTAGAGTCGAGGGTCACCCCAGATTTGAAGAAGCTAGAGGCTATAATGTCTGCTGAGTTATGTCTTTTTCCATGATTCAGAGTCTGGGCTACAGAGCAGTAGGCTTTTGCAGGAGTCGACTGTAACCACCCCCGTCCCATCTGACCTTGTCTATCTGGCTTCCTTTGACTCTTGCTGAGACATACCCAAATTTAGCACGTAGTAATAATCTTTTCTATAGAATTCACCAATTACATACTGTGTGTAGATTTTTTTCTCAGCCAGACTGTCAGCATGTCAAAGTTATTAATCCCCTTCTCTTGTAGCTTTTGTATTGCTCTAACAGCCGGTAGAATTCCCAGGAAACAAGGTTGGGAGTTACGAGTTTTTCTCAGTCTCAAGAAACTGGCAAAGCAAACAACTCTTGCCGCGTGTATTTCCCTTATTTATGAGCTCCAAGTTTAGCTATATGACCTCACATGAGTTACTCCCAACATCTTGCTAGCCACATGGCTTCATCTGGGACTTTGATTTAAGCCGGAGGAGAGGGACTGAAGAGAGCAGGCATAAGAGTCTTCAAGTACGTATTTGAAGAGCTGTTGTAGGCTAGTTGGAAAAGCGCTGTTTGCTGTGTCCACAGTGGACAGTGCAAAAGGGAACAGGTGGCAGATTGGATGGCAAAAACTTAGATGATAAAGGGCTGGCTGGTCAACCTTTAAAACAGGAAAAGTGCTTGGAGGTCATCTATCTCAGTCTTTATTCTACAGATGGGGAACCCGAGGCAGAGGCAGGTTGATGAATCCAGGCTCACACAGCTAGTGGGTAGCACAGCCAAGGTGGAATCAAGGCCCCCAGGCCTGCCGTTGGTGTTTTCCTATCATCCTGTACTCCTAACCGTTGATCACGCAAAGGCTGTGACTAGAGCTACCCAGCAGAACTGAAGTCTCTTCCTTCCGGATTTTTTTTCAACTTAAAGGGCTAGATGACTGTCTTTCTGCAGGGGGAGGCTGGTTAAGTCCAGAAAGAAGTAGAATCTTTCTCTGGAGGTCACCGTGAACCAGAATATTTACTGAGGGCTCTTTGTTTGGGAAGGTACACGTTTGTACACACGGACCATTTCTTCTGCCACACCATTCTTCATCTCTTCATCTTGAAGTAGTTTCCGGGCCCTTTGGTTTTCTGTTCTGCTATGGAAGCTGCCAGTGCTCTAGGGCACATGCCAGTTTCCCTAAATAGCAGGCAAGCAAGAATCCTCCAGCTGTTTTTTTTCCTTTTTTTTTATCTCTAACACATGAGAGCCCAGGGATCAGAAGAAGCTGTCCTTGAACTGCAGACAAATTTAGAATGGAAGAGAAAGCACAGTGTTTGGCATGTTGTAGTCACTTATTAAATAATAGCTGAGCAAATGAATTGCTGTGCTTCTCTCCCTTCCCTTGTAATTAGAAGGGAAGGGAGAGGACTCAGTTTTGTTGGGCAGAGCACTTGAGCAGCTATAGAGCTGGAAGGGAGCTTAAGGACAAACTCAGCTCAATCTTTTCATTTTATGGGATAAAGCAAGTGAAGACTGGTAATTTTCCCAGAGTCTCACAGCTAGTTGGGGACTGTGCTGGAGCCAGACCTTTGTCATTCTCTGTCTTGTTATTGTATTAGGTTGAATCAGTGGAATTGCCATTTCTGTGGGTGTGAACATTTGCATATTGGCCATTTTGTCTGGTTGAACCTAATATGTCTGAAGGATCAATACTGTATACTTAGCTCAATAATAGCAATAATAACCCAGGCCTTTTCTGTAAAATGAGCAAGCCCAGAGAAGTGGAGCTTAGGTGTGAAGTTCAAGCATAGTGGTTCTGAATCAGATGATCCTGGTTTTGTATCCTTGGTCTCTCTAAGCTGAAGTTCCCTCATCTATAAAATAGAGATAGTATTGTGTGCATTACTTTTGAGGTTGTTTGAAAGGTTAAAGGAGGTGATTCTTTGAGAAGCTTAGTGCCTGGCATGTGGTAACTACCTAATATATGCTATTATTCATTGTATTAGTAAGGAGGAGAATAAAAAGCTTTGCAGATGTATAATCCTTCTAGACAGCACATTCATTTCCCCGCCCCTGAAATCTATGGAATATACCACATTTGTGGTCTAACAAGGACGTATCTTTATAGTCTATTTCATATGCTTCTGCTGGTTGTAGGGAACATGCCTGGAATGACAATCTGTCTAATTTTAGGACCTTGGCTTTGACAAAATATCCTATTGTGTCATGAAAGATCACAACTGTAGAAGTCGAGCAAACGTGGGCGTGTGTAGAATTAGAGCAGGTGCTCCACTGAGTTGGGGTGGGGGTGGGGGCTCTTCTGTCACAGTCATGCATAATTCCTCCTCAGTTTCTAGCTGAGGCCAGGTGTGTAGTCAGGGCTCGAAATGACTGAGCACCTGACTAAATGTATTCTTGTAAAACCTGGACCCTGGACCCATACCCAGTGTTTGTCCATTTCTGCCTCATGGGTCAGCAAATAACTCCACTGCCTGGGCTTGGAGACACCCACGTGTAAAGTGTTTCCCATAGAACTCTTCATGACCCAGTGACACATCAAGAGCAAATATGTTTTCGGACAGCTGCCTACTTAGGGGAAAAGTTATCACCCTCTGGGTAAGAATGGACTAAGGCACTCCCAGCCCTGAGAAGGAAGCAGTAGACTTACCCTGAAAACAAACACTTCCCCAGCAGAGAAAATAAACAGTAGCCCTTTCTCCTTCTGTTCAGTGCCACCAGCCTACTATTCCCAGGAATCATACTTTTCTAGTGTCCTGCCCCAGTGTCTGTGCTGCCTTTGGACAGGACCAAGGCATGAAACCAAGGGGAAGAGAGCACACCTAAGATAAGCCTTCTTCCGAGGTGACTTGTGGAGGATGGAGTGGGGTTGGGAGTGCGCTGTCCTACAGGTTACTTGGAAATTCCCTTATCTTCCACTTGAACTGATCTTTTCCCATTTCTCCATCCTCTGCCTCCATTTACTTTGTCCACATGACTTTTGCCATTGGAAATGGAAGTAGAGCTTGATCTTTAGGGGAAGGTGCTACATGAATAAGACACTGCTTATTTAGTGAAAAGACATAAACTTCCTAAGAATTGGCCACCATTTTGAACCACGAAGTGAGCATTTGTGTCTGGAAGTATCTATGGAAGGATAACAACATTTATTGAATATCTACTTAGGTTGGTACCGAGCCAGGCTCTTGATAATATGCCACATCTCATTCACACAGCAAGCTGGCAAAAATAGCCTCCCCCCCACCCCACCCACCCCTCTTTACAAATAGGAAACCTGGATTAACTGGAGTGAGATCACCCAGCAAATAATTAACACTGATACTCCCACAGGCTCAGTGGAAGGTGACCTCTGACCTCACTGTGGCCCTGCAAGGTTTTAGGTTTGGGGGGGGTGGAACAGCAGGGGTCTTACAGACCTTTTGAAGTTGGGGAAATTGGAATAAAAGGATTACAAATTGCTGGCTTATCCACTTCTACTGTGAGGAATAGAGAATATATACATGCTTTCATTCACTTCTTTATTAAAAAACACCTTTATTCAGTCTACTCTTGGTTCAACTTTGTGCCATGCACTGAGGGGGTATTAGAAAGGTAGAAGACATGGGCCCTGTCTCGGGAGCTTTTATTCTCTAAGGAGATCAGAGTCCTGAAATACCTGTCCTTAATGTAAGAAGAGGAGTTAGATTGTGTGATAAAAATAACTAGTGCACTGATGAGTGGGAGAGAGCTGTGTAGGTGGTTAGGAAAGATGTGTTAAATACCCCCCCCCACACACACACAGGCAGCGTCTGAAGTGGTGATGCTGATGGTGGCAGGGGAGAGATTGCTTCAAGATTAAAAAAATAAAACAACATTTTAAGATAATTTTTAGATTCTCCTGTAGTTATAAAGAAATAATAGATCTGTGTACCCTTTACCCAGTTTTCCTCAGTGGTGACATCTTGCACAACCATAGTATAATAATTACAACTGGAATAATGACATCAGTACAGTGCACATTTCCCCAGTTTTACACGCACTCCCATGGGTGTGCGCTCTAATACGCAAGCACCCAGTGTGTAAAGTTTCTGAACGGTTATAGCACATGTATCCACTGACATCCGGTACCCGTCAGTTCCATCCCCATAAGAATCCCTCGCACTTCTCTTTCATAACCACCTCCATCTCCTTCCTGCCTCCCTATCCCCACATCTCACCTGTGGCCACCACTCTTCTGTTCTCCATTTCTAGGATGTTGCCTTTTCAGGACTGTTATAGAGATGGAACCTGAGTGCATAGCCTTTGGGATTGGCTTTTGTACATCCAGCCTCATTCCCTTGAGATTCATGCGAGTTGTTGTGCATATCTATAGTTTGTTCCTTTTTTATTGCTTGGTAGCATCCCGTGGTATGGATACACCACAGTTAAATATTCACCTGTCGAAGGGTATCACGTTGTTTGTAATTCCTGCCTCGTACAAATAAAGCTGCTATGAATGAGATTTTTTTTTTTTTTTAACGCTCTCTGTAAATACTATGTAGCATATTGGGGTCCAACCTTAGAGCATGAAGTGGGAGTCACTGTCACTCCTTGGAGATGTTTTATTCTTTTGTTTGTCACTCATTGAGCAAGTACTTTCTGAGCTAGGCATTGTGCTACTTATATTCTACTAAGAAGCAGGTGAGTGAACATTACATTGGTTGACTCTTGGACTTGGGCGGACTGTGGCTCTCTGTATATGGCTTCTTTGGAGAAAATCAAGCTAGACGTCCAGGGTGTGGGCCTCTATTTAAGCCCCTGTGAACTCTGGCAGTCCCTAAGAATTAACCTCATTCTTCTAGACCAATTCAGACTTTCTGTAACTTTTAATGATGATTAAAAATCTCATTGAAAATCCTACCAGTTGGTTTTTGAAATTATTTTGGAAGCAGAAGAGTAGAAGTTTTTGCAGAAATTGTTTAAAATCTGCTTTTCTTTTCATAAAACTGGTAGACAATGACTCTGACTCCTCGGAAGATATTGGGCGTTTTGCCAGATCATACCTAGGTAAGGGGAAAGTTGAAATCCCCATTTTCCTTCTCTTTTCCACCCCTGAAGTGGGTTTATTTCCAGCTGCCTTCAAACAAACTGTTATTAGCTTGAGCCCATATGGAAAGTCTGTTGAGTAAATGCCATTGCATTTGAGTTTTGTTCACAGTTACAGAAGCCTCTGTCCTCAGGTGAGACTGAACATCACAGACTAGACCTCATTGATGTTTGGCCTTCTAGATTTTGGGGGCCTCTAAGTGTTTCTGCCTTTAGCAAGGACCATACATTGTGCATGGTTGTGATTTCAGTGCGGACTGGGTGTGGGATTTCTTTTGACTCAGATTGCCCTTTTCTCACCTCCCACTTGTTCCCTGCCGACCTTGAAATATCTTCTGACTGGACCAAGTAAGAAGTAGCATCCCAATCAGAAGATATGGCATTCAATACATGCAAATGCTGATGTGTTGTTGTAGACAGAAGGCTGTGGTGTGAGCAGCTAGTGATCCCCAGGGCTGACAGAAACTAGTTTCATGTTCCCCCTACCAGCTCTGTGGAATTGTGGGAAGAGATTAAAAACTAAAATTTCAGATGACTTTTTGGGGTATTTTTTTTTTAACGAATGTTGAAGACTGGTAAATTTTTTGTGCTTCTGATATACATGAATGTAATAAAATGAACATGTAATAAAGTTAAGCCCTATGATGTCATTTATTTTCCCTTGAATCTCAGCCTATAGTAGTGGCATTTGAAAGCTATTATTTTGGGGAGTAATATAATTAGGGACCCAGAATTTGAAGTGAAAAAGCACTGCAGGCTGACTAGTTCTCTTAATCTCCTTGGTCTTTTACTCTCTTTTTTTATTCTCTTGTATCCAAGCTGAAAGGAAAATCAGTAAGGTAGAGAATATCCTATCTTGAGATAAGATTACTTTTCTTCACATCTCTATTAATTTACTTCTTTCTCTTTTGCATCACATTCATGAGGTTCACCCCACTCTTTGTTTCTTCTTGGTGACTTTGGCCTTCCTAAGGGAAGAATCAAGCAGAAGGAATTTGAGGCATGTGGTGGTTAAGCTGCACTTAAAACCCAAGCTCTATTTTCAGATCATTGTGTTGCACCACCTCCGCCATTAAACTTTCACAAAGTTGAGTCTTCATTTATCTGAGTGCATCAGATTCTTTTCCTGGGGAAATGTTTCTTTACTTCTTTGACTGGATCTCTTGGTGAAGGTGAGAGTTCTCCTTGGGTTTAAGAAAGGTGGATTTTCAGTTGCTTCATGAAGGCTGATTTTAGGACAGTGTGTCAGGTCCAACCAAGAGGTTTGCCCTGGGACACAAGCCACGGCTGTGGAGGCTGAACAGCATCCGTTGGGCTGCTGGAGGCCTCCTGGGGCCTCCTGTCCTTGGACTGCTTGGAGATGTTCAGTCCCAGGAAACCTGCGGGTAGCATCTACCAGAGACCGGAATGTGAGTCAAGCCAGAGAGCCCGCAAAAGTCAGAGAGAAAGGGGCAGGAAGAGCCAAAGACTTGTGAGGCTACAATCCAGGCCTCTGGAGAATGTCTCTGTGCTTTGTGACACCGCCGTCCTAGAGTGGCGGAGTCTCATGGAGGTCAAGAGCCTGGACGCTGGCCTGGAACTGCCTGAGTCGAGTCCTGCACAGCCTCTTACTAGTTTTTTTAGTATCTTTAATACAGTTTCCTTATCTTTAAAATGCTTACCTTGGCCTGTTTTTGTGAGAAATTAATGAATTCATGATGTACAGTGTTTAGAACAGTACCTGTCATGTGGTGAGTGCTCTGTAAGCCTTGGATATTCTTATAGCTATCATTATTATTACTATTACTATTATTTTTCTTTTTAGGACTGCACCATGGCATATGGAGTTTCCCAGACTAGGGGTCGAATTGGAGCTGTAGCTACTGGCCTATGCCACAGCCACAGCAACGCAGGGTCTGAGCCGTGTCTGCTACCTGCACCACAGCCATGGCAAGGCCTGATCCTTACGCCACTGAGAGAGGCCAGGGATCGAACCCGAGTCCTCATGGATAGCAATCGGATTTGTTTCAGCTGTGCCACAACGGGAACTCCTCTTATAGCTGCTATTAATAACAACTAATTTTACCTAGTTTGTTATTTACTGTCAAGAATAAAGGCTGTTTAATTTGAACATATCTCATTCTTTAGAGGAGCCTGAGCACTACCGAATGACCGAGTTAGCTTGCTCCTGCAAGATTGGGATGGTGTTATCCTGGGTTTTGAGATGAGATGAAAAGTGTACGTGTGAGTTATGGGGCCATGATCCATTGTGGCATCATTTTGCTGTGGTCTGAATATCGTTCTTTTGCCAATATGAATCAGAGTATTTTCTTGCTGGATCTATGAGATCCCCCGTTGGAAAAGAAAGATCATCTTTTTGAGTGTCCTCATTCTGCAGATGAGGAGAACAAATACCCAGAAGCTTGACTTGCCCACTATCACGTGGCTCGGGAGTGTCTGAGCCAGAGAGAGACTGACCTTGCCAGTTCCCATGGTAAGGGTTCTTAGTCCAGTACTTTCAGGTTTCCCACAATCACAGCCCTTCTCTGGGGTGGAACGTACCTGTTAAGTCTTTCTCATACTAGTGTCCTTAGAAGGTATTTATTGGTCAACCTTTGTGATTAAAAATGTATAAAATGAGCACTCATTCTCTTCTTCGGTAATCAAAGTTATGGATAAGATTGATTTCCGTAAACATCTTCAGGTTTCCATTGTAACTTGACCATTTATTTTAGGTCCACTTCCACAAGGAAATAAAAATAGGATAAAGGAGATTTATGACCTGTATGTTTGTAGTTTTTGAAGTGAAAACTTGAAATTCTGTTATCAGTTTGTAGAAGGTAACTGATATCTCTAAAATACACAGATATACACATATCTGTGTATGAAATATTACTTCAGAAGGCAGATGGGGGTGAAGTTACTCCAGTTCCTACTCTGTAGAATAGGAATGATAATGATAGTTTCCTTTTAAACTCCGTGTTGGACTGAGTTTTCAGTGAGACAGCTCATGTTTGTGTTCTAACATGGAGGCACCTCATAATGACAACAGCAGTAGGTTCACATATAATCCTATTAATCCCTTCTGAAACAAACAACCCCCCCCAAAAAAAACCCAACTGTATCTGTACCAAAATAAGCTTTGTTAGGACTTTCTTTTATGGGGGAGAGTTGCCTGATTGTACCCCATTCTTGGGCATCACTGGTTTAGAGTCACTTAACAAGACCCCAGCACAGTTTTCTCTGTCTAACAATAAAGTGAAGAGTTCTCAGTATTTCATAAATTGGTTGCAGATGATTGTGAACGAAATATATACGTACATTGCCTACATTCATTATATAAACATTACTGTATTCAAAACACATACACTGTATTTTAGATGAGTGGATAGGTAAGTAGATACAGTGTATATGTGGGTTTTGATCCTGCTCACTAAGCTTAGTCCTTATTCGGCCCTTGCTCAAAAGTAGTAAGTCTTTGAGTCTCCATTGGTGGATGTCTATGAAAGGCTTTAGTGCCTTCTGATAAGGTCCTCTGAAGATGTCAGGAAGGATGAAAAGATTCTGAACTGGCTCTGGTCTCTAGCTTGAAGCTCTGTTTCTCTTTGGTCGTTGTTTCCACTTTGCAAATAGTACTGAGTTCATGCGATGGAAGGAAGGTTCAATTTCCCTCTGTTTGGAAAGTGTCACTTTCAGTTTCAAGTCCAAACTCCAAAACCACTTCCTGGGTACCACCGTCATTCAGTCCCTGTGTTCACTGCTTGCCAGTTACTTGGGGATGAAGGAATACTGTTTAATCTCTTCATACTTTGATTGCATTACACCTAAATTTCATCTCAGAACCTTTGATGAAATAGGTATTGTTTGGAATGTTATCTGATGAAATAAAATTGGAATCAGAATTCTGGAGAGTTGACTAAAGTCTCAGTAGCGAAAAATAGAATTAATAATTCTGCAAAGAGGAGAGTTCCCTTTGTGGCTCAGCGGTTAACGAACCCAACTAGGATCCATGAGGATGCAGGTTCGATCCCTGGCCTTGCTTAGTGGGTTAAGGATCTGGTATTGCCATGAGCTGTGGTGAGGGTAGACACGCCTCGGATTCTGTGTGGCTGTGGCTGTGGCTGTGGCTTATGAAGCTGTAGCTCCAATTCGACCCCTAGCCTGGGAGCCTGGGAACTTCCATATGCTGCGAGTGTGGCCCTAAAAAGCAAAAACAAACAAACAGACAAAAATAAACCGCAGAAATCCTGTCACCTAAATTCCCTACCCCAAACAGGTCTGTACTTTAACTTTAATCTCCCTCTTTCCTCCTCTCTTAAGGACCTTTAGCCTGAATCCACAGTCTCCCCGATTCCTATGTTTTGGCTTAAATTCTACTGTGATATGCAGAGCCTGGGCCTGTTTTATTACAGTCTTATGTAATTTTGAGGCTCTATCATCACGTTGAAATCTTTCCCAGACATTCTCCTCCTCTTCCTTCCCACCTCAGAAGCAGGTCCAGGTTGCTCATTAATTACATTCTTGAACCTGGGTAGCAATGAATGCACTTTGGGAAGGTAGGCCGGATGTGCAAGCATGTGACTAGTCACACTCATGGAGAAGAGTACCAGACTGAGAAGGCCACTTAGCTCAGGTAGTTAGTTACAGGAATGGTCAAGAGTGCCGAGGTCAAGGATTTTCATCCTTTGTGGATATAGATCCCATACCCCTTTCCTTGATCGTTACTGCAGGTGCCAAGGGAAAAGGCTCAGGGCCACGCACTTCTGCTCCTGAGAAAAATGCTCATAGCTTACACGTGCTGATTTCTGATGGTGGCTACAAAATGTCTATTTTTTTTTTTTTTGGCTTTTTAGGGCCTCACCTGAAGCATATGGAGATTCCCAGGCTAGGGGTCAAATCAGAGCTGTAGCAGCCAGTCTACACCACAGCCACAGCAATGGGGATCCAAGCCACCCATGTGACCTACACCACAGCTCGTGGCAATGCTGGATCCTTTAACCCACTGAGCAGGGACAGGGATCGAACCCGTGTTCTCATGGATACTAATCTGGTTCATTACTGCTGAGCCACAATAGGAACTTCCAAGAATTTCTACTTCTTAAATGAAAGACTGCATGCTTCTGTGTGCACATACATACAGACATCCTTTTGTTTTTCTGCACTCCACCCTCTCTAATGTAGTGCTGTGCTGCCTTCTGCATTGAATTCAGTGAATCAGGGAGGTGAATTGTCTAAATCTTATCTCGTATTCAAAGCTCCACTCAATCTTCACCTCTTCCCAGTTCTTCCTCTAATCTTTTCACTCTCACATGCATCACAGTTGACACAAATATACCCTTTCGTCTGTTGTCCATTTTGTCCTTTGCAAATGTGTTCTCTTCCCAGTTCTGTCACTTAGCAGCTGTGTGACCTTGGACAAGCCACTTGACCTTGCTGAACCTCAGTTTTCACATCAACAAAAGGATTATGGTGATGCTTGTTCCTGCCTGCCCTCCTGAGGTTGTTGTGAAGAGCGCATATTCCAGAATATAGTGTAAACCCCCAACCTTATACACAGGGGAGCTCTTGTGGCTGGGAGTCAGAATCTTGCAACAGGAACCAGGTCTTACTAGTTAATAGTTGTATCTGTAGTGCCTGCCCCAGTCCCAAACAGGGGACACTCTCGGTGAGAGAGGAAAGGAGGAGGGAGACAGAAAGAATGGAAGGATGGCTTATGTCAGCTTTTATATCCCATTTTCCTAATTATCATTCTCTCCCTCAATATGGCTGTATCTTATGAAGGACGTTTTGTTTCTAAAAGGCATCTTGCACTGGGCAGCAGGATGACATTTCCCCCTCCAAAAATCTTCTTCTACCATCTTTCTCAGCTAGCTTGGTAGAGGTGTTGGAATTCATTCTGATCATTTGATTTTATGTTCATGAGGAAAAAAAAATGATACAATTGAAAGATATCTGAGCAATTCGAGACCAAAGGCCTCATTTCATAGATGAGGTCGCCCAGAGAGGTGAGTAAACCCACCAAGGGTTTCAGTCATTCCTGGCTGAGCAAGAACCCGAACCACCGTCTCTGGCTGTTCCTTCAGACTGACCCTGAATAACGACGTGTCAGTGATCATTTCTATCTGCCTTTGGAAGGTATTTTAAGGACTAACACTATGAAGCTCTTGCCTAGATCAGGGCAAAGATTTTTGCTGTTCAAGAGGGTTTAGGAAAAACAGATTTGCTGATCCTGGAACAGCATACTCCCTGCCTGTTCCCCACAGTGTAGGAGTTTATTTATATACGCTGATAAATCAGATCACGTAAAGAGTAAAAATCCCTTTGTAACTAGTTGCATTATACTTCAAGTTTAGCAGCATTCATTCTCCTGCAGGCTCAATGTCTTGGGTGTGTAGAGGTTTGAGGGGAAGAAACCCTGGCTCCTTTTTGCATCTTTGGTCCCTTCATAGGGTACCTTTGTGCCTGGGTCTTCCTTCCACCTTTCCCACCTCTTCCTGGTGTGTCGGACAGCATTTCAGATTTGGTTTATATTCCATCTCTGTAGCTTAGAGGCGATATTGGTTTAGGCTTCTGTGAGCTTCAGTTTCCTCATCTGTAAAATACACACAATACCGCCTACTTCACTGGTTTTCCGGAGAGGTAATATATGTAAAAATTGAGGAAGATACTAAAGGAAGATAAAATGTTTGTTTCTTCTATAACTTTTGCACCATCTCCAAGTTCTACGTATTAATTGCATTAGCTTAGTTTTCATCTTCTATAACACAAACATGCCTTCCAATATTATTAATACTTAATAAAGTATTTAGCTTTTCTATACAAAATCACCTTCTTTCTTGATGCCTTTAAGATGACTTTCCAGGGTCAGTCTGAGATTTTTCAGAAAGCTTAGTGTATAATTTATCTCTTTGGGAGATTTTCCTCCCTTGGTTAAAAGAAAAACCCGAAAAACCAAAACCCACCAAGTTGGATATCGTTTCTAAATTTAAATCTCCTTTTTAAAAGATGTGGTTCAGTTAGTTTAAAGAGAGGTTTCTCAGAAACCAGTGCAGTGTATATTTTTCAGCTCCACAAAAACTATGTCAATTCCAAACAGCTATATATATTTTTTCCTAATAAGGCAAAGGCTTGGAGATAGTTTACTGTCTTGCTTCTTGAATAGAGAAAACATTCCTTTAGAAAAATCACTTTCTGGCCCCTTGGAAGAACACTTTAAAATGCATGTGGTACGTTGGTGGAATTTGGTACCATGTTGGCAAATATTGAGCGGCAGGCGCAGGTCAGGCAGTGAGAATATAGAGGAGGTGGATGTGGTACCTCTACCTTCAAGGAGCACTCAGGTCCTTTGTAAGGGAGACTTAAAGTTATACAGGCAGTTGCTGTATAATACAGGGGCCTGTGGGTCCACAGAGGAGAAGACTAACCAACTTTGAGGAAGGGGCTAGACTTAGCTTCTCAGAGGAGGTGACACTGGGACTGTGACTCAGAAGAGTTTAAGAAGCTGGGAAAGGGCATCCCAGAGAGAGGGAGCTCTGTGGTCTAAAGGCACAGAAGAGGCAGAGGTAAATTTAAGGAACATCAGGTATGATGGGGGGAGGGTTGAAGAGGAAGGCAGGGGGCAGATCTGGAGGGGCCCATGTAATACCGAGGGCTTTGAATTTTCTCCTGAAAGCAATGAGGAGCCATTGAATGGACCTCCCACGGGCTCTTACACCAGAAGGGGAGACCTTAGAGGTCAGAGTCTAGCATTTCATTTGATAGATTTGGAAACTGAGTCCAAAGGAGGGAAATTGACTGACTCATGGCTACACAGGTAGTTAGTGGCTGGTAACGTACATCTTTATGTAGACCCATTGGTTCCTAGGGAGCAGGGTGGGGGGAGCCTTTGCAATGAAATTCCAGTGTTGACCTTGTGAAGGCAGATTCTCATAGGAACACTTGGCCAGGGATTTATCATGGGGACCGCATGATTTGGGCTAACGACCCCAGCATGCCTTTTTGCATATTATGTCCTTTAAAGGAAAGGCAATCACTAGCTAGAAATGCTCTTTGGTTATTTTTAGATCATGTGGTAGGGGGAATTAGTGGAATTCTTAAGGTCAGCCCCAGATGTTTTTCTCCAAAAGACCAGCTGAATTTTTCATGAGATTTGCTCATTAGGGCTTTTACCCTTCAGTGAGGCATTGTGCCGAGTCTGAGTCAGCCTGTCCTGGGAAATAAATAAAGGAACTAGAGTGTGGGGAAAATTGGGTCGGAGTTGCGATAGTGCTGCCCCCCGTTTTTTTAATGTTAAGAGCTACTTAATGTTAAGTGCTGTCTTAAATGTGGTTGATTATTTCTCACATCTTCCTCAGTCACGGTGAAGGTCCTTCTGGATTATAACAACCACCTCAAAGGATGGGTTTTGAAGATTTAAGGATGTCATAGAGGCAGAGGCCTGTGGGATGCCTGCGTAGAGGTGCTGCTAATTACATAGTAGTTACACTGAACAGCCCCTTTCATCCAGGCTGTCACCTCCCAGCATCCTGCAGATACCCAGGCAGATGTTTCTTAAGAGTCCCGTGAGGGGAGCTTGCCTGTGGTTGTTTGGCATCTACAATTACAGCACTTCTGTCCATTGCCTCAAGGACTCTATGAAGGCAGGTAAAGTGAGGGTGTTTTTCATTTCTTCTAGAATGCACTGTGAACCTTTTATCCAATTTCATGAGCATCTGGAGCTTGTGCTGTGGTAGAAAGTGAATGGGTAAATGCAGTTGTATGGCGTTTTGCAGTTCACAAAATATCTGTCTGTATGTGGGCTCACTGGCCCCCTACGGTGTTTCAGCAAGGGAGCTGGGCGGTGATTAGTCTCAGTTTTAGACAAGCAGAGACAGAGACTCAGGTAAGTGCTGTTTGTGGTCACCAAGCTAGTAACCGAGTGAGTGGGTGACTCGATTCAGAACCAGATTTTTATGACTTTAAATCTCATCTTCTTTCCTTTTCACGAGGCTGCCAACTAGATTGAGAAATAAAGGGCCAAGTTTCGCCTCTAGCACAAAAGCAGTTTAAGGAATGCCTTTAAAGGAAGGTAATTCTATTGCATACCCAACTGAGGAATGAAGGGTCATCTCCAGCATGGGATTTCTAGACATGAGGGAGTAAAAGTGAACTTGGTCTCACTAGCTCTGGAACAACAGCTATGTTCTGAGCTAGAACTCTGGGACGTTAAAATCATTAAAGTAACAATGTGTAACTTAGGCTAATGAAAATGATACTCAGTTATTATCGTTAGTTGGGATGAATAGTAGTTTAGAGGCATTCACCAAAGAACGTGGGTCTTACAAAATTTCCATCTTAAGAATTTTAACATTAAAAAAAAAAAAAGAGTTCTCTGGTGGCCTAGTGGTTGGGGATCTGGCATTGCTGCAGCTATGGCTCAGGTTTGATCCCTGGTCCAGGAACTTTCGTATGCTACAGGAGCAGCCAAAGAAAAAAAGAAAAAGCTAACATTGATGATCAGAAAGAGAATCAGTGTACTTCTCCCCTTCTCTCTGAAATAGAGAAAAATGCGACCATCCTTACTACACACAGAACAGGGAGCCTGAGCAGATGCTCCCAGTACTTGAGTGACTTACTCAATGTTTTTGTTGTTGTTATTCTTTTTAACTACTGTGTGCATGGTAGCTGCCAAGATGAAGTGGACATAAATCCTTCCTTTAAAGAGTCTAGAAGTGGCAATTTATATACGTAAATATGTATATATATTTCTGTATTGTTTATGTAATTGTTGAATACTTACTGTGTTGAGCACCCACGTGTGAGTTTAAATCTTCCCAGCAACCCAGCAAGACAGGTATGATAACCATTTTCCAGTTGAGAAGCCTGAGGCTCAGAGAACTCAGTAACCTGCACAAGAAGGTCACACTACTCAGGTCTCTCCGACTCTAGGACCTGCACTCTTTTCTACTTCAGATGGGAGTTGTACAGGTAAGAGCTCCGAGGTTTCAGTGAAAGAAGCGATTGTTGCCATAGAAGGGATGGTGGTGAGGGGAGAGGGTTGCAGGAGCAGCTTCATGGAGGAGGTGTCATTTAAGCTGGGTCTTGAGCGATGGGTAAGATTTGGATGTGTGCAGATAGAAGAGAAGGACATTTAGAGTGAAGAGAAGAGCAAGAACAAAGGTCGGGTGATAGTGTGGAGCCGATATTGAGGACTGGTTTGGCTGGAACTCACGGGGCCAGAGAGGGTCCATGAAAAACACCATTGGATAGCAAGCTTGGGATGAGGAGTACGTCAATGCTGACTAGGAATTTGGACTAACTCTGCCATCAGGGGAGAGTGAGTGAAGGGTTCTAGTTTTTGGGTGTTTTTGTTTGTTTGTTTGTTTGCTTTTTGGCCATACCTCAGCATATGGAAGTTTCTGGGCAAGGGAACGAATCCAAGCCACAGCTGCGACAACTACCTATCCTTTAACCCACTGCACCAGGCCAGGGATTGAGCCTGCACCGCCGTGGAGACAATGCCAGATCCTTAACCTGCTGCATCACAGAATGAACTGCCCAGGTTTTTAAATTGAGGTATGGCGTGCTCAGAGTGGGGCTCTGGAATCTGAGTCTAGCTGGATTGTGTACAGTAGCCAGAAATGAGGGTGAGCTAGGAATTAAAGAAGCCACCATCAGTTCATGTCCATATTCCCTTCTAAGTGAGTGGTGGAAAAGGAGAGACAGGGCTGAATGGAGGGAGAACGCAGAGGTTCCATCAGCTGAACCTGGCGGCTGACTGGCTGTGATGGAAGGAGAAGGAAGCATCCCCCTCTTGGTGTTGCTTATGTGTATGTGTTTAGTCAACAGAGTTCTGGGCAACAGGCTGGGGGTTGGTGGCAAGTAAGGCACATTATCTGTCCTCAGGCTCTATTAGTTTTCCATGACAGCAGTACAAATTACCACAAGCTTAGTGGCTTGAAACAACACCTATGTATTGTCTTGCAGTTCTGGAGGTCAGAAATCTGAAATGAGTCTAACAGGATAAAAACCAAGGAGATGGCAGAGCTGAGCTCCTACTGACCACTTTAGGGGAGAATCTATCTCCGTACCTTTCCCAGCGATTAAAGGCTGTCTGCATTCCTTAGCTCGTGGCCTCTTCCTCCATTGTCAAATCACATCACTCCAACCTGTCTTCATCTCACATCTCCTCTCTCTCTTTCTGACCATCCTGCTTCCTTATAAGGACCCTGTGGTCACATTGGATCTACCTAGATAATCCAGGATAATCTCTTCATCACAAGATCCTTAACTTAAATAACATCTGCGGAGTTCCCATTTTGGCTCAGTGGGTTAAGAGCCCGAGTAGTATTCATGAGGATTCAGGTTTGATCCTTGGCCTTGCTCAGTGGGTTAAGGATCCGGTGTTAATGCAAGGTATGGCATAGGTCATGGGTGCGACTCAGTCCTGGTATTGCTGTGGCTGTGATGTAGGCCGGTGGCTATGGCTCCAATTCAACCCCTAGCCCAGGAACTTTCACATGTTGTGGGTGTGGCCCTAAAAAGACACACACACAGAAAAGTCACATCTGCAAAGTCCCTATTCTATCAGGTGCCTTATCACAAGTTCCAGGAATTAGGATGTGGACATCTTTGGAGGACCATTGTTCTGTCAGAGTCAAAAACCGCATCTACAGAAGATAACCTGTTCAACCTCCTTTGTCCCCATAATCTCATTTTTCTTCCCTTCATTCAGTAAGTGAGGCACCTGTTGTGTGCCAGGAACCATGCTGGGTGCTGGGGACACAGGACGCCCAGGCAGCTCGCTGCCTACCGCTAAAGGAAACAATTGGAGAAGGGCTGGTAATGTAGATCCAGAGGCTGAGAGGTCAGCCTCTTTTCTTCTGATTTTCAGAAGCTGAGGTCCTGGCCAAAGATGAGAAGACTGAGAAGACTTTTGGTAATTTTAAAATGGGATCTGCACTTCAAGAAAACTGTAAAAAAAACAAAAAAACAAAATGGAATCTTCCTACCCAGCCTCCCTCCTGCCAAACTCCAATCCCCAGTCTAGATTTTTTTTTTTTCTTTACTCAGTCGCCTCTGGGGAGGGGGGAGCGTTTGAAGAAACCAGGAATTCAACTCCTTTTTAGCAGGAGGTGGGAGGTTAGAGGATGGGAGATAGTCTGATAAGGAAAATAGAAAAAGCAGCAGCAGTAATATTCGACCAAACCTGAGTATAGTGTGGAAAGGTGATTGAGCTGGCGAAATGCTGAAGATTTAGAGTGGACTGTATTTATGAAGCACTTACTAAGTCCCAGACCATTGAACACACAGCTTGGTGTCATCCTTACAGTAACCCTGTAAGGTAGATCTTGCTGTTTATATGGCACAGACTAAGAATAAACCCAGATCCTTAGGGAAACTACCAAAGAACTGATGGAAGGTCAATCCCCTTCCAATTATATATATATATGTATGTATGTATTTATTTTTTAAAATATATATATGTATTTTTTAAAATTACCAGATAAGGATTTTGCTTTATTTTTATTTTTTATTGAAGCATAGTTAACTTATTATTCTGGTTGCAGATGTACAACATTGTGATTTACTGTAAGCAGTACTCCATATAAAGTCATTATAAAACATTGACTGTATTTCCTTTGCTGTGCATTGCGTCCTTGTATCTTACTTATTTTATACTTAGTACTTTGTACCCAATCATCTTTAGACTCCAAAACCAGTGTGTCCTCCTCCATCACAGCAGCCTCCTAGGTCAGGGGGTATAGTGAAGGCACTGGTCGGTGTTATTCACCTGTAGCCACTTCAAAACAAACCTTTAGAGGATGGAGAGGAGCAAGAAAGACCTTGATCATGGTAGGAACACTGTATCTCTGATGGGATAATTAATGGCCTGAACTGAGGGATTTGAGCGGGTCTTGGCCTAGGGCGCAGCAAATAAGGCACCCAGAGCACACAAATCTGTGGAGACAATGTCATTCAAGTGCTGGAATTGCACTTGTGCTCTGAGAGTGAGGGTTTCCTTAAATGCTGTGCCCTGGGTGCCTCACTGGTAAGGAGGCCTCACTCTTAGGGGGCTGCAGTACAGCGTGTTGTGCACACACAACCTCACCTCCTTGAATTCTGTGCCCTGGGCCCGTTGCTTGCCTCCCTCTCTGTTTGAATCTGAGCAGGGGACAGAAAGAGGAGACGACCAGTGGTCTCAATGCTGGCTGCACTTTCCAACCCCCTGGGTAGCTTCAAAAAAATATCTCAGGTAAAGTCTGCCCCTAGAGCAGTTAAATCAAAATCACTGGCATGGAGTGGGAGGAAGGAAGAGGCCAGATATGTTTTTTTTTGTTTTTTTGTTTTTTTTTTAGGTTTTTCAGGTGATGCTAATACACAGCCAGGTTTGGGAACCCCTGAGCTTGTGCATTTGGAGAGAGAGTCCCTCACTGGCCGGCTGAGGAGGAATGGATAGCGTTTGTAACAAAAGTGAGGGTTTATGTAGTCCTTTTAAAGTCGGAGTGGGTGATTGCCGCAGTTCAGTTAACTTTATGATCCTGGATTTAATTCCAGCCTGGTTAATAAATCAGCTGGTTCTTTCCCCTCCCTTCCTCTGAATTTGAAACATAGAAAATGATTAAATCTAGAATTCATCTGTAATGCCTGTTGTTATCAGTGTGCTGGTTTCAGGGATGCTGTGCAATGCAGCTCAACCCATTTTATTAGCATATTTGCAAATCCTTACTGGGAATGAAACTATGTCCTAGAAGGTAAAGTATCAACTCTGGGATTAGGTAGCTGTGTGACCTTAAGCAATTAGTCCAACCCCTCTGCGTCCCAGCTTCCTCATCTGCACAAAGAGCTGGTTATGACTCCATGATTCAGCTGTTACTTCATTTCTGTGTTTGCTCTTGTTATAGCTGGAGAACAACCGATGTACAAATGAACATGCCTAACTTTGATTGCTTTTCTCTTTAACTAAACCGTCAGCCAGTTCTGACCTACTGTGAATCCTTTTTAGATGTAATTCCCAAACCTGGCCAAACATCATGTGGGGACATTTGAGAAAAATGCAGATTCCTGGGCCTCAGCCCAGAAGATCTTGATTTGGCAGGTCATAAGCAGTGTCTGGGAATCTGCTGCTCATTCCCCAGATTTGGATATAAGCAATGATAAAGTGTTGGAAGTTTCTCTCTGGCATTCTGAACTGCGATGAGAGTCCTGGTGTTTCCTAAGCTATGTAACCAATAAGAACCCATGATGATGTTAGCTTTTATAGCAGCTCCACACGATGTCAGATAAACCGCATTGTACTGCCCTTTTTTTTTTTTTTTTTTCTGTTTCTGGCTGCACCTGTAGCATGTAGAAGCTCCCGGGCTAGGGGTTGAATTGGAACTGCAGTTGGAGCCTACACCACAGCCGCAGCAACACCAGATCTGAGCAGCGTCTGTGACCTATGCGGCAGCTTATGGCAATGCTAGATCCTTAACTTATCCTTTTTAAATTTTAATTTTAATTTATTTTTCAGGATATAAGATTGAACTTGAATGAATTATTAAAAGGCAGACACTCTTGCAACCACCATCAAGAAATAGAACTTTTTTTGTCAGCTGCCTCAGAAGCCTTCCGCATACTAGATCCCTATTTCCCGCAAGTAACTATCTTGATTTTTATTACAATCATTGTCCTTTAAAAAAAAATTTTATTGGAGTATAGTTGACCTGCAGTGTTGTGTTAGTTTCAGGTGTACAAGAAAGTGAATCAGTCATACATATGCACATATCCATTCTTTTTTCCCATACAGGTAATTACTGAGTAGATTTCCTCGTGCTACACAGTAGGCCCTGTTAATTATTCATTCCACATAGGATAGTGTGTGTATGTTATTCCCATCCTCTCTGTTTATTCCTCCCCCTGAGGTTTCACCTGTGATCACCATAAGTTTGTCATCCATTTTTTTCAGATTTGTGTTTCAGCCCAAGTGTGAAGTTTAAAATGAATTTTCAGTTGCCCATTTCCCCTGGCTCCTTTCTCTCTCCTCTGTTTTTCTTTTGAAATCCCAATAGTCCAAGACAACGCAAATTAAAAGAGTGGTTCAGGCACATTTATCAAGGCCGACAAATGTGAAAAACTTCGGTTCTACTTCTCTCCATTGACCCTTCAGGCCCCTCAGGGTGTGACCCAGATACCATTTCCCCATCCATACCCTACATGACAGTGACCTGTCTTCTTTGTGAATAACCCCACCCTCATGGCTTCATGGCCAGTGCCCCTCCCTAGAATGCCCACTCCCTTCTGCTCTCCCTGCAAGGCTCTCCTCGTTTTCCCTCTTTCCCGAATCCCTGTGGCCCCTGGCACTTGGCTTGTACCTTCTTTATGAATACTTAAGGCAGTACTTGTTCGAGGGTTAGTTGATAATACCTCCTTCACATGGCTCATTATCTTGTCCTTGATTGGGCTTGATTAAATCATTTGATTCCTGTGATACCCTAGGTCTGAGTTGCCTAAGAATGGCAGATGGTGAGCTTTTCAGAAGCCTGGAGACATCGTGGTTAGGTCTGAATGTGAGGTTAAGGGGTGGGGAGCGTGGTCACGCATGAGCAGTCTTTCCTTCTCCCCACCTTCTCTGCTATCAGTTTGAGATCAGGTCAGTCTGTGGGAGATGTTTGTTTTCTGCTGTATCAGCCTGGAGCTGAAAGAGGTGACTGAACAATGGCTTCCACCTTGGGAAGAAGCCTCACAAAAGCAAAAGCTTGGGAGGGTCTTGAGGGCGCCTGTCCATTTTGATTTTTCTGTGGTAGAAAATGACATAGAAACTTACTCGATTTCTTATTCCTTCTGGATTCTTTCATTCAGTTCTTCATAGGTTCATTTCATTTATTCATTTTATTTTTCCATTCAGCTCATGCTCTTTATGAGAAGCTATTTTGAACCAGTCACAAGACAATTATTCTTTCCGTTCAAGAAGTCGAACGTAAGCAACGCATTAGATTGAGTAATCTACATGTTTTTAACGGAGTGATAAAGGCATAAACCATGCTGAAGCAAAAGACTCCTGTAGCATTGTTTCAGGACAGTGCTGTGGACAAGGTTTACTGTCCACATAAACATATTTCTGTAAAAAATTCTGATTCTGATTGACCTTAAACATACGAAGAAGCTCCTTTTAGTAATATTTTCTGGTTCCTAGAATCGCTTCCTTTCTCAGAGGCTAGTGGGCACGTACGAACACCCGCATGTTGACACAGGTGCCTTTTTTCCTGTACCCATGCCCGTTCTCTTCTCCATGCCTAGCCGTAAAACAAACCCAAAGGGCAGTCATTTTCCTCTTCCTAACAAGTTGTACAAAGAAGAGGATGCCATGCTTTGAGGGCCGGTGCATGTCACTCACAGGAAACGGCAAAGGAGAAAGTAGGACATCCAGAAGGAGGAACAGCAGGGTGAAAACCGGGCCGGGCTGGGAATCAGGACCCCTGGGTCTAGTCTTGTCTTTGTGCCTAACTAGCTGTGGGACAGGACGAGGGTGGCCTGGCAGTGTAATGAAAGCTGAAAAGCAGCCGCTTTAGAATCTTATAGCCCTGGGTTCAAATCGCTTTCTGGTTGAGGGACTTTCTGGTTACTTAACTCCTTGAGCCCAGTGTTACGTGCACGGTATGGAGAATACCTGCCTTCCCTGGGGGTGGGTGTGGAGAGGTGGTGGTGGGGGCACAGCAGAGTGATTAACTGATCTCCCATCTGCAAAGCATCTCAGCACAGAGAAAAATGGCCAAGATGGTGAGAGGCTTAGAAAACGTCCCATGGTGAGCAGCTGAGGGAAGGAGGAAGTTCATCTTCCCGTCAATACGTGAGGCTTAGGGAGGAGGTGAATGCTGTCTTCCTTTTAGACTCTTGTGTGAAAGGGAGAGTGAGCTGCGGGCAGCAGGGCAAATTGGAGGCGAAGGTTGGAAATGATGGGCCATGTCAACCGCAGAGCAAAGGAAGCCTGAGAAGTGGAGCAGCCCAGCCAGGGGTGTTAGCAGCCTGTCGGGCCTGGTGGTCCACTGACCACAGCTTCATAGGCTGGGAGATCTTTCCCCTGGGAGGGAGGCGGGCACCGGCTCTCTGATGGCCCCACTCCCTTTATTCCTTCCTAGGCTTCTCCTGAACCATCTGCGGGTTATTGCATTTGATGCATCTATGATCTACGATGTTTCCAAAGTGGTTGGTTTTCTGTGCAACCATCTGTCACTGCCGGGGGCAAGCCTCTTTATCAATCAGGGCTGCTTTTGTTCTCCCCGGTCCCACCCAGACTCTCCTCCCTGACTTTTCTCTCATGCCTTCATTCTTGATATCATGAGACCGTCAGAACAATTTGCTTCTCTTCTGAAAACCTTACCATGTGAGAGTCACTGCCTACTCGAGTCTCCCTCCCCTTCCTTGTGGCCCGCCGGCTTTGGGACAGCAGCCACTGTCTGGAAAAGGAGCACGTGCCATCTGGGCCCCTTCTTGGAGCAGAGCGAGTTGGGGGAGCCAGTGCTGCTGTTTAGCAGGTTTTAACGTGGGTTTGGTCAGCAGAATGATGGGGATTAGAAAGGGTGATGATCAGGATTGGAAGAAGCCTAGCTTCTCTCTTTGCTGCCGTCAAACCCAAACACCACCTGTTGGTTGGGGCCTCTCTTTCTCTCTCCAGTTTAACTTTTGGACAACAGACCAGAAGGGCTTTTATGGATATTAAATAGTGGGGCTGATACATGGACACATTTTTTTTCTTTTTTTTTCCCTCCAGTTTTATTAAGATAAAATCGACCTATAGTGCTGAATAAGTTTAGGGTGTACAGCACAGTAATTTGACTTATGTGACTCATGAAATGATCGCCACGAGTTCAGTGAACATCCATCATCTCATAGAGGTATAAAACTAAAGAGAAAAAAGCCTTTCTCCTTGTGATGAGAACTCCTGGAATTTACTGTGTTAACAGCTTTCCTATATAATATGCGTAGTGTTAGTTACCTTTACCGTGTTGTACATTGTAGGCTTGTACCTTCATCCAATTCCTGCCTCTGGTAACCACAAATCTGACCTTGTCTTCTATGACTTTGTTTTTGAAGTATAATTGACCTACAACACTGTTAGTTCCTGTTAACAGCATAGTGATTTGATATTACTTTACATTTCAAAATGACACATGGAAAATCTGAATTAAGTGCAGCCTGCATTCGGAGCCTCAGATTTCCCTTTCAGCTGCTTCCATTTTTGCTGGTCACTCCTTATTTGACCTTGGCACTGTCTTCCATCTCACCAGAGCCTCACAGTAATCTCCGCAAGGAAGGGGAAGGAGGAGTGAACAGATCTATCATACAGGTGAGGAAACTGAGGCTTGAAGAAGGTCATGTTATTGATTGATTGATTGATTGTCATTTTAGGGCCACACCCCCAGCACTTGGAAGAAACCAGGCTAGGGGTTGAATCAGAGCTGCAGCTTCCGGCCTACGCCACAGCCACAGCAAGCTGCATCTGCGACCTGCACTACAGGTATAGCAATGCTAGATCCTTAACCCATTGAGTGAGGCCAGAGATTGAACCTATGTCCTCATGGATACTAGTTGAATTCATTACCACTATGCCACCAGGGTAACTCCCATGTGATTTATGTAAACTACACAGATGTGCAAAGGACTTGGAGTTGGAACCCAGTGAATAGCATGGACCTGATTTTTCAGTGATGGGCCACAGGGCCAGGTCCATGTTAAGGGGGAAGTGGAAGCCCAGTTCCTTTGCACCTGTGTTTGTGTATGAAATACTCAAGTGCCTAGTACACACTTACAAGGCACAGCGGCCAGTGCTGGGTGAGGACACAGAGCATTCAGAGGCCCAGGCATTGTGCATAAGCTAGTGGGGATCACTTTGCTGAACAGCAGAAACTGGCACAACTTTGTACATCAACTATATATCAATGAATAAAAAAGTTATGGTACCTACGTACAATGGCATATTATTCATAAAAAATGAAATAATGTTTGCAGCAACGTGGATGGACCTAGGGATTATCATACTGACGGAAATAAGTCAGAGAAAGACAGATATCATATGCTATCACTCATATGTGGAATCAAATACAAATGATACAGAAGAACTTATAAAACAGAAACAAATGCACAAATTTCAAAACCAATCTTACGGTTACCATAGGTGTAACCACTGGGGGAAGGGAAGAATTGAGAGGGTGGGAATAATGTGTACATACTACCGTATAAAATAGATGAGTAACGAGAACGTACTGTATAGCACAGGAAAATCTACTTGAGTGTTTGTAATAACCCATATGGGAAAAAAAGAACAGATATATGTATGACTGATTCACTTTGCTGTACACCTGAAACTAATACCACATTGTAAATTAACTGTATTCCAATAAAGTAAAAATTTAAAACATATAGCATGAATTCATTGAAAGAATTCATCCATTAAAATAAAAACAAGGGAGTTCTCTTGATGACTTAGTGGTTAATGAACTCAACTAGGATCTGTGAGGATGCGATTCCATCCCTGGCCTTGCTCTGTGGGTTAAATATCCAGCATTGCTGTGAGCTGTGGTATAGGTTGCAGATGCGGCTCGGATCCTCTGTTGCTGTGGCTGTGGTATAGGCCAGTGGATACAGTTGCATTTCAACCCCTAGCACGGGACCCTCCATATGCCTCGGGTGTGGCCCTTAAAAAAACAAAACAAAACAAAAACCAAACCAAAAAATTAGTGGTGGGCAAATGTGAGTAGATGGGTTTGTTTGTTTGTTTTAATCTTTTTAGGGATGCACACATGGCATATGGAGGTTCCCAGGCTAGGGGTTGAGTCAGAGCTACAGATGCCGGCCTATGCCACAACCACAGCAACTCCAGATCAAGCTGCATCTGATACACTCACTGCAGTGCTGGATCCTTAACCCACTGAGCGAGACCAGAGATCAAACCTGCATCCTAATGGATTCTAGTCAGATTTGTTTATGCTGAGCCACAACGGGAACTCCGTTAGATGGGTTTTGAGATCTCTGGTTAGTCTCCTAAGTGAGGGAATTAGATGCCAGTGGAGCAGGCTGAAGGGGTACCTAACTTGGCCTTGAGAGGATGGGGAAGGCTACAGTGCAATAAATGACATCTGACTTGAGACCCAAGAGGTATTAGCTCAGGAAAGGATGTTCTAGGAGGAAAGACCAGCATGTGCAAAGGCCTGGAGGCAAAAGGAGCAGAAAAAGCTCAGTATGGCTGGAAAAGAACTTGGAGAAGAAGGCAGACGCTTGTTCACTGAGAGCCTGTGGGCTGTGGAAAGGACTCTGGGCATGAGCCAATGGACAGTGGGGAGTTGGTGAAGGGTTTTAAGTCTAGGAATGTGGCTTTGTTACATCTGAGTTTTGGAAGAAGAGTTCAGCAGCAGGCGGAGGATGGGAGGGTGGGCTGAACCTGAGAGAAGTGTTGGCTCATCCCGGGAGCTGCTCTGGCTGTGAACACATCGGGAATCCCTGCTGCTGAGCTTCATCCCTCCGGAATGTTTGCACTGAGGTTGCCCCGTGCTGACCGCTAGCAGTGGCAGTGATTCTTTTATGCTTAAGCTGAGAATGAGGGTCCACAGCCAGCCAGAAGGGCTTGGTTCTGCTTCCGCAGTTTGAGGACTCTGTGTGGAGGGGAGAATTGAATGAGATGTCAACACTGGGTGACTTATTCAAACCCAGCCCCGTCACACACAAGCTCAATGGCAAGCGCCTCCCTGAGCCTTGTGGTCCTCATTTGACAAACACAGGTCAGAAAATGCCTCCGTCAGGTCTTTGTGAGGCTCCAATGAGATGGTGCAAGTCAAGTACCAGGCATGTAAGAGGTGCCTGGTAAATATTTATTCCTTGCTGCTCCGTACAAAGCCCAGTACAGTATGACTTCCTTCTTTTCTGACTCGCTCCGTTCTGTCCTCCTGGCACACTCTGACGGTCCAGCACTGGTGGCCTTGAAGTTTCTGGAACACACGACATACAGGTCCACCTCAGACCCTCTGATACCTGCGTGGCTTGTTTCCTCATCTCTGGCATGTTTTTGCTCACATGTCATCTTCTTGATGAGACCTACCCTAACCATTCTCTTTGCGATTCCAGCTCTGTGAGCAACAACTTACCATTCCCTTGCCCACTTTGTTTTCTTCTGGAGTGCTTATCACCTTGCCAAAACTTACCTAATTATTTGCCTTTATTTTTATTTATGTTTTTATTATTTAGTTTGATCATTATCTCCTCCCAGTGGCATATATGCTCCACAGGGACAGGAGGTTTTTAATGTCTTATTCATTGTTGAATCTCCAGTGCTTAGAATGGTCCCAGGTGCGTAATAGGCTCTCAGTAAATGTTTGTTGAATGAATGAATGAAGTGTTTGGTTAGTTCACATGATAGATATCGTCCAAAATATTGAGAGACGGGGGAGCACATGGTAATGAAGTCTTGACTATCTAAGGGCTGTTCTGCAGTCTGCCTGGGTACTGACTCCTGGCTACCCAGAATTAGGAGTCAAGGGCTCTGGCCCTTCACTCTTTTGTAAAACGAAGACATTGCCCTTTGCCTCACTAAGTAGCTTGTGTTTAGGGAAACCTTCACCCTTAGAAACTTCTCCATAGAAGCGCTGGTTAGCTTATAGTTCTACTTGAAGGTGTGGAAACCAGCCTCCCCTCTAGCCTCTGCCAACCACTACTGCTGGACAATTTAAATTGCTTTTCTTCTTTGTTCTCATCCGGTCCCCGACTCACTGAAGTTAAAAAACAATCTCCCATTGAACCTTATGGCAGGGCAATGCCTCATCAGGGATTTGGTTCCCAGAATGTGGCCAGCCTTTGAGATCTGAGGAAGTTACTGGGCTTGAAAGAAAACTACTGTTCATGAAAGAATTGGGATAGCCGTCCCCTGGTGAAGTTGTCTGTTTGGATTAGGTTCACTCGGTCATTTCCTCATTCACTTATTTATTCACATTGAAAGACTCAGAGTCAGATGGGAGAGATGGAGAGCAGACAGATAATTAGAGCAGTGGAGATATGTACCTGGAGGAGAAAGTTTCTGTGCAAGTCAAATTCCTGCTCTAAAGTGTTTGTGGTATAACAAACTTAGACCTCTGTGTCCTCCAACAGCAAATATTGATTTCTTGCTTCGAGACCTACAGGTCAGCCGAGGTGGCCCTGCTCCAGGTGGGTCAGGTTCTGGTCTGTCCTTGTATCTTTTTTCTGGGACCCAGACTGAAGAGGCACTGGCTACCTGGGGCCAGCTCTGCTTGCGGCCTGTGGTTGGAGTACAAGAAGCCAAGCCAAACCACACAAGTCCATCCACAGCCTGTGCTTGCGTCACACTAATTACATTCCATTGACCAAAGTAAGTCACCAGCCACACCCACCATCTGGAAGGTAGGGCTGAAATGCCTCGTTTCCTCTAGGGGCAAGACTGTATAGTTCTGACCCAGGGAGGGGGTGAGGGGTTAGGAAGAATCCAGTCCACTACAGCATTTCACTCTGACTGTGGACAGGAGGGAAGGCTTCCTGGAAGTGGTAACTTTCATCTTGAAGGATGAGTCATTTTGAGACAAGCAGACGGTAACATACGCAAGTGCATGCAAATTTTAAAAATGAGTGTGTGAAGTTGTCTTAATATTAAGTAGTCACTGTGGGCAATAGGCAAAGAGCTACAGAAAGATAAAATGAAGGTCACCAGAGTACCTGTCTATGAAGTACAGACTTCATGGAAGAGATCAGAAAGATACAGAAGAGATAAAAAGAAAATGTATAACCAGAACACTCTTACTCAGCTAGACGGAACACAAGTGTGAACTCAGAAGGGAAGATAGAATATATTTTTAGTAGCTACTCTTGGTACAGGAGGTGAGGTAAGTGCTGGTTTTCATTCATCAGTTCGTTTAATCCATGTGACGTCTGAGGGATGTCCTCGTGTCAGGTGAGTACCAATGAGAACCCTGAGTGGAAGGTCACTTGCCTAATGGTTTGCAGGTAGCAAGTGGTGTTGGGACTACTTCACAGTAGTTCTGTTTTGCCAAAGAGGGAAGAATTCTTTTTCATAAAAACTGCTAGTGTGCACAGTGTATTTTTGTTAAGCAGGGCAGCTTTTAAAATTTACGGAACCCATGTTTTTGAGCTTCCACTGTATATGCAGCACTGTGCTCAATCCTGGAGGAGGTACTCTCTGACGCTGGCCTGGTTGTGGCATTCTGTAGGTCTCACCTTCTTCTCATTGCCCGTGGGTTTAAAATGCCTCAAAGAAAATAGGATTCTTGCCCATAGTTCTACATAGAAATGCTCACATTGAATGGTGGGGCATCTGGAAATTCTGCCTCTTCCTTTCCCCCAAATGATATACACATACCAGTAAATAAATGTTCTTTCTCCTCGGAAATGAAGGGAGACAAGCTTGGTGAGCTGCTCCAAGTCCAGCAAAAGTTAGAGGTGGGGCTGATTGGAGGGTGATGACTACCTAGTCCTAACTCTGCTGTCAGTATAGGACACGGGTACACTCTAGTGGGACGTCCCTATGCCTGAAGAAGTGAGCATTCATGGATTTTTATCTCTAAGTTGTCAGTAATTAATTGACAGTGGAATAAAATCTACCTGGTCTTACTGACTTTTAGCATGACCTTTTAGCCCCACGTTCCGTGAGTTTGAGAACCACCTCCTTTTTGCAACCATCCCATCCCTTTGTGGATCGTTAAACATTGACAGGTGTTTTTGTGCGCTTTCCATCTTAGCCGTCTGCGATGGAGTTGAAGCATGTTTCATGACCCACTTTCTGTTTGCTCAGAAAGCTGGCAGAACTGGTTTTTCTGATCTCAGAGACCATCTCCCATGGTCCTTTTCCCCCGAGCCCCCAGACATGTTTTAAATCTTATAACGATGAGCAGTGCTTATAGGAACTGCCTCTCGCTATCAGATATTTACTGTCTCATGATTCCCCAGGTAGGTGATACTCCGACGCTGTTGCCTCTCATCGAGTTTCTGACGAATGGAAGGAAAACAAACTGTGTCTCTGACTGGTCCAGAGAGGGGGTGTGAGTAGCAATGCCACTGTGGGGACAAGTGACCTGTCTGGCAAGTAACACAGCGTCCTGAGAGACTCTTCTTGAAGTCATCTCACAGACCACCACATCCGCAAGGCGAAGGGCCCCTAGGATTTTGCTTTCAGCCACCTCAAACCTTGGCCTAGCCAAAGAAGACTTCTTCTGCAGACCTGAACGAGACACCGTTTCATTTCTGTTTTTGCATCTTTTTTGATCCCCCGGGCCACAGTCACCGTTGTTCAGCTTTGAGAATTTTAAGCCAGATTGGTTCCTGTCATTTTTGTGTTTGCTTTTCAAAATGATCGACTTAAGCTTCCTGACGGAAGAGGAGCAAGAAGCCATCATGAAGGTTCTGCAGCGGGATGCTGCCCTGAAGAGGGCTGAAGAAGAGAGAGTCAGGTAAGGGGCCCCAGAGGTGCTCGGGCACCAGGGAAGGAGGAACGGTCTGTAAGAAGATGGGACCCTTTTTTTCCTCCTCAACCATAAGTGGTAGTTCTGACTTGGAGCTTGTCTTAGGGGTTCCAATTTTAGGTTTATTTCCTAGATAGAACTTTCTCCTCCTTGGTATCCCTTAATTTATCCCAGAGAACTCCTGCCAGAAATAGTCTTGAATAAAAACCTAACTGAACTTCTTTAATGTATTAAACGCTGGATTAACAATGAAATGCCATATGCAGACACATATTCATCTCCCTCTCTAGATATGCATTTTTAGCCACCTTATTATTTTTTTTACTGAATCTGCTTTTAAAAAAAAGATCATGTAGTAAATTAGAAAAATTTTAAATTTCTAGAGTTTTTAGAAGACAAATTGAGAAGTAACTCATGTTTTTTGCATGTTTTCAGAAATGTTAGTTGGTTTCAATAGCAGCTGAAATTGGTTCCGAGCCAGTTTTTCACTTGTGTCCCACAAGAAGGAGTGACAGTATTCTTGTTGGGAGGAACCCCGATGTTCCGTGTCAACATTCCTGCCACTTCCAGTCACACCTGCAAGATAGGGGGAGCTTGAGACCAGCATGCTGAAGACGTGGGCTTGGGTCCAAGCCCTGCCATCTACTGCCTTTGTAATCTGGGGCTTTGAAGGCAGTGAAAGGCCTCCTGAATGTGAGGTAGTAGGAACTGCGTGATCGCCATCCCAGGAGTTATCTGAAGGAGCATAAGCCATGTTCTTACTTCTTGGGATACAAGCGTTATGAATAATGGACTTATTTGTACCCACATTTTATTTACTTGCCATATTTTGACCCTCATTTGAACACAGATACTTTATAAAAGAACCTGCTGAAACTCACTTCAGGTGCTCCATACTATCTGGTTATGGCTACTACTATTAATTCATAGCTAGTGCTTGGCGAATTGCAGGTGGCTTACATACTCTTTATTTCACCTGAGCTCACAATAGCTGGGCTGTTGGGGTGCCGGATGGGATGTGATTATACCCACTTGATGGGTGAGGAATTTGACCTTGAGACAGGTCAAGTGACTCAACCAAGCTCATGTAATCCAGAAGTGTCAGAAGTGAGAGAATTAAATCCCGGCCTTCCCCTACCCATTCACTAACTCCTTCTCGTCTTCATATACTCCCTGAGAATATCACTGCAGATTGGCCATCCTGGGTCCTGGCCATGGAGAAGGGGTGGCTGTCTTGGTGTGAGGTCAGACACTGGGCTGTGACGGTGACAGGAGGGGGCCGTAGGTGGTGGAGATCACGAGAACGGGGCTCCTTACTTGTCACGCCTCATCCCACAAACACTGCTCCCCATTCTCAGCAGTGGGGTGCCTTGAGCAGTTCCAGTGGAGTGGCAGGATTTACACCAATCAGCCATCAGAGCCTTGGGGGGCCATCCATCCTTTACCCTTTCCCGGTCGGTGAACGTTATCCTCCTGTGTTCCTCCCAGCACCCCTGTAATCTGGCAAGGCGAGACTGTTCGGCTCATTTTAGGAGTAAGGGGAGGGGGCAGCACAGAGATAATGTTAGTTGATTTTTAAAGCATCATGGGAAATGGGAATTCCTTTAGCCTCTCAGAAGATGGAGAGACTGGGAAAGAAAGCACAGGAGCTGGGGTTGCACCAGATCCTGCCCCTCTTCCTGCCTCAGGACAGGAAGACTCTGGACACTGGCAGGTGTGACCTGTGACTCCTCCCACTTACAAGGCCTTGCCTGTGGTCTGGGCTTCTGCTTCCTCTGTCTCACCAGTTTATGGAGAGAGATGTGTCCTCCCTGCCATCTCTATTTTCCTGGCCCCTGGGATTCCGGGCTGCTGAGTCTTCCCTGTGATCCTGTATGAGTGGCATGGAGGCATTTCTCAGGCACCGTCAGTACTTTGATGAAAATGTAAAATTCAAAGCCCTGCCTAGAACTGGGCCTTATCATGGGTATGAGTGTGTAGCCACTGGCACCAGCCGGTCTGCAGCCACAGCAGAAGTGCTCTGAGTCCTTCCGCAGTGGTGGCTCTGCACACTCTCCTTCCATGCACTGGTGCTGAGGATGCCCCGGAAGCTGCTGCTGGTGCAGCCCTTGTTTGTTGCTTTTGCAAACCGATAGGAAGAAGGCTTGGGGTGGTGAAAAACCTGGTGTGAGTCAAGCCCTGCTTACTGCTGCCACTCTGGGGACCTTCCTAATTAGGCACCAAGCGACTCATGCACATATGTCCTCAGGCTGGTCCAGGAGTGAGTGAGTGGGTGCAGGGGGCACAGATGGGCATGAGGCCTGTAGCCTGTGGACCCTGAAGGTGACACTACCCCTACCCTGCTCCACACAAGAGGAATGGAGCTCTGGCTCCCTTTGCTCTAAAGCACTAAGGGGATTTGGGACAATTCTGAGGCTTCCTGCTCCTGGACTAGTGGAACTAGGACTTGACCTCTGGTCTCTGAAAATGCTCTTCCATGGGTTTTTGCTTTTTAGCTCCTTTACCACCCCTCTGCTGTTTGTCTTTGGCTCTTCCATCAGAGTTAGAGTGTGACAGCTCTGAAAGTTTTTTTCTTCTTTTTTTTTGGTCCATAAAGAAGGTGAAGCCCAGAGAGGGGAAATGACTTGCCGAGGGTCACACAGCTAGTCAATGCCAAAGCCATGACAGGAAAAACTCAGTCTGGTGCTTTTGCTTCTCCCCCATGCTGCACACTGGTATTGCTCTTTCAGAAGAACAGTAAGGGTTCTCACATGGGCCTTGAGTCAAAACTGACGTGAGTTTGAATCCTGTCCTCACCACTAATCAGCTAGAGTTCATTCAGCAAGTTACTTGACCTCACTCAGAGACTGGGAATAACCATGTGCTAATAAACTCAAGGAATTACAGTCAGGTTTAAGTAAGATTCTTCATCTTAGCACGTAATAGGTGACGGATACATTTTAATTCCCTTACTCACCACTCCAGCAATGCCTCTAAAAAAGGACAGAATTCTCTGGTTAGGGGTCTGATTCCTTAGGAGGAAATTTCCCTTAAAACTCTTAACTGTTTAATGCAGTGGAATTTGAGTGAGCACTTACTAAGCATAGAGAACTTCTGGACCAATGAAAGGAATTTTAGGGTGATTGAAACATGATCTCAGCTCTCAAGGAATTTACCGTTTATTGGGCCATCAGTTGCATTTAAAATCTCAACCTTGTTTTCCTAACATGATTTTTATGATGCCCCAGTCCCCCTCCAAGTTAGTATGTGACTTTAGAAACATACTCTAGATAAATTCTAATGTTAGCCTAAGCAAAATATCATTAGACAGGCAGATCTGCCACTGCAGTTCAGACTGCTCTTTCAGATGCTAAATCATTACGGACTTTGGAGGGTAACCCTTGTAACTGTGAGGACATTGCTAATGGTTTATAGCCCTGCTGCCCCACGGAGACCAGACACTGTCTCAGAATCCTTTTCGGCGTGGCTCTTGATGAGAGTTGGATTTAAACTGAAATCTCTTTGCCATTTCTGATTCATCCAGTGCTTTGACTTGCGTTCCCATCCAGACTCGTTCAAGACCCTTTGGAGGTACTTGATCCTATACATTACCTCCCATCCTGGTTGCGTGGATGAGAACATGAGTGAGGTTCAGTTCCCAAAGCACTCAACTTGTTAATGCTACAACATGGGTTTGAACCCAAGGGACTATCCACTGTGGCACATCTGGTGTTCATTCAGAAGAAAGCAGTTCCAGGTCACTGCAGCCACTACGACGTCTCTCACGCTGCCTCCCTACCTGTGGCCACGAGTGTTAGGCCCAGTTATTACCATGCATCTCTACCCAGCTTGCTTCCCTCACTAGCAGCTGGGGACATTTCACAAACCAGCAGGGAAGCAGACATCAGGACGGATGTCTTTTCTTTTTCTCCCTCCCCCTGCCTCCTCCCTCTCTGTCTCTCTCTCTTTTTTAAAAGTCCCCGCCATACATATGTGTATGTAATTTTAGTCTTTTATGGTTTGAAAATGACACGCTCTAAAGGTGGCATTTCCTGTGCTGTGCATCACTCTGCCAGCAGGAAATCCTCGCCCCCCTGTGTGTGTCTCTATACCACCAGCCCCCACGTCCCCCACCCCATAAACACACAACCACATCTAGGGTGATGGGCCTTCTTGCAGTTGATACCATCTCAACTGCGACCACATCTTAGGATTCTCAGCTGCTGCTGTCAGACCTAGTTTCTTTTAAACGAAGGCAGTTGTCATTGAAGAATTGCTTTCCTGAACCTCTGATGGCATTTTCTGTCAGAGCAAAGGGATAAGGAACCGTTTGTCCGGGATCTACATTATACACAGAGCTTCATCTACCTGTTGCCCTTTCATCCACACAACAGTGCAGCTGAACTGGCCCAACAATGAGGAAATAGGGTGAAAGAGGCCAAGTGCCCTGTAAGACTGAAGCCTTGGCTTATCCAACTGCAAAGCCTGTGCTTCCCACACCCCGTGCTGCTGCTGCGGACTGTGGGGATCAGTGATGGGTGCACAGCGCAGGCGATGAATTTTTTTTTTTTTTTTCAGTTTCCACTGTAAGGAACTTTTGTTGTTTATTTCATTTTCATGTGTATTGATGTTCAGATTCTCTATCAAAGGTTGAATTCTTTTGTAGGATGAGTAACGTGTGACAGTCTTCTTAGAAATCAGAATCATGTTTGGCTTGCTCAGGTGGAATGGGGTAGTGGAAAGAACATTGACTAGGAGTCGGGCTGGCTTCTGGTCCCAGCCCTGTGCGACCTTGTACAAACATCTTAACCTCTCTGGGCCTCATTTCGTGTATCAAGAGAGGCCATTCATAACTATCTAAGCTCCGTGCCAGGTCTCATATTCAAAACAAACATCTAAGAGTACCTTCAATTGGCACAATCTAACCATCTTGCCCAGAATATACTGAGGGGTTAAAAAAAAAAAAAAAGCTGGGGGATGGACTTATCAATCTCTCTGGCCAGTCTGCTGATGCTGATGATCCACAGCTGAGTAGATAATGTCAGCCAGGCTCTGCCTGTGATGTTAGACCCTTGCTTAATCATGAGCAGTAGCTGGAAGCTGGGGTGCCCTGTGTGAATACAAGGATGGAAAATGTTGAACCCGGGATGGAGGGCACCGCCCATCTGGCTTTCCTCTGAAAGCGCTTATACTCTTTCTGTACCCTGGGAGTTGACGCTGGCCGTTAGGGCTGTAGAGTGAGGTTTTTATGTACAGTTCCAAGCATATGCCTGGTATATACAAGGGGGTTAATGAATTAGTGAATGAACAGATTTGGACTTTAACCAGGCCCTATCTGATTAAAGGAAGCAAGGTGGCCACCTTTTGCAATTGACCAAATTCTATGTACATGATGGTGAAATTGTAAGGACTGAATGAGATGATGCGTGTTAAGTGAGGCCCAGATCAGAACCCACGCTTTGTGTTTATTAGCTGAAGGAATGGGGTATGAACAGCGTGTTCTGCTTGGCTGGCTGCCAGGATGGTGTCTTTTCTGGGCTGAGGGCACTTCTTCTGCCTTCACTCCTGCCCAGCCGCCCAAGGGTGTTTACTGAGCATCTTCTCCATCCTTAGCTCTCTACTAGGTACTGCAGGCACACACAGAGAGGATGATAAGGAATACAGTGTGAGTGCCAAGAAACTTTCCCTTTTGCCACTTTGACTAAATGGTACAACAACTAGAAATTCAAGTGCTAATTTGGTTGGTACAACTGGAGTTCAAGAATGAGAGCTCAGTGTGGGCTGGTAGAGAAGACTTTATTTTTTTATTTTAATTTTTAATTGAAGTATAGTTGATTTATAATATTACATTCATTTCGTATTAGTGCTGCATTGTGACTCAGCATTTTTACAGATTATACTCCATTAAACATTATGACAAGATAATGGCTATAATTCCCTGGGCTGTACAATATCTCCTTATTGCTTATCTATTTTCTTTTTTTTTGTGATAGAACTAAAACTTTATTGGGAAAATCTTTTTTTTATTGCTTAATGAATTTTATTACAATTATAGGTGTACAAAAATCATCACAACTCAGTTTGATAGCATTTCCGTCCCAAACCCTCAGGACATTCCCCCCACCCCCCAGATTGTCTGTTTTCTGCATAGTAGTTTGTATCTCTTAATCCCATGTCCCTCATCTGCCCCTCCCCCCCTTTAGTAACCGCCAGTTCATTTCCTACATCAATGAGTCTATTTTTGTTTTACAGGAACATGAGTGTGTATTTTTTTTAAGATTCTACATATAAATGATATCAGGCAGAATCTGTCTTTCTCTGAATTATTTCATAAGCATAATAGTTTTCAGATGCAGAGAAAATTTTAATAGCACCACCTAGATGGTGGCTTTTTTCTTTTTTAAATCTACATCTTTACAAAACTTGGGCCTTGATGTCATACATAGGGATTCATCTATAAAATATTCCCAGTGACTAAGTGGAAAAAGAAACTGAGGGTGTTCCCTGGTAGCCTAGCAGTTAAGTATTCAGCATTGCCGCTGCTATGGCTTGGGTTCAGTCCCTGGCCTGGGAGCTTCTGCATGCCACAGGTGTGGCCAAAGAATAAAGAAAATTAAAAAAAAAAATAGAATTCACTCCAATCCAAAAATTAAAAACAAAAGCAAGGTCCTACTGTATAGCACAGGGAACTGTATTCAATATCCTGTGATAAACCATAATGGAAAAGAATACGAAAGATAATATATATGGATAACTGAGTCACTTTGCTGTACAGCAGAAATTAATGCAACATTGTAAATCAAATGTACTTCCACAAAGTTAAAAAAAATTGATTAACCCTAGCAGTGATTATCATGTCAGGAAATATATAAAAAGCAATTACTGAATTTGGAAGACTTTCCTATTCTTCTGCCACTTTGAAAGAAATATGCCAAAATCATAACCTCAGTTCTTTATTTTTTTTTAAATAATTACCTGTGATTTATTTATTTATTTTTCTTTTTAGGGCTGAACCTGTGGCATATGGATGTTCCCAGGCTAGGGGTCAAATTGGAGCTGCAGCCGCCATCCCACACAACAGCCACAGCAGCCCCAGATCTGAGCCACGTCTGCGACCTACACCACAACTCATGGCAACAGCAGATCCTTAACCCACTGAGTGAGGCCAGGGATCAAATCTGCATCCTCATGGATCCTGGTCAGATTTGTCATCGTTGAGCCACAACACGAACTGTCTAACCTCAGTTCTTTACTGTAAGGGCCCATGTACCTCAGTGAACCTGACTCACACAGCTGCTCACTGTGCATTGAAAGCTTCATGGGACCAAAGGCCTATAAAGAGTCATTTAGGCGGGAGCAGAACAAGAATTGTACAAGGACCTTTACGAAGTGCCTTTCAGTTGAACAACAAAAATAAGCAAACAAATGATCTCATGAAGAGAAACTGAGAGTTGTTATGCTATGAGGGTTTGTGGTCTCCTTCCAAAGATGATGGTTGATACCAGTTGTTTGCTTGCTTGTTTGTTTTTTGGCTGTGCCTGTGACATGTGAAAGTTCCTAGGACAGGGATTGAACCCAAACCACAGCAATGACCCAGGCTGCTCCAGTGACAGTGCCAGATCCTTAACCTGCTGTGCCACAAGATGCCGTATTTCATCATGTTCTTTGCTAATCGGCAGAGAGACGCGATGGTCTGTGCCATCAAGACCAGACACCACCGTTGTGATGAAATGTGGTTCACTTAACCCCAGTAGCAGCAGGAACTCTCTTATCTCTTGGCCAGCTCATACTAGACTAGCTGCTGAGCTTTTATTTGTTAACTGATTTATTCAGTTTCTAGGTATCAACTCGGTGCCAAGTACCAGTGTCAAAAGGTGATTAAGAGGTGGTCCTTGCCTTCTAGGACTTTGCAGGGTTCACAGATTAGGGGCCAGGCAGATGTGTTAGTAGATGATTGGGACACGGTGTGGTAAGTGCCGTTGAGGAGGACCTGGGAGCACTATACCCTTGGGAGTCAGGGAGGGCTTCCTGGCAAGGTGGTGCGTGGATCTGAGGGATGAGGGGCCATGTGCTGGACAGAGAAGTGACAGAAAGATATACTGGGAGAATTCACATGTATTGGTCTCTTATCAGCATCCAGGCACTGTTAGGTACTTTTAGGTGAACACCACGTTTACTCGTTCTAGAAGTCCTGCAGAGTTGGTCTTATTTCCCCCATCTTTACAAACAAGGAGATGGAAGCTTAGAAGAGTTTAGTCACCTGCCAAAGGTGACATCTAGCAAGGGTAGGAACTGGGATTTGGACCTAATCTGGGAAGGCACCAGAGCCTAATTCCACAGAGGTCATGTGAGAGCAGTATGGAGACCAGTGAGAGGGCTTCTGTGCTGGCAGGGGGAGTGGGGGGAAAAAGTGCTGGAAAATGAATCTGAAAAGGTAGCCTGAAGCCAGGGGTCAGGAGACTTAGATGACGTTCCTTCGTTACAAAAGTTCTGAGTAAACACCCACTGTTTTCTAGACACCAAGCAAAGAGATTTTGAGTACAGGTCCTGCCCCTCGGGGCTCACTGACTAGTCAAGGAGAACTGGAAGGACTTGTATTTGACTTGAATGTGGTCCTTCTGGGAACAGAAAGCACAAGCTCCACTAGCAGCCCAGGATGGATTGTTTGCTCTGCTGAAAGTCTAGGCAATGGGAAATGATTAAAAATGTTTAAGAAGAATCAAGACCTCTCTGGTGATTCAGAACCACCATGAAGTGATGCCACCGTGTCCCTCTCAGGAGTTGATGGTGGGCTGTCATGACAACGTGTGTCTAAGGGTTGTGACTGGACATGTTTAGATCAGGGTCACTTCTTCTTGGGTAACTGGGAGAGGAGAGCAGTTTCAGGAAGAGAGGTAGATTCCAGCTGGAAAGAATCGCTGCAGGCACACTTGGGAGAGAAGAAACGTACTTGCCAGAACCAGGCAACTGCCCCACCTGTCTTCCTGGTCCTGGATATGCCTATTTGCAACCCTCACACACAGCTCTGCCACCACCTTGTACATACGTGCATGTTCTCTGGCTAAAACCCTTAGACTTGCTATTTGAGGAAGCGTGCCTTTAAGCTTGAATGACATAAAACCCTTTTAGATCATAAAACCCTCTTAGATTTTTGTAGCACATTATCTTCCAGATAAGGAAACCCAAGATTTAGGGAAGCTTAATATGTCATCTTTCTTTCCCTGAGGTGTTTGCATTTGAATGGTGGACACACCAGCCTGTGTTCAAACAGTGAATTTGCTCTTGAGAAATCTCAGGCATCATCTGAGGATCATGTTTCAGTCTTTGAACTTTTTTTTTTTTTTGCCTTTGGTCCTTTTAGGGCCGCACCCATGGCACGTGGAGGTTCCCAGGCTAGGGGTCTAATCAGAGCTATAGCCACTGGCCTACGCCACAGCCACAGCAACAAGGGGTCCGAGCCACGTCTGCAACCTACACCACAGCTGACGGCAATGCTGGATCCTTAACCCACTGAGCAAGGCCAGGGATTGAACCCGCAACCTCATGGTTCCTAGTCAGATTCGTTTCCGCTGAGCCACGATGGGAACTCCCAGTCTTTGAACTTTTGAAAGTTGGCCTTGGCTTCTCTGATCTTTTGGTCAAAGGGGAGCATACAATGGCTGGTCATCTGCGAGGTCTTCTAACATATTGAGAGCTTCATTTGGGCTGTGTGCTTACAAATTTCTTTACGCAGTGTCACAATGAACGCTTTTATTTACTGTGGGTTCACAGCAAAATGAAGCTTTTTCCTTTTGTAGACATTTGCCTGAGAAAATTAAGGATGACCAGCAGCTGAAGAACATGAGTGGCCAGTGGTTTTATGAAGCCAAGGCAAAAAGGCACAGAGACAAAATCCACGGTGCAGATGTAATAAGAGCATCCATGAGAAAGAAGAGGCACCAGGTAGCAGGTGAGTTGCTTTGGCTGGTACATGTAGAGCCAGCATGTGTTTGGGAAGGACTCCTTGGGAGAAGGGAAGGGGTGTCGGGATCATTGCTGAAATATGTGAAGGGAAATCATCTAGAGGTATGCCCTGCGTAGTGTGTAGTCCTCTAAGTTGGACTCTTCTTTCCCTGGTTTGGGTGGAGGAGGGCAGGACTAAGTGACACAGCATGGTGAAGGAGGACAAAGGCAGTGCCGTGGACGCCGTGTTGAGGTGGAGTGGCACTGGCAATTGGGTCTTATAAGGGTTCCACCACCTCCTCTTTCTTTGGCTTTAACTCTAGAAATTCAGAACCTTTCCTCCTGAGTAGGGTGACAGGAAGAGATTAGCCTCCCTGTTCAATGACCTTGACACCTGGTACTTCTTTAAAAACCGAGTACATCATTTAAGAGACAGTAAAGACAGCTTTTTGAAGGCTTCTGTGGGACTCTATTGAATTCATCAAATATTTACCAGGTGCTTTCTCTCTGATTGACTCTGTACTAGTCAGTGTAAACTTTTACCCCCAAGAACAACCCCTGTTAGTTCTGGCCTGTACTCAGTAAGGAAAATATATATAATAGGCATCTAATATGTAATAGGCATTTATTCTCTATTATCTCTGATTTTAGTAGCAATCTTGTAAGGTAGGCATATTTATTCCCATTCTATCTATATATGGTGTGTGCAAAGTTCAGAGAAGTGAAGTAATTTGCCCAGGCCATATAGTTGGCAAGTGGCAGAGCCAGGATTTCAGTCTTCCCGACTCAGAGCCCACTCCTTATAGATGAGGGCCGACAGCTTATTATGTGCTCTGCATTGCTCAAAGCCCGCTTGATTTGCAAAACCACCCAGACCTTCAGAAATCTTGAAGGGGTACAAGTTAGTACTGTGGATTCCATTCTACAGCTGAAGAAACTAGACTTATGTATAAAGAGACCTGTGGATGTGAGTATTGGAAAATTGGGAGCCCTTAGATGGCTTCATCCTCTTAACACCGATCAGAGTATTCCTGGCACTTGCCGTCTATGTGGCCTTAGGCAAGTTTCATGAACACTTTTTTTCTTAATTTCTCAATCTGTAAACTTGGAAAATAGTCTCCTCCTCATAGGATAATGCATGAAAAGGACTCAGCACTGTGCCTGGTCATCACTCAGTTGATGCTAATTATCTGATAGGTATGGGTAAAGGGCCCTGGGTGTTCAGAGGCATGAGCAGTTATTTCCTAAAGAGGGACTGCAGAGGTTGTTTGAAGGCCCTGGCATCTGAGCTGGCTATCGAGGAAAACATAGAATTTGGATGTGCAGAGACTGGGGAAGGAGGAGGCAGTGGAGAGGAACATTCCAGAATAGAAGCATTAGTTCCCCTTTGTATTCTGGAGCCCAGCCCCGAGTTGGGCGCATTGTGGCTGTTCAGTAAATACTTGGTGATGGTGCCTTTGTCCCAGTGAGTCCTCCCTGCCCTGAGCGTCCCTTGGCCGTCCACATTCAGTCCTGACCCCAATTCAGGTCAGACTTACCTGAGGCAGTGGGAATTTTGCTTGTCTCTGCACATGTAAAGGAATGCGCGCTCCAGAGACTCGATTTGCAACGTGGGAATCTGCTGACTCCTCGTGCAGATGTAATTCTGACCCCACTTACTCAGACTCATCCACGATGGCCTAGGTGCTCAGGGAAGGCCTGAAATTCAGGTTCCAGCCTTCAGTGATAAGAGCTGATATGAAGGCTCTAGGTTGTGGAGGTGAGAGCAAGATAACCTTCCTGTCTTTATTGTTTCCTGTGTCAGCCGAGCAGAGTAAGGACAGAGAAAATGTGGCAAAGGAAAGCTGGGTGAATAACATCAACAAGGATGCCTTCCCACCCCCAGAGCTAAGTGGTGTTATGGAAGAGCCGGAAGAAGACGTAGTGCCAGCAAGCTCCAGGTAAGGCAGAGCACCTGGGGGGAGCTGTGGGAGGGGGAGAGGGTGGTTTCGTGGCTTGGTGTGCTGTTTGCATGCAGATGCCAGATTGGTCTCATGGTTACAGGGGCGGGGACATGTCTGGGAGAACTCTGGGCCCTGGTGTGGACAAAGCCTGAGCAGTATTCTTTTCCAGCTTCCAGAGTTTCTAACAAACCTGCATATCACATACCATGAAAATGTTAATGGTGATTTCTCCCAGCACCAACAAACAGTGCTGCCATAGAGCAGATGAAGAGGTACTCCCTAGTGAGTGTAGGGGAATACGTCATTTCAGGAGAGATGAATGATGATCCAGTCAGTTGTAACAGCTTGTTGGTGCAGTATAAGAAGCTCAAGTACAAGAACCAGACAGATGTGAATTCTAATCCTGAATAGGGCGTTTATTAGCCATTTGATCATGGTCAAGTTATTTCTTCTCTCTCGATCTCTTTTCTTAGCTGCAGATAAGAATCGTACTACATAGGAAAGGTTGTGGTGAGAATTAGTGGTAATGCAGGTAGGATACCTGGCACCTGGTGGGTACTCAGTGGATGCCTCTTAAGGACGTAGATTGTGTTCATTTTTTCAGTCTTGATTTCCCGGTGTTTTCCATACATTTTATCAGCTGGCCAGTCAGAAGGTACATTTGTACATCGTTCAGGCAGTATAGCTCATTGTGGAACCTTTTGAACTGTGAAGCTTTGCTTTTAGGTATCAAAGGATCTTCCCATTAGTATCCATCCCTTGCAGGTATAGTTGTTACTCTTCGGTGGGAAGGAGGTTTGCATTTTATCTCCAGCTCCTCAGTGAAGACGGTTCAATACAGACTTTCCAGCTAGAATGAAGTCAATGAATTTGCTAGTAGGACAGTCAGTGAGTCAGGGTCCAAGGCACCTGAGGAATAGGGATGTTTCCAACATAATTCGTAGGTGAGCAAGAGGCTCTATACCATAGGCACTGACAGATATTTCAGGGTCAAATGTAAGTAAACTTATGTCGCATGGATAATGGAATGCTGATTCTATTAAAGTACTTATCATTTCTCCACTTCCCTTTTGGTAAAGACTCGCTTTGTGTTTCTGGGTTCAGCACTGCACTGTTTCCCCTGTGGGATGATTTGTAATGTTCTGTTGTTGGTTAGAGGTTAAAACACCTGAACAGTAGCCATGGACTGATTCTGCAACCTTGCACTAGAAGTGGCTTAACTTCTTGGGTTTCTCTTTCCTCAGCTGTAAAATGGGAATGATAATCATTTGCTGCAAGGATTCTTGAAAAGCTAGTTACTACATGTAGGAATCTAATTAGCTACTACACATAGTTCATAGTGCATAGTAGGTGCTCAATGAATGGAAGGAAGCATGGACTGTCACATACATACAGATATTACAGGGAGTTCAGGAGAGGATGTGGAGAACACCCAACCTCTCTCCCATTGTGACACCCCATTTACCAGCTGTCTGCAGCCTCCCCAGTGGGGATGAAGGTCTGCCTTCCTTCCATAGGGAAAGAGGATGCCTTAAATATTAGGAGCTCTTGTTGTGACTTAACGGGTTAAGAACCTGCCATAGCATCCGTGAGGATACAGGTTTGATCCCTGGCTTCATTCAGTGGGTTAAGGATCCAGCCTTGCCACAAGTTGTGGTGTAGATTGCTGATGTGGCTTCAATCTGGTGTTGCTGTGGCTGTGGTATAGACCAGCAGCTCCAGCTCCAATTCGACCCCTAGCCTGGGAATTTCCGTATGCTGCAGGGGTGGCCCTAGAAAGAAAAAAAAAAATTAGAAGCTCTAGCTGTGAGAACACAGTCATTTAGATTCACCTTCAAGGAATGAGAACAGCTCTTACAAGATGGGTTTGATAGGGGAGATGGGGACACCTAGGGAAGGAAGAGGGGGCAGGAGAAGATTTGGGGGTATCAGGAGAAGATTTGGGGATATCAGTTTTATGTGGGTCATACTTCCTACCCTCCTCCCAGGAACTCATATCTCAAAGGGCCTAAGCGACCGAGGTTCCACTGTCCTTGGAACTCAACTAGTTTTCCTTAAGATCTCATGTGGCCTAGTGGGTACCCGTCCCGCTTCCTCATTTTGAGGCTATTAACATAGCGCCCACATTTGTATCTCTCTTTTTTTGCTGCATTCCTTGTGTGACCTCAGACGAGTATTTGCGGTTTCATCTGTAGATTAGAATGGAGCTGCTTCACCAGGATGTCATGAGATGAAATGGAATGAGGTGTGGGAAGCACGTGACACGTCTCACAAAGAAAACTGGTGGCTTGCGGGTGTCATTATAGTTATATTATTAGAACAAGGATGCAGTTGGCCAAGAAGGCAGGAATAAAGATGTGAGATGTATCCAGCGTGTGTTGCTCACTATGTGGCATGGGTGGAGATCACCCAGAACCACGAAGAAGCTGCCGTTGACTTCCTCCTTTCTGTGTCAGAAACTTTGACTTTACTCAATGTCAGGTTCCTGCAGTGTTTCTCACCTACAGTTTAACCTTTGGGAACTGGGTGTGTTCAGTATATTCTGGGGCCTGCATTTTTAGACTAAGTGAACTTCAATAGAATGACTCAATACCTGTCAATATTTTCTTAGCCAGGAGGCAGGAGTCAGAGAGAGTGAGGCCACAGTGACTGCGTGTTGCAGTTGCTGGGGGAGCTTTTCTAATAGGCTCTGGGGCAAAATTCTTTCTTCTGTTGGTGGCATGCTTCATTGGGCTTCTGCCTGTGAATCATTAAAATGCTGTGGGTATTCAGCCTGCATTCAGGCACGGGAAGCTGCCCACACTCTTAGGGAACTCATCTTGGCACCTGTAGCACAAGGAAGCAAAGAGAGAGGTGGGATCAACAGAGGTTCCCTTTTGAGTAGCAGACAAAACTCCGGTTGCTCCCAGTTCTAGCTATGGTTACTGATTCTCAGCAGGGTAGTAAGGGCACAAATGGTGGTAAAGGACTAGTGTTTGTGGTTTTTTTAAACAAATTTTTATTTATAATTGTCACAGATTGAAACCTTTTATAAAATATAATAAAAATGAATGAATACCAGAAAAAGGAAATGCTGAAAACAAGGACTTGCAAAATAGAAACCCGCTGATCATGTGCTGGGATGTGTCAGCAAATTGCTCTAAATAATTCTAAATGCATACTCTTGATTTCTGTACTTAGCTCCTAAACCATCAACAAACAGTTCACATACTGGCACCGATCCATGAACCACACCTTGATAGCATATCATGTACCCCCAGTCCCAATAATTGTGGTACAGGCACACAGTCATCCACAGGACATGGCTGAGCTAAGATGGGGAGCACAGAATAAAGATGTGAGAAACTCTATGTGGGTCAGAATCCTGCCCCCAAGTCAAGTATAAGGTACATATCCTGACTACAGACATCAGGCTGTTCTGGGATGAGAAGCCCCTCCTTTACTATTTTAGATGACATGTTCCGTGAAACCAGTTTAGGAGCTTGGGGCAACGCTGAGGGTCCAGTAGCCTCTCTACTGACCAGGGCCTTAGATGTCTCCACTTTTGATATTGCTTTGGTCTGAAGGAGCCTGGCAGTGGACTGACCTTTCAGTTTCTCTCTCTAATCTCTTCTAAGACTACCTCTCTGAGAACCGGTCCCTCTGATAGCTTATATCATCCTGGTTCTGTGGCCACAGATAGGACCAGCCTAGGCCTCTTAAAAAAAAAATGTTCTTCACTTGTGTGTTTTTTTTTTCTTTTTACGGTGCACCTGTGGCATATGGAAGTTCCTGGGCTAGGGGTTGATCGGAGCTGCAGCTGCCAGCCTATGTCACAGCCACAGCCACACCAGATCGAAGCCACATCTGTGACCTATGCTGCAGCTCTCAGCAATGATGGATCCTTAACCCACTGAATGAGGCTAGGGCTAGAACCCACATTCTCATGGAGACTATGTGGGGTTCTCAACCTGCTGAGCCACAACGGGAACTCTTCAGGTGTGTTCTAAGCTTCCCAACTCTTTTCTTCTTCTGGCTCCTCCTCCCACACTCTTCAACACCCGACATTCCTCAGTCACCTTGGGACCTGCCTTTCTCCTTTGAAAGGATCTAACATGCATTCCACCCGCGGCATATTTGACTTTTTACTAACTTAAGTCTATATGAATGAACAGTTTTGAGCCTCTTTCCTTTTCTTGATGGTTTCTAAAAGTTTGAAGAATTACCCTTAGCGTGTGTGCTGATAAAGATCAGAGCCTTCAACCACAGGAAGCAAGTTCCTAGGTGCAAAGATTATCTTAGGAGCAGTGAGCATCACACTTAGGCAGTGGTAGCCTACTCTGACTGTATATAAACCAGCCCTAGTAATAGATGAGAGTCAGTAAGAGGTCAGTGACCGCACCAGTAGCAGGGGGTACTGTGGGCTAGCCTGAGCCATGGACAGAAGAGTTAGGACGGCCAGATGTAAGCAGTGTAAGAGTGAGATGTGGAAGAAAATAGGACAAAGAGAAATAGGTATGAAGAGTGAGGATGGAACTATTAATTCAAAAGTCGGCTAGGTTTGGAGTTCCTGTTGTGGTGCAGTGGAAACGAATCCGACTAGTAACCATGAGGTTGCTGGTTTGATACCTGGTCTCGCTCAGTGGGTTAAGGATCCAGTGGTGGCATGAGCTGTGGTGTAGGTCGCAGACACAGCTCGGATTCCGCATGGCTGTGGCTGTGGCGTAGGCCAGAGGCTATAGCTCCGATTCGACCCCTACCCTGGGAACCTCCATATACCATGGGTGTGGCCCCCAAAAAACAAAAAAATTTAAACAATTAAAAAAAAAGTTGGCTAGGTTTACTTTCAGGATACTGGAAGTAAAGTGTTTAAATGTTCTTGTTTGCAGTTGATGGGAAACACTGACTTGACATCTTGCTAGCACTCAATAGAAAAATTGTTCTGTAGGTTTACTCATTCCTTCTTCATGTACTTATTCACTCATTCAGTCAACAATTCCTGAGTATTTATCGGGTACAAAATGGTAGCTGGGAATTCAAAGACAAAGAAGATATGGTCCCTGTCCATGAGGAACTCATCCCAGAGATAGTCATACTTAAGGCAATTTTTTTTGTTGTCTTTTTGCCTTTTCTAGGGCCACACTCGTGGCATGTGGAGGTTCCCAGGCTAGGGGTCTAATGACCTACACCACAGCTCATGGCAACGTGTCTGTGACCAACACCACAGCTCACGGCAATGCCGGATCCTTAACCCACTGAGCAATGCCAGGGATCGAACCTGCAACCTCATGGTTCCTAGTCGGATTCGTTAACCACTGAGCCACGTTGGGAACTCCAAGGCAATTCTTGAAAGATGAGAAGAATTCTGTTAGGTAGACATGGAAAGAGGACAGTATTGCCAGAGGGGGATGACATGGGGGTCTGATATGGCTTGGCATCTGGAAGGGTCTAGTGTGTTGGATATATTGCCTGGGGGGTGTGAAGTTACCCTGGAAAAAGAGGTTGGAACCAGACTGCAAAGCCTTGAATGTTGACCGAAAGGCTAGACTCTTTCAAGTCACGAGAAACTACCATATGACTTTCTGACCAAGTTTGCTTTTTTAGCATGATGATTCTGGTCACTGTGTAGAGGAAGGGTTCAATAAGGACATTATAACAGAAATTTAGTTGAGAGATGCTGAGACCCTAATCAAGGGAATGGAGAGAAGAGGAGAAATGTATGACAGAATTTTAGAGATGAGAATAGAAGAAATTTGAGCTGTTTGTAGGACACGCAGAGGTAACTAATAATTGATTTGGGCTATGTGGGTTACTTGATGAGAAGTTCTCTGTTGAGACCTAGATGTCAGAATTACCCAAGGAGAAGTTCCTGTTGTAGCACAGCGGTTAACGAATCCGACTAGGAACCATGAGGTTGTGGGTTCTATCCCTGGCCTTGCTCAGTGGGTTAAGGATCCAGCGTTGCTGTGAGCTGTGGTGTAGGTCGCAGACGTGGCTTGGATCTGGCATTGCTGTAGCTGTGGCATAGGCCAGCAGCTGTAGCTCCGATTTGACCCCTAGCCTGGGAACCTCCACATGCTGCGGGTGTGGCCCTAAAAAGCAAAAAAAAAAAAAAAAAAAAGGAATTACCCAAGGAAGTTAAAAAAATCCAGATTCCTGGGTCTGAGCATCACTGCATCACTCTCTTGGGTTAAGGAGCTGAATCTCTTTCACCACTATACCTCCCTCTGTGTATCTAATACATAGTAGGCTGTCAGTATCTATGAAATGAATGAATGAATGAATGAATGAATGAGTGCCTATACTTTCATTTATTGTCCTCCATCACTTACCACTACGTGACATTTTATTACATATTTATTTTTATGCATGTTTATTGTCCCCTCCTCTCAGATCCATGAGAAGAAGGATTTTGTTTACAGCTATATTTTATCTTGTTCACGGCCCTATTCCTGCAGTGCACAACAGTGCCCACCAAATGTCTTGTGGAATAAATGAATGCATGAAGAGTAGATGGAGAGTGAGAGACTGACTAAATGAACGAGAATAGTTGATGAGATAATGAATTATGAGATAGAGAATAATGGCGAATGAGGGGTTAAAGAATAAATAAATGAATAATAAAGTATTGAATGAAGTGGTTTGGATCCCAGAGACAGTAGAAAAAGAGGAGAAGGGAAGGAGAAAAAAAAACTAAACTGCAAGGTAAAGATGGCATCAGTGCATCCAGGTTTCATTGCTTTGCATTACCGAGAATTACTCGAGCTCTGGTGATTATAAAAGGTGGGGTAGAATTTGAGGGAAATTCTCAAATTTGGACAACTACAAGAGAAGAGCATTCAGGATGGAGAACTAAAAGGCTCGGCAGTAGGAGGGAGCGTGGCAGCTGCAGAGGTTTGTTAAGTCCACTCATCAAAAACATCCCTAGAAAATGTCTCCAAAATGAGTTCAAGGGAGAAGAAGATAAAGCTGGCACCATGGTGTTTCCTTCCATGAAACTGGCAGGTTTTCCTCTGGGAATTTCCTTATGAAATTGTGAGAAAACAGTGAGTCTTCTTGTAAGCAACAAGTGTGCATCTTTGTTTTTGGTAGAATTAAGAGGCTGTTTTTTGTTGTTAAGTCATTATAGTGAACCAAAAATGCTAGTCTTTGAGCTTCACTGCCTGTGCTTCAGTGATACTCACTTCTGACACCAGTCTCTTATCCTCTGTGCAGTGGGAACCAATCACTTAACACCTTGTTTTTAGCTCTGACATAGTATTGTTTTTCCCACTAATACTCTTTTTTCCTGGAAAGCTTTTGTTTGTACATACCTATCTCCCGCTCCCAGAAGGATTAGCTACTTGCCTTTACTCTCAATAAAAAGATTAAGTTGAGGCATTTTACTTGCTCCCAAAAGCAGGGTAGAGATGAGCCAGTCTATGGAACACTGCATTTCATCTTTTGTCCTTGGATTGATTGCAAAAATTCAGTGATATGCACATTTTATTCCTTGGAGGCCTGCCCCACAGAATCACTTACATTGAACTCTTAAAAGAATCCTTCTTAATCCTACAGGATCTTGGATTTGCCAAATCAGTTGTGGTAGGGATAGTTTCACTGTGACCTCAGAATGTCTTATGCTTGGACGGGACTGTTTCTGTTAGATAAATCTGTAGCATGAAGTGTGGTAGAACCAGAGAAGTGATCTTTTTTTATCTTTTTTGTCTTTTAGGGCCGCACCTGCGGCATCTGGAAGTTCCCAGGCTAAGGGTTGAACTGGAGCTGTAGCTATTGGCCTACACCACAGCCACAGCAATGCCAGATCCAAGCCATGTCTGTGACCTACACTGCAGCTCATGGCAACGCTGGATCCTTAACCTACTGAGCGAGGCCAGAGATAGAACTTGCGTCCTCATGGATGCTGGTCATATTTGTTTCCAGTGAGCCATGATGGAAACCCCTAGAAGTAATATTTTACTTAAGAAAAATACTGACCTGAAAGGCAGGCATAGCTTATTTTCTAATTTGCTTCACTCACATAATCCCTGAGCCATTTCTTCATGTGTTTGTCCATGTGTTCAAGCCTCACTGAGTGTAACATGTGTTAGCGCAGTGCTGGAGGCTGGGGACGGGCCCAGCGTTAGTGTCCAAAGAATTCACAGTCCAAAGGGAAAAATCCACAGTTAACAAACACAGGGGAAAAACAAAAGAAAACTTGCAAAATTTGCTTCTGATTCTAGACACTATTAATATTTAAGCTGAAAAAGACTTCAGAAGAAGGTATGTCTATTGCTAGTTTTAACTGTTTTAGAGAGAGAGGCTGGTTAAGGTTCAAAAACTTTTAAAATCCTCTGCGTGTGCTTAGAAGCACTTTTTGGCCAGGTATAGAAGCAACTGGATTGTCCTGCTGCCCATATGGTATAGTTCTAAGACTGCTGGAAAGCCCTGCCTCCTTCCTCCTCAGGGGTCCCTAGCACAGGACCTAACATCATTATGCTTTTTAGTTAAGTCTTCAAAGACATGTATTAAAATGCCAACACTTTTATGGGGGGAACCCCAACAGCAATGTCATAGTCTAATATTTTAATACTCTTCTTAGGAAGTAAACCTATTTTGTGTAAGTGCCACCTCTAGTATTGCAGGTAGTTTTTGAATGGTACCTGAGGGCAGGAATTACAAAACACAAGGTGTGAACTCTGGCTTGCTGTACAGTTTTAAGAATGCATCCTATGTCTTGTACTGAATTATCTTTCCTATGCAGGACACAGTCTGAGAATAGAAAGCTAATCCCTCTGAGAGATATTCTGAGAAACAAAAGACACGGAGTCTGGCTATAAAGAGACTATGTTCTCTCAGGAAAAATAATGCTTCCGTATGTGAATAGCTGATCTCATGATAACACATAGTGCCAGGCAGGGAGCAAATCCAGTTCCAAAGTACCAGTAAAAGGAACTGTAAGGTATGAGACAAGGAGACCCGCTTCCGGCTAGGCTGACAGGTGAGCAGCACCACAAAGGAGGTGAAATTTGGACTGGACTTGGAAGTAATAGTGAGGATTTAGATCAAGATTGCCAAGCAAACACTTGAGGGAGAGGCTGGAGCTAGGTTGGGGGAGACAGCAAAGAGGGGCAGTGAGGCATGCCTGCCATGAGGGTCAGCAGGAGGAAGCAGCATCTCCAGTTCCTTCCTCAAGAGTGGAGACTTCAGCTTCATTCCACAGGCCTTGAGGATCCAGGAGAGGGAATGAGCAGAAGAGCGACATGGTCAAACTTGGGTTTTAGAACGTCCCAGCTTAGTGGCAAAATGCTGAATACATTAGGGGAATGGAACTTTGGAGTCAGGAGGTCAGATGTAAGGCTAATACAAATGACAGAAATAAAAGGGTCTGCAGAGATGGAAAGCAAGTGACAGACATGAGAGTCACTGGGAAGGAAGAATGGCCCAGACTTGACTCCAGACCCCCTGCTTTTGCTAATGCGAGAAATCTGAGGCAGCAGAGCCCAGCAATTGCGGTGATTGTCCTTGGAGTCAGGGTCAGACATATCTGATGGAAATCCCTAGCTCCTTCACTAATTCTGACATGGAGCAGGTAACTTAACATCTCCAAGCCTCAGTCTTCTCATGAGTAAAATGGGGAGGATACATACCTCACAGGGGTATTGCAAAGATCAACTGAGAATAAGATGGTTGCTGTAAAGATGATGCCCAGTAAGAGACAGGCAAGCAAGGAGTTCCCTGGAGGCCTAGTGGTTAAGGATCTGGTGTTGTCACTGCTGTGGCACAGGTTTGATCCCTGGCCCAGGAACTCCACATGCTGTTAGCACCCTCCCCCCACACAAAACAAAGCAGGCAAGCAAAAAATTGTATTCCGTGAGAGACGCAAAGCCAGAGCTTAACTGAGGAAGTAGCTGAATGTTCAGAGGCAGAATCTGAGGCATAGGATTCTTGTTTTAATTATTTCTACTTAAGCAGACTTGTGAACTATAGCTAACCAAGTCCACTACCCTTCTCCCATTTTCCGTCTGTCCCAACCACAAGGTAATCCTGTGAATACTGCATGTTTCTGGTACTTTAGTATTGATCGTGTACTCTGAACGCTTCATTTCTTTATCTCTTTTTCTTTTTGAAAGGCGGGGACAAAGACATTTTGTTTAAAATGTAAATGATGTGCCTCATAGTTGGGCATGTAACATAGATTTTTTTTACTTTAATTAAAGTATAGTTGATTTACAGTGTTGTGCTAACTTCTGCTGTACAGCAAAGTAACTCAGTCATACACACACACACACACACACACACACACACACACACACACAAACACATTCTTTTTAAAATATTTTCCTCACATTCTTTTTAAAAATATAATGTCACAGGAGATTGGATATAGTTCCCTGTGATACACAGTAGGACCTCATTGCTGATTCATTCTAAATGTAATAGTTTGCATCTACTAACTTCAAACTCCCAGTTCATCCTACTCCCTCCCCCTTACCGCTTGGCAGCCACAAGTCTGTTCTCCATGTCTGTGTCTGTTTCTGTTGTGTAGATAGGTTCATTTGTGCCATATTTTAGATTAAACATATAGGTTATATTATATAGTATTTGTCCTCTTTCTGACTTCACTTAATATAATCTCTAGTTGCATCCATGTTGCTACAAAAGGCATTATTTTGTTCTTTTTTATGGCTGAGGCATAATCTGTTGTATATATATACCTCATCTTCTTAATCCATTCATCTGTCGATGGTATTTAGGTTGTTTCCATGTCTTGGCTATTGTGAATAGAGCTACTATGAACCTAGGGGTGCATTATAGTTATAGTTTTGTCTGGAGATATGCCCAGGAGTGGGATTGATGGATCATATGGTAGTTCTATATATTTTTTTGCATTATAGTTTTGTCTGGAGATATGCCTAGGAGTGGGATTGCTGGGTCATATGGTAGTTCTATGTTTAGTTTTCTAAGGTACCTCCATACTGTTTTCCATTGTGCTTGTACCAATTTACATTCCCACCAACACTGTAGGAGGGGTCCCTTTTCTCCACACACTCTCCAGCCTTTGCTATTTGCAGATTTATTAATGATGGCCATTCTGACCAGTGTGAGGTGGTACCTCATTATAGTTTTGTTTGCATTTCTCTAATAATCAGTGATGTTGAGCATCTTTTCATGTGCTTACCAGCCATCTGTATGTCTTCTTTGTAGAAATGTCTATTTAGCTCTTCTGTCCGTTTTCTGATTGGGTTGTTTTGTTGCTGTTGTTGAGTTATAATGAGTTGTTTGTATATTTTGGAGATTAAGCCCTTGTTGGTTGCATCATTTGCAATTATTTTCTCTCGTTCTGTAGGTTGTCTTTTTGTTTTGTTTATGGTTTCCTTTGCTGTGTAAAAGCTTTAAGTTTGATTAGGTCCAATTTGTTTACTTTTGTTAGTTTTATTTATTTTTGTTATTTTTGTCTTATTGTCTTGGGACACTGACTTAATAAATATTTGTATAATTATGTCAGAAAATATTTGCCTCTGTTCTGTTCTAAGAGATTTATGGTGTCATGTCTTATGTTTAAGTCTTTAAGCTATTTTGAGTTCATTTTTGTGCTTGGTGTGAAGGTGTGTTCTAGAATCATGGATTTACACGCAGCTGTCCAGTTTTGCCAGCACCACTTGCTAAAAAGACTTTCTTTTTCCCATTTTATACTCTAACCTCCTTTGTCGAAGACTAATTGACTATAGGTGTCTAGGTTTATTTCTGGGCTCTCTCTTCTGTTGCATTGATCTGTATGTCTGTCTTTGTACCAATACCACACTTTTTTTGTGTGTGGTTTTTTTGTTTGTTTGTATGTTTATGACTGCACCCACAGCATATGTAGTTCCCAGGCCAGGGATTGAATCTCAGCTGCATCTGCAACCTGTGCCGCAGCTGTGGCAGTGCCTGATCCTTTAACCCATTGCACCAGGTCAGGGATAAAACCTGCCCCTCTAAGGTGACCGGTGTTGCTGCAGTCAGATTCTCAACCTACTGCATCACAGCAGGAACTCCTTTTAAAAAAATACCACACTATTTTGATTACTATAGCTTTGTAATACTGTCTGAAGTCTGGGAGAGTTATGCCTCCTACTTTCCCCCTGACCCCCCTCAGGATTGCTTTGGAAATACTGGGTCTTTTATGAGTCCATATAAATGTTTGGATTATTTGTTCTAGATCTGTGAAAAAGTCATGTGTAATTTGATAGGATCGCATTAAATCTGTAGATTGCTTTAGGTAGTATGACCATTTTAACCATATTAATTTTTCCAATTCAGGAGCATGGCCTTTCGATTTTTTTGAATCCTCATAGTTCTCAGCATATAAGTCTTTCACCTCCTTGGTCAGATTTATTCCTGGTATTTTATTTTTTGGGGTGCAATTTTTAGGGGTACAAATTAGTATTTTGGTGCCATGACTCCGATTGCGGTGCAATTTTAAAAGGTATTTTTTATATTACTTCTCTAATATTTCATTGTTAGTATATAGAAATACAGCCAATTCCTAAATGTTGATTTTTGTATCCTGCTACTTTGCTGACTTCATTTATCAGATGGAGTAGTTTTTGTGTGGAGTCTTTAAGGTTTTCTGTATATAGTATTTTGTCATCTCCATATAGTGACAATTACCTCTTCTCTTCCAGTTTGGTTATTCATACTTACTTTCTTTCTTTCTCTCTCTCTCTCTCTCTCTCTCTCTCTCTCTCTCTCTCTCTTTCTCTCTCTCTCTCTCTTTCTTTCCCTTCCTTCCTTCCTTCCTTCCTTCCTTTCTTTCTTTTCTGGATTGTTGTGTCTGGGACTTTTAATACCATGTTAAATAAAAATGGTGAGAGTGGGCATCCTTGTCTTGTTCCAGATTTTACCAGGAAGGCTTTCAGCTTTTCTCCATTCACTATTAGATTGGCTGTGAGTAACATTAATTAAAAAAATAGCAAAAAACTTGGTCCCTCATCTGCTGCTGCCTTCCCTGGCACTGGCTCTGTCAGCCTTCAATTGTTCAGTCACTTACCAGTTTAGTACCAGGCACTGTACAGGGCATTTTGGGGATTAGAAAGATGATCAAGATGCTCTTGAGGGATCTACCAGTTTACTACGAGCGATAAGATATGTATGCACAGAATGACGTTGCAGAGCAGACAAGTCCTTTGTCGCATAGAGTTTAGTAAAAGAGAGATTGGTTTCATCTCTGGGAAGGAGAGGGCAATATGAGGTGTGACAAGGGCAGTTGTCGGGGGGTGGGTGGCACTGAAGGCACAGGAACTGGATTTCCAGGGAGCAGAGGGAAGAGGACGTTGAGGCTTGCTTGTCGCTTGTTCTTGGAGCAAGGAGAAGGGAAAGGAAGAAAATGGCTATTCCATGGAGATCCCAACCATCAGCATTTGGCTTAGATCCTCTGATCATGCACTATTTTATTTACTAAGGAAGATGATACAGAACACTGAGAAACTGGACACAGTGTCTGCTGTAACATCTCACTCACTGGCTTCTTAAGGCGACACTCAAGAGACGTTGCTTTCTAGTCCTGAGCTCTCAGCTGTTTTTACTGTGAGGTCTATCAGTGACCAGGATTCTTTTTTCACACTGGCTGCTGAATAACTTGATTCAACTTTATGCTCACCTGTTATAAGAATAGAGGCCCCCCCCGAGTGTGTATTTTTTTTTATTAGCCTTAATTCTGGCTCCGTTATAAGTACCTGCTCTTCTTCCCTGCCCTTCCGCTCCCCATCCTCTGTCCTCCCCTGCTCATGTCCCTGTGATTAGGCTGCATTTTATACACATCTGCCTCATCTGCTGTAAATCCTTTCTGGAACAGTGAGGAAGGTAACGAAAGGAAGCATGCCTTCCTCAAGTGTTCAGCCTCTTCCTGGGACTAACTGTACAGAGGAGCAGTTGAAGTGCAGGGAGAAGGAATGGAAATTAAGCTGCAGAAAATCTAGCCCACAGTTTTAGTGACAGTAATCTTGGGCAAGGCTCTTTGACCTTGGGGCAAAGTGCTCCCCACCCCCACCTCCAGTTTCTTAGCTGTGCCGTGAAAAGCCAGCACCCTCTGAGGTATTTTTCCTTGACTCAATAATGCCACGAAGAGAATGGGTGGAGTTTAACCCAAGCATGGTGCTTTCAGCCAATAGTGACTTCACCTTTTATGCCTGAGGCTGGGCTACTGGAGCAGGAAGTCTGAGCAGGTGGTTTTCCTTCCTATTTGGGGCTACTGTGACCCTTTATTGTCCTTCTTACTCAATAGCCAAGGGAGTGGTTGTTCAGGAGGGAGCAAGCTCAACTCACTTTTCTCAGTTCACTCTCCCCTTACTCTGATGCTAGGGCTGCCCTGCCCCTCCTGGGATACGGAATCGTGGTCTGGAGAACGCTCATCTTCTAAGCCGTCTCCAGGCTTCTAACCTCCCTCCATTGTCTGGGTGCTCTTCTTGTCCTTACTCTTCTTGTATTCGACCAGGAACTCACCTAGCCCACTGGGAGAGTTGGATTGAAAGTTCCCAGTAAATTGCCCCAATTGCCCAATCCACGCACAGCATCTCTTAGATCTGCTGTTTCTTCTCTTCCATTGTCGTGTCCCTTGTCTCCCCTGAGTCTTGCATTTAGCAATTTTCTACAGCACTGCCATTCTGGCCCTGGCCTGTAGAATCTCTCCAATGCTTTGGGGCCTTATTTCAGCAGGGATGTTCCCTCCTTGAGAACAGTTGCTCACTTTCTAGCCTGCACCTGATGTTAGCTTCCAACATTGAGACAGGTTTATTTCTGCAGATTTAAATTGTGAACTTCCTGTGTGCCTGGTATTGCGATAAAAACTTCAAGGCTTCTGATGGATGGTTTTGTCCTCTCATGTCTGTCTTTCATTTCTGTTCCACCATTGCCTTTGCTTCACTGCTTCATCATCCCTAGCCTCCAGGTCCCTCTCCCTTCCTGGCTGTTTGATTTGATAAACTTCCTCTCCTAGCCTGCCTTTGTAGCTTTTGGCTTGAGGGGCGTGATTTACGCTTCCTCAAAGGGTGACTTTTTATTCTCTGAATTATTGCTTCTTTTGCAGTTCCAGCGTGGTAAATCCAGCTTCCACCATGATTGATACATCCCAGGAAAACACAAGGAAATCAGCTGCGTCTCCAGCCAAGGTAGATTAAGCTCAGACTTTGAAAATGCCATTTGGGTCAGAAATGCCATTTTCTTCATTTTTATCAAAGCATCATGAAGTAAAGAGGATTTTGTAGTACTTTTTTTTCCCCCTACCAAATAGAGATAATTTTTACTATTTAACATAGGAAGTTACTCTTGTGGTGGAAAATTTTATGAACACCATGTTATTGCATTGTTGAAGATCTAGGTTTGGTTTTTTTTTCCCCTAAAGAACAAAAAGTCTGGGAGTTCCCGTCGTGGCTCAGTGGAAATGAACCTGACTAGCAGCCACCAGGACGAAGGTTCATTCCCTGGCCTCACTCAGTGGATTAAGGATCCAGCATTGCTGTGAGCTGTGGTTCAGTTCGCAGGTGCAGCTCAGATCCAGTGTTGTTGTGGCTGTGGCTGTGGCGTAGGCCAGTGGGTACAGCTCCAGTTGGACCCCTAGCCTGGGAACCTCCATATGCCGCAGGTGCATATGGACAAAAAAAAAAAAAAGAATAAAAAGTCTGCCACTATTGGGGGCTGCTTCTTTTAAGCCTGTGGAATGCGGCTTGTTAGTTCTGTGTGTCTCTATCCCTATTTTTGACTCCCTGAATCTCTGTTAGAGACTGTGTGAGGGAATTGTCAGTTTATGAAACTACAGATAGCAAGCGTTGATTTTCAGTCTTATATTAAAAAAAAATTCTATTTACTGATACCCTTTCTGTCATTAGAGTTGATGATTGTAATAGTGACCATGAAGCACTTTAAGATGCTTTGATATGTGTCTTTTACATCCTTTTAAGAAGGGAAATTACAATTATGCTTAGTACAGCTTTAATGTATCAGAGTGAGTCTCATACAGTAGAAAGAGCACTGGTGGGAACCTGCCCTGATGAGAGTCTCAGGTTCACCTTGACCTTGCCCGGCTTTTTGGTATGTTTGGGCCCAAGTTTTTTTTTCACTTCTATAAAAATCACACCTCTGTGAGATTTACATTTGAATGCCTGGTTCTGGTTTACCTTTGTTGGACTCTGGAATTGAATATATTTTATACAGTTTTGGGGGGGCAGGGGGCGGCATATGGCATATATGATCATTCTATGCTAACGACATTTACGAGGACAGTCAGTTTTTCAAACGTGCCGGGTAGAATTTACCAGATAGAACTGTCACATATTGGAGACAATAAGCATTTGCTGACACTGAGTTGCTGTTATGACACTTAAAATTAATTTAATAAACAACATTTTTCCCCAGCAAAGGAAAAATCCATTTGACAGCTCCACGTTGCCGGATTATCACTTGTCTCAACAAACCAAAAACGAGCAGTCACAAAATGGAAGGGCTGGTTTCTTTCAGACTTCAAAAGAGGGTAAATATTATTTTTATCGACTAGATATTTTTGTCTTTGTTATCTGTGGACTAAGAGAAATTCTCAGAGTTCCTTGAGCTAAAATAGCTCTCAAGAGAAAGAGTCAAGTCCTGATGGTTTTCTTATTCTTCTACTATGCCCACTGGTTTACTGCCTGATGGAAGGAGGCAGAAATTTTAGAAACTGGAAATCCACGCATTCCAGCCTCGGAGTTGACCCTTGTGTGACCTCCATGCCGTGGGTCCCCTGTCAGTGAACTGGGAAGTTTTCTCACCGTAGGCATTCAGTTATTCACCTCACAGTATTTATCGGATGTCTACCCTGTGCAGGCAGGTTCTCTGTTTAAAAGTAAAAGACTTTGGGAGTTACCATCGTGGCTCAACGGTAATGAACCTGACGAAGATCCCTAAGGATAAGGGTTCCATCCCTGGCCTCACTCAGTGGGTTATGGATCTGATGTTGCCGTGAGCTGTGGTATGGGTCACAGACATGGCTCGGATCCCTTGTTGCTGCGGCTGTGGCATTGACCAGCTGCTACAGCTCCAATTAGGCCCCTAGCCTGGGAACCTCCATGTGCTGCAGGTGTGGCCCTAGAAAGGGAAAAAAAAAAAGAAGAAGAAATCTTAGACAATTTAAACTCTTCAAAATCAACTGTAAGAAGATTCCACAAGCATTAAAGATCAGATAAAGGATAGAAAATTAACAATCAAGCAGTGGAGTTGGGCATTTCAATTAGCCTATTTTAATAGTAGTGTATTTCCTCCTCTCCGTTGGATACCTTTTATTTTATTTTAAGATTTTTATTTTTTCTATTATAGTTGATTTACAATGTTCTGTCAATTTCTGCTGTACAGCTAAGTGACCCAGTCACACATATAGACATATACATTCTTTTTCTCACATTATCCTCCATCATAAGTGACTAGATATAGTTTCCTGTGCTATACAGCAGTGGGTAAATTTTAAATAGCATGCATTTTTTTTCACTTTTTAATGTTTTATTGAAGCATAGTTGATTTACAAGGTTGTGATAATTTCTGCTGTATAACAGTGATTCAGTTATACACACATTCTTTTTCAGATTCCCTTGCTACATGGGTTATCACAGGATACCGAGTAGATTTCCTTGTGCTATGCAGAAGTTCCCCATTGACCATCCTTTCCATATGTAATAGTGTGCATATGCCAATCCCAGACCCCCAATTCATCCCTACCCTGCAGCTTTCCTTTTGGTAATCATAAGTTTGTTTTTGAAGGATGTGAATCTATTTCTGTTTTGTAAATAAGTTCATTTGTATGATTTTTTTTTAGATTCCAGAAAAAAGTGATGTCATATGATAATTGTTTCTGACTTATTTCACGTAGTATGATGATCTTTAGGTCTATCCATGTTGCTGCAAATGGCATTATTTCAGTCTTTTTTATGGCTGAGTACTATTCCACCGTATATGTGCACACATCTTCTTTATCCAGTCCTCTGTGATGGACATTTAGGTTATAGTATAAAATATTTTACTGTAAAAAAGTCTCTGAAACAGAACAGATTACCTGTGTTTTGTTTTTTTTTTTAACTTTTTGACTATATTAATCTTTGCTTTAGGTATTGAGATTTTCTTTAAAAAAATTCTGTTCGCTTTTCTAGTTTGTGTACATGAATTTTTTAAGTGACTTTGTGGTTTTCCTTTTGCCTACTTGAGGAGTTTTTTTAATTCTTTTTTAAAAAACTTTTTTTTAATTGAGTATATATGTAAAGCACAGCAGTCTTAAATGTACGGTTCAGTAAAGTTCATGCATTAATTTTTAAAGGTTTTTTAATTAGGACTGTACTTAGGCTACATGCTTTATTGTCTTTAATATTTTAGTACTTTTGCTAAATGTAGATTAAATTTATAAGTATTTTAAATTATTGAGTTACTGTCCATTTGGTATATCATTTAATATGTTTAATTTTCAGGTGAACTGTCAGAGTCCAAAGAAAAATCATCTCTCCTGGATCTTTCAAGCCAAAAGTTAGAGAAACCAGAGCAGACTTTACCAGGCCCTGAGAATGGGTCCCAAATCAAGCCTCCAATCCCCAAAGCCAGGAAAATGATCTACAAATCGTATGACCCAAAGCAAGATGTTAAGCACTCTCTTCCTAGACAAAGGACAGACTCCCTGAACACAAGAGGGCCTCCGCGAGGGATCCTGAAACGTAATTCCAGTTCCAGTAGCACAGACTCAGAAACCGTTCGTTTTCATCAGAGCTTTGAACCCAAAAGCAAAATCGTGTCCCCGGGCCTAACCATCCATGAGAGGATTTCTGAGAAGGAGCATTCTTTACAGGATGACTCCTCCTCAAACTCACTGGAGCCATTAAAGCACGTGAGATTCTCTGCACTGGAGAATGAACACCCACAGAGTCCAGAGCTAGTCCGTGGCCGCGAAGTGGGAGAATTTAGTGTTTTGGAATCTGACAGGTTGAAGAATGGAACAGAAGATGCCGGGGACACAGATGAGTTTTGGAAGGACCCTAAGCCTTCCCAGTACAGAAAGCCTTTGCCTTTTCGGCCCTCAGCCTCAAGCCCAAGTACATCAAAAAGTGACACACATCAGCCTACAACTTCTGGTTCTTTTCCAGTTAATGAGCACCATTCTCCCAAAGAAGTTTTAACCGCAAGACCACAGTCCACCGATAATTCACACACCATCAGTGAACACAAAGTTAACTCATCAGAACTGTCAAGGCTTGAGTCAGCATTGTCCCAAAACCCTGCTGGTAAGAGATTTGTCACCACCGGGCTACAAAAAAAAATGACACAGTGGGCTTGGAATAGCCAGGCCAGGCAGGCAGCCCTGTAGAAGCCTCATTTTGTCTTCTAATTATTTCAGCTAAAATTCAGGCAGATGCCACTGGGGAATGTTTATACCTCTTAATGGATTTGGAGGTTTTCCTCAACCACCAATAACTAAAAGAACCAGGATAGCACACTTTCTGGCACATTATGCTTAATCCAAAAAATGTAATCATATCAATTGTTTAACTAGACAAATGACAGTATTTTGAGATAAATCAAGACTTATATACAGAGTGAGGATTAAATCTATGCTAATACCTTTGCAGAGAGTAAATATTATTACTCACCTACTGCAAAATTATCAATTATAACTTAAACCAAACTTTGGTTTCTTTTTTAATTTCAGGAGAACCTTCACTTAGCCTCAAAGGATGGGAAACTAGACTTTAAATTCTTACTATGAAAAAGCCTCATACTTGCGCCAGCCCAGGGCCTCCATATATTTGTTCATAGACTTTAAATGCTCTGAAGAAATTTTCTCCTTCAGCTGGTATGAGTTGCCAGGCAGAGTACCGCTTTCTCCTGCTAACTAGCCCTCTCTTAAAGATTTTAAAACTCTCAGGGGATACCTCATACTGCTTCCCCATGCCTACAGGATTACTTCGTGATTCTTATGTTTTAAAAAACAGGGGGTTCCCATCATGACTCAGTGGTAACGAACCCGACTAGTATCCATGAGGACATGGGTTTGATCCCTGGCCTTGCTCAGTGGGTTAAGGGTCCAGTGTTGCCCTGAACTGTGGTGTAGTTTGCAGACGAGGCTCGGATCCCACATTGCTGTGGCTGTGGCATAGGCCAGCATCTATAGCTCAAATTTGACCCCTAGCATGGAAATTTTCATATGCCACGGGTGAGGCCCTAAAAAGCAAAAAAAAAAAAAAAAGTGAAAAGTCACTTTATATACTCTTTTCCCATCTTCACTAAGTCTTACTCCAACCCCATGATAATATTTTTAGTCAGGAAGATTTCCAGTAGTAAAAGTCAAGTTTCTAACTCATGTGCTTTCCCCTCCCTTATTAGTCAATATTAAGTTGACCTGAGTCACTTTTGCTCAGCCCTACAGTTTCATACTTGTTCAGATCAATTCACTTCTCAAAGGATAAAGCATTTCTGTCACTCCTTTCCCTGACATCTTAAAGCATTTGAACAGAATATTTTTTAAAACATTTAAAATTAGCAGGTGCTTCTTCAAGATATAACGGAACTTATATTAAAGGAAGTTACTAAAGTTTGAGTAGACACTAGCAAATAATTGGATGATGCTTACTTAAATATTCATCCAAAAGAGGAAACAAATTTTGGTAATATTTTCCTTTGTTATAATCCATAGAAAAAAATGGGTAAAACTTTTGTTTTTCAAAGTATGCCTGCTTTCCCACAGTCGACTACCTCCAACTGACAAATTGCAGAAGGGAAGCAGGGAATAGTGGAGGAGCCTCTTGAGCCCGTGGGCCTCAGACTCTACCATGGTTCCTGGGGTAGCTGGTAGGAAAGATTCCTGGGCCTCGTCTTCAGTGATTTAGGTTCAGGATAGCAGGAGTAAGACCCAGGGATGCAAATGTCTTCACTGTGATATTCTGGAGGGAACTCCTTGTTTAATCCTCCTGAAAGCTGTTTTCCCAGCTCCTGAAATCTCTGGTCTTTGTTTCTTTAAAAAAAAAAATTTGGTTTTTTTTGGGGGGTCTTTTTAGGGCCGTACCCATAGCATATGGAAACTCCCAGGCTAGGAGCTGAATCAGAGCTTCAGCTGCCAGCCTGCACCACAGCCACAGCAACGCCAGATCTAAGCTGCGTCTACAACCCACACCGCAGCTCACAGCAACTCCAGATCCATAACCCACTGAGCATACAAACTGAACCCACATCCTCATGGATACTAGTCGGATTTCTTTACCTCTGAGCCATGATGGGAAAACCCTCAAATTTGAGTATAAACCCTCTCAAATGTTTTGGGGTGTGCCAGTGGATGGGTGGAGTCATGAAACCAATGTGCTGTATCTCCCTGGAGGGTCTGTTTTAAGCAAAAATTTGAGACAAGGAGAAAATTTATATTTAAAATGTAACATAGGTCAGAATACAAAATCCACATACATTTTTAAGAGAAAACAGACACTTGAAAGAAATTTCCCAATTCAGCCTACACCCTGCACTTCCAGGGGTCTATATTTAGCTTCCTTTACTCTGATAGGGCATCTTTGGTAGAGTATCTTAACGAGGATGATTTACATTATAAGTCCTGATACATGCTGATATAAATAGCTAATGTGTGGAAAGTGTAAATGCAAAGTGCCTTTTTAAAAGATATTGTGAGTGACCGAAGAATAATTCTATAAGTATTCTCTTTTCTTATTTAGAAAAGCATTTCTGTGTTGCAGATGAACTCTCTCACATTGAGCCTGAGCCTTCTCAGGTGCCAGATCACAGTTCTAGAGACCATCAGCAAGGTAAGCCCCCTCTCCTCAAGGCCCTAAAAGCTAAGACGTCCTCACGCTCTGCTTCATATGCCACTGAGATAAGGAAGACAACTGACGATTCCATATCCAAAGTCCTAGACTGGTTTAACCGAAGTTCTCATTCAGAAGACAGTAAATCACCTCTCCAACATCCCCAAGAAATAGAGCCCAAAGGAGAAACAGACTCAAAGTCACAGATTGCTGTTGCCTTGGGGGCAGATAATAGCAGTCGAAAAGAAAATGGCTCAAAGGCTCTATCATCCACCACAGTGAAATTGACACCTGTGGGATCTGATTCAGCATTTCAGATAGACGAAAATATGCTGCCTTCTGAAAATTGCCAAGGCAATAATGTGAATAGCAAACCCAAATCTATTAATCTGTCCCAGCAAGGTAAGGCAAGTCCTGGCGTATTGCAACCATTTGAAGTCTACAGTCCAAATCAAGAGAGCAGAACTGTGGACTATAGCCAAGGTTCAAAACACATAGGGGAAGGAACTGGGGTACTTCCTCCAACCAGTAACTGTTCTTACAATATTCACAAAGGATCTCATGCAGAAGGCTGGGTTTCATGCAACATTAGGGATGTTGGCAGCTTAAGCAAAGAAGAGCCCAAGCTTCATGTTTATGAAAAAAATAGAGGAAAGTTGGAAGTGAATTTTGACTCTACAGAAATTGTCAAAGATCCAAATTCAAAAGACAACATGAAGGCAGAGAGAGAGAGCAAAGGAAGAGATACTTACAACCTAAAAGCTTCTTTAGAATCAGAGAATACTGAATTGCCACCCGAGGTGGCCAGCAGTAAGTCATGGAAGGAGCCCGATGTCCAGCTACAAGAAGCTGGTGATGTTTCCCAGAACCAAGTGCAGCGAGAGAAATACATAAGAGTGAGTGACAGAATATCTTTTTGGGAAGGTGAGAAAACTGCTGCTAAGATAACTCATAAAGAACCCACATCTTCAGTCAGTCAGGAACGGCCTTCTGCTAATGCATATCAGCCTGTGAAGTCCACCGACAGTTTGTCTACAGGCCATAGTAAATACAATAATCAAGTCACTGCTAAACGAGTGGTCCTAGATAAAGATGGCCAAGCAGCCCATCCCTCTAGTTTTTATTCCTCAAATAAACCTGAAAAGACCAGGCCGCAAATATTAGGTCCATCCAAAAATTATCCTTCAGCTGACCAATCAGGTCAAGTGTCTCTGTTTCCGAATAAGACAGCTGAGCCTGTAAAAAGATTACCAGTGACAGACAGTTTGCATTCTGGAAAGGACATTACCTTACTGCCACCACCACATCCTTCAAATGTTGGGAGTGAAACACGTACCTCTTCGGAGAAAGACAGATCTCTAATTGGTGAACCGAATCCCAGCTTTAAAGTTATGTCCCTAAAAGAAAGAATGGATGACCCCAACACAGAACAGGTCTATAATCACTCTCAATTTGAGAATTTGAGGAAGTTTTGGGACTTAGGAGCCCAACCAAACAGTCAAGATCATATTGAGAATACTACCACCAACAGCCAAAAAAAAGCTGTGCCTTTTAATAGCCAGAAACAGAAAGAATTCAGTGACATTAACTCATCAGGAAAAAATACCCATGAAAGAGAGAAAACAGTTCCGGCAAGAGAGGAAATAGAGAAATTAAATTCAAAGAGCACACTCCAGGTGTTACCAGATGAAACCACATTTCCATTGAGACCACCCAGAAAGTCTACTCATCAGTTGCCAGGAAATGAATCACCAAAGGAAAACATGGCAAAAAATAAGGAACCATTTGTTACTCCAGAGTTCAAGGAAGAAAAGGCTTACTCTGACCCAGAGATTCAAGAGATTCAGGAATCCATAGTGAAAACAAGTGTTTCGTGTAAAGACTACAAAGACACTTTAAATGACAGCTTGCAGAGGTTACTTTCAGAAGCTTTGTCACCAGTCGTCCAGCCTTCTGGCGGAAAAGTTCATGAAAAACAAGTGCTTGAACCTGGGCTTTCTGAAAATAGGTCATGGCCTCGAAAGACAGATTCTGCTGGTACTGAGGAAGAAGCCAAAAGACCTAAGGAGATCATTCATGAACATATAGACAAAACAGTAGCTCCTCCCAGGGTCGAGCCGAACACTTTGACTGCCAATCTAGACAAACTCCTGAAGGAAACACCTGGAACTCCACCCTCGCCCTTACAAACCAAGTGTGAACTCATCACTGCTAGGATCAGCACTGAGTCTGAAGAGAGGAAAGAGGCTGTAAAAGGGATAGAAGGGAATCAGAGCACAACTATCTATCAGAGAGAGAAAATAGCTCCTTTTCCAGAGCGGGGAGAAACTTGGGGAAATATGGCTCTCTCCCAGAAAGCTCAGAGTGGTGAGTGCCCCCTGAACACGGAGAGCTCATTTCACATGGCCGCAGAGGGTTCTCGCCCACTGGATCAACCTTCCCAGTGTCACAGACAGGGTTCTTGCGGGGATGTGGCCAACTCTCCCCAAGATATGCCCTCTTTCAGGGATGCTCAGCTTGCTCCCCAGGATAAGGCACTTCCTTCTCAAAGGGAAATCTCGGAGACTGTAGAAGAGGTTGTTACTCCACCCAGACCTGCACTGACTGACGTAAAGGCAGTGTTACAGAAACTCTTTAGAGAAGCCTGTTTGAATTATCCAGCTGAGAGGCAAGTCATTTCTGGAGAAATAAATGCAGAATTTCCTGAGGGAGTGCAGGTTGCAGGTAGCCCCCCAAATTCTTTGAGAGTTATCCCGCCGCAGGCTTCAATGGACACCATAGTTCCAGAGAAAAAGAATTTTTGTGCCTTCAATGTAGTTGCTGATAAAACTCATGAAGCTGAATCTTGTTCAGCCACCCGAATGTCTCCAACAGAGCAGACTGTTAGCTCATCTGCTTCCACTGTTGCTCAGTATGGCCCAGAGTTACCTCAGGAAGTGACAGAAATTGTGAGGGAGACAATTATTCAGCCTAAATCAGAGCTCCTTGAGTTCAGCGCTGGCTTAGAAAAACTACTGAAAGAAACTATTGAGACCCCCTGCTCAAAATATGACAGTGATACCGGGGCTCTTTATTCATCCAAGCTAAGAGGTAGTACTGAGGTGCCCAGGCAAGCTGCTCCTGAATTCCATCCTAAGGAAATAAAAGAAACAATAAAAAAGTCTGAGGCCCCATCCAAAGCTAAGAGTGCTTTTGATATTGGTTTTGAGAAACTCCTTAAAGAAACATCTAACAGTTGTTCTTATCAGCTCCCAGTGTCAGTGAAGGATGAAACTCGTGAGAAGGAGCTTTCCCAGTCAAGGCAGGCCAGGTGCTCGGGGAAGTTGCCCCCTTTTTACTGGACAGCCTCAGGGGCCTCTGAAATGAAGCTCAAGAGTCATGTTTTCCAGTGTCAAGTCAACCAGTGTGATACAGTGTTGGGAAGAGACAAAGCTGTGACTGATGTATCAGTAGATCCCTGTGGTTCTGAAAGTGGGATTGAGATCCCTAGGACCTCACAACTTCCTGTGGACTGTGCACCAGGGACCACTGAAATGATAACCCCCCCAGAGGACAGGGATAGTGAGAGGGAGGTGGCAGTGGTTCCAGAAGGGGCTTTTCAGGAGCCGGGTTTCAAAGAGCCTCCTGAAGCAAGTAGTTTGCCCAGAAGTGAGCAATCCTTCTTCCCTCTCCTGACGACCACAGAAAACTCTATGAAAATAAGTAAAGTTGAATTGATTCTGGCATCACCGTATAAGAGAGCAGAGAAAAACGAAGAAAAAGAAGGTTTCTCTGACTCTGATCTTGCAGATGGAAACATCAGTTCTAACGCAGAAAGCTGGAGAAATACCTCCAGTGAGCATTTTAAAGTTCTTAACCAATTGGTTAATGAGTTGATTTATGTAATGGTGACAGAAAGGATGGTATAGCCTTTAAAACTGGGATTAATTTGACGGTCCCAAATTGTGCTAAGTCTTTGCTCTTCAGTTCTCCCTAGATTTTCTTAATGAAAAACTGCATTTCCTCTTATAATCTTTAATCAAATGAATTACATAGAGATGGCTTTACCCATAAGATGGTGTTTCAGAATCTGACTTTATTCTCATTGGTCAACAGTAGAATTTTTAGGCTTCAAAAACAGTAAGGTCTGTGGCAAGAAAGTGCCACAAAGTAGCACAGATTTCCCATTTGGGAGCAACATTTTACCACAGTAGTGGCTGAGTACCAGGAACAGAAGTGCAAGGCTGGAACTTCGCCTCAGATAGCTTGTGCTGTGGTGTTTTTGCTGCTGTTCTCTCCTTCCCATTTTCAATTATCTGCAGAATATTCCCCTCCTAGAGTATGACTCAGTCTGATGACTTCACCTGATTCCACCTAAGGGCATTGCCTGGCCTGAAGCATTTCTTTGGCTCCAGCTTTAGCTAAGTGGATGAAGATCTGAATTGATTACTATATTCATCTAAGTGGACTTTGGGGTCCTGATTTCAGCCAGCCTATAAAGCCACAGGGCTTGAGTCAGTTTGCTGTTCTGATCAACATGGTTATTTTAGGAGAGAAACCCGGGAACAAATAGGGATTAGAAGTTACCTGATTAGAGTGATGAAATGGTAAAGGATATTCCCTGGCTGGAACATTTTAACCAAAGTTGAACAACAACTAGTGTTGACCACCTTCCTTAGAAAATTAATGCATTTGTCATTTTTCTCACTCCCTTCAATCTCGGAACAAATGAGCTTTACTGAGTGGCTGACTTGAGAGGTTTAGGATCCTTTACAAGTAACTGTAGGCCCTCTTCTTGAAAACTGACCAAGAATCCACCTTTAATCTTGATTAATCAAGCTGAAGCCCCTTTAACATTTGTTACTGGTGAGAAAAGGAAAGTGAAATACCAGTCTCTGAAACCAGACATAGGCAAGTGTATAAGTCCGCATGTTAAACTTGTAGAAGTAGACCTTTACTAAGCCACCTCATCAGTTACTGGGATAAACCGACCCACAGGAGGTGAAGGGCTTGTACATTTGCTCTTACTTTGGAGACTGCTCCTTAATGTGTATAGCTGTGTTAAAGTATACCAGTGTAACTGATTGAACAGCAACAAGCCCATCTAAAAGTGAAGTATGAAGAACCACCCAGACAGAGCCCAGAGAAGATATTTTAAACTGATAAGCCAAGCAGGAGGTATAAAATGATATAGTCATAGTTTTATATCCTTTAACCTAAATTAATATTTTTTAAATAAATGGGTGGAGCTGGAATGAGAGTAAGGAAGAACCTGACAACAAGAGCACCATAATTTTGGTGAGCAACCTAACATGTTTGACTTGGGGCTGAGTTCTTAACCAACCAATAACTTAATATACTCCTTTAAAAAAAGGTGGGGGGAAGAGAATGCTGGCAGATTATGCACATATTTAGTTTATTAAAGCATATTAAAGTCACTGAGAAGGTCTGTAGTAAGAACCTTTTAAATTTGAACACAGAGCAACTCAAATCTGATCCATCTTGGAATCCATTACTGTAGAATGCCTATTAACACTGGGCAGAACTGGGATGCATTTCAGGAAAGTATTATCTAGAGAAATGGTTCCCGAATTCATCCACTCATTAATAGAATCATTCATTGATTTAGCAAACATATTTGAAGTGCCTGTTGCCAGCCACTCTTCTAGGCACTGAGAATACAGCAGTGATGAATGGCAGTACTCAGACCAGGGCTTATCTGGGAGGGAGTTTTCACTGTCAAAATGGAAAAATGAAGGACTGTCTAGAGTAATTATTTTGTAATGTTAGCCCTTTTTCTTTTTTTCTCTTGTGCTCCTAAAATGCCTTTCCTTTTTATAAAAGAAAGACATTGGTAGGACAGTAGAGTCTCTCCCCTTTAAAAAGCCTTAGTAAAATTTTTAAAAATTTACTACCTCATGTCATTACCCACAATTTTGCTGGAAATTTTATTAGCTCATGAAACCCCCAAAGCCTACATTTGTTATATGTGGAGAATTCACCCATCTGGGTACCCTATTATACAGAGGTGTTAAAACATCTGAATCCTGCCTTCTATGGTTTGCAGCTAATTATTTTAATGTCCCTACTATTTTGTGGCTGTCTTCAAAAGCTAGAAATGAAGGAAAAAAGTTCAAAGTCTGGCACGGAATAAATCACATGCCTAAAATAGAGGTGTAGAAGACTAAGAGAGCCCATTTCTATTAATGTGGTAATCTTGTTAATCGTTTCTATATCATTTATGCTTACAAATATTTCTTGACTAGAAACATTGTTTTAAGAACATACTAATAGTGGAGAAATTTCATTTTCTTCTGTGGAGTGCTTCCTAGAGTGAATACAAGTATAGAGGCTTATGGCATAATGCCTCCTTTCAACCTACTGTTTCAATGTCCGTTGGTTACTAAGAGTTTGGTTGGTGGTCTGTTTGTATTGTGCAGTATTCATCGGTTTTGTCTTGTAACAGGTTCAGAAGAAGAACCCAGTCCTGTTTTGAAAACTTTGGAAAGGAGAGCGGCTAGGAAAATGCCTTCCAAAAGTCTAGAAGATATTTCATCAGATTCAACAAGTGAGAATAAAGTTTGTCCCACTGTTCATGCCCCATCTAAGCTTAAAAATGCTACATGCTCTTCTGTGGCCTGACTGCATGCTTTTGTGCACTGAAACCCCTAAAGGGGGGGTTAACAGATGAGAGTAACTTTCCCCAAGTGAGCTGAAGAGGCTCACCCTAAAGTGGCTGGAACTTTGCTTTTAAAATAACGTTCTTGAGGTTTGGTTACTAGGACACTAGTTCTCCTTGAAAAATCCCAGTTTGAGTGTTTATTTAAGTACAGTGAGTTTAAAGACTGTGGTAGCTAGTGTTTCTAGTGGTTCTAGCTAACGTTGATCCCTATGTGCCAAGACGTGGCTAAGCATTTTACATGCATTATCTCACTGAACAGGCACAAGCAACCCCATAAGGGACAAATTATCCCCATTTTACAGATGAGGAAAGTGAAGTCAAGAGAGGTAGAGTAATTTGCTTCCTGGCATACAGCAGAGCTGAGACTCAAAACCAACAGGCTGTTATCAAGAGCATTTATGAAGGGACCATGTTACATATGAGAGTGTTGGCTACCTGATGAATTTTACATGATATGGATATGAATTAGTCCCTGGCTTCAAGAACTTGCATTTTTTCTTTTATCCCTTCTTTTCACAAATTTCTTTTGGATGGTGGAGCTATAAACCCAAAGACTACCTTACACACAACTCTTCAGTCATATCATTCCCCACTGACTGCTTTCATTGGTGAAGGATTTCTTGAATACTATATATATAAAGTATAATGTATATAGGAACTTGTGAGCCAGACAAATGAATTAGAAACTATGGCTTCTCGGGGTTTTTCCCACAGTATGCAGAAGTTCCTGGGCCAGGGACTGAACCCAACCCAAGCCACTCACTGCAGTGACAATGCCGGATCCTCAACCTACTGAGCCACGTGGTAACTCCCTGTTCTTATTTTTAATCTAAGATGCACCCTTGGGATTACAGATGGTCATGAGAAAACGTGTTGAGTGCAAGTTAACCACTGCCAAACTCATATGATTAAAAATTGACCGCTGTCATGTTTAGAGTATTTTTATGCATCTGCGACTGAGACTAAAATGTCAGACTTTGAAAAGGAAGGAAGCAGAGAAAAAGCCATGTCACTGAACAGTTGCTAAAATTTAGAGATTTTCAGGGCTCTGAGGACAGTAGTCCTGATTTGGAATGCAGTCCTCACCCTTCCAAAGACCTTGGAATCTCAGGGGTGGAAGGGACCTTGAAGATCACCCATTCCAAACAACCCACAATGCAGGAATTCCCTCTAAAGCCTCCTCAACAGGTGGTCAACCCCCCACATCCGCATGAATGCTTCCAGAGAAGGCAAGCCCAGTCCTTTATTGGACAGCCCTGATTGTTCTTCCCGGTGTCAGTGATGGCCCTGGGGGTGGGGGTGGGGGACACAAAACCTCAGCAACAATTGTCCAATTTGGCAAACCTTTTGCTTAAGAAGCACGGGACTATATCCACGGTGCAGCTTTAAAGTACACAGGAATGTATAGGGTTAAAAAAAAAAATCACCATCAGCTGACGGGTATTCCTGCAGGCTCCCTTCCAAATACCGATACCCACTCTCACACTATCCTGCCAAGATTCCACTTAGCAGCTGGTCCCCAGTTACATCTCTTCAGTTGCCTTCTCAAGCAAGGCTCCCAGAGGCATACACAAACGATGATGCACACGCAGAAATATTTGTTAATGACCATGGGTTGGGGAAGGTGTTAGTCATGGCTATGCATCTTACCCGTTCCAGAAGAATAGAGAGGCTGCTGCAGCCTTGTGCTTTCTCCTGCTGCCGGCCGATTGCTTGCTCTGAGCTAACCCTCTAACCCTTGGGAGTCCGTGTGCAGCAGTGTGCTGATGTAAGCTGCATCAGGGCTGAAATGGGAGCTCCCGCTATGGCACTGGCTCAAGTAGCTAATCTAAAGAGAAAGTATTTGGGGGAAGACATCTTGGTTGCACCCCTCACCGCATCTTGACTAATTGCTTCCAACTCCGGGGGCTCCCAGGGACAATCGCATTGTTCTTTCCTCGCCAAGGGGCAGTCGTGTTAACCGTTTGTTAATTTCTCCTGAACAGATCAAGCAAAAGTAGATAATCTGCCAGAAGAATTAGTACATAGTGCTGAAGATGGTAAATATCTTTATGTATTTGCATGTCTGTCTGTGTGTCAGGTTCTGGGGCGGTTTGGGCTAGTCACCGGGATGCAGCTGTGAGATAAATAGGAGAGCATCATTTGACTACGTGATGAATGGTGCCTAAGTTATAAAATGGTTCTGACTTGGTGCATTTAATGCAGTTTGTATGCTTAAGGTTTCTGCTGGTGATACTGTTGTGAGGATCTCATCAGAGACCCTTGGCAAGCGAGGGTTTCTTTAAATAGGAAATTGTATTTCTGTGGATATGAGCAGGGTTTTGCTACTCTGACGTGCAGAACTCCTTGTGAAGGGAGAGTGGAGTGGATTCATGGATTAAGTTATCCCTGAATTTGATTCTCAAGTCCCAGCATTTAGATATCTCTGGGTATAACTGGTAAAGCTTTAAGTTCAAAGGGAAGGGTCCCATAACAAGAGTGGGCATCCTGTTGCTGCTCATGTACATAAGTACAGAGAAATGAACTGATTCTGAATATTAAGGAGCCAGAAGATCTTGCACCTTGTCAGTGGACCAGGTATTACTTGGTTCAGTTATAAAATGAATAGGTTGATAGTGGGGGGAGGGATGGAAAGGAGGCTGTTTTTTATGGTTCGATGTTTATGCAAATGTATAATTTATTTTGGATGCTGGAATTTCATTTTTAAGTTGCTTTCACCAGAATAAGAAAACTGTGTATTAACTGAGCTTTCCCATGTGAAATGCAGCAACAGAGCTCCTCACAGGTCATTCCTTGCTTGTATGTAATAGTTTTGTCTTTCTCATTTTATGTTTACAACAACCCCATTGAAGTAGCTGGGGCAGTGATTTTTATCTTTGTTTTACTGATAAGAAAAGCTCAGAGAAATTAGGTGATTTGTCTAAGCTTCTTTAGCTACTCAGTCATTGGGAGGGTAGGGGTGGGCTCTCAGCTTCACTGCGCCTTGTCCAATGCTCCTTTCGTTTTCCATGCCTGGCTTAGTGAAAGATGCTGAACATTTCCTGTGCTGGATGTTGGATTTTCACTTGAACAGGACACCTCTAACAGGCTCATGAAGAAATGCACTGGGGAACAGAGGAAGGCAGGCTGAAAACCTGTCAGATGTATTTTGCAGTCTGGGTTGTGAAACTGACATTTGAGCTTTACTTTCATGTCTCTTTAATCTTTCTGTTGAAATGGTATTTATTCTCAATGTTGCTCTTCTGAGTAGATCAAAAAGCAGATCAGGAACCAGATACAAATGAATGCATTCCAGGAAGTGAGTAGCAGGATCTTTCTCACAAATGACTAAATGTTGCCACTCTGTGTGGTGTTAAATATACTGAAATAACTAACCCCTTAATAACATTTATTATTGTACTAAACTCTTGCTGCTTACAAAACTATTTCATTCTGACGAGGGTTTTATTAAAAAGTATTTTACTACTACCTTTGTTGAAAGATTAATTCATGATTCTACTGAGGAATAGTTATTTATTTTATATATATTATATATATAATATATAGGCATTCCCATTGTGGCACAGCGGAAACAAATTTAACTAGTATCCATAAGGATATGTGTTCGATCCCTGGCCTTGTTCAGTGGGTCAGGGGATCGGGCATTGCCATGAGCTGTGGTGTGGGTCACAGATGCAGCTCGGATCCTGCATTGCTATGGCTGTGGTGTAGGGCAGCAGCTGTAGCTCCGATTCGACCCCTAGGCTGGAAACTTCCATATGCCACTGGTGCAGCCCTAAAAAAAAGAAGAAAATATTACATATCTATATAATTTACTTCTGTAAATATGATCTATAAAGGGGTATATATGATCATACTGCATAGCCATGTATATATATATATGTATGCGTGTGTACACACACACACACACACACACACACACACACATACACACACATATACACACACACATGTTGTTGCTGAGCTCTGTTAATACCTTTACCAGCCTCTCTGTAATTTGAGTCTTTACCTAAAATGAAGTTGGCACTTTCTAATATCACTTGACTTTTCTGTTGCAGTATGATCATGAATATTGGATCTCTTTTGGCTTTTACACAATACTATAGTCATGAAGCAATTTATAATGTATTTAGACCTGAGAAAGAGCTTCACATTGACCATTACTATGTAGTATGGTCATATACACCCCTTTATATATCAGATTTACGGAAGTAAATTTTATAATGCCCGGAGTTTAAGCTCTGAGGTTCAAAACTCAAATAGTGTATGCTCAGTACATAAAGCAAGCGAATGTCTAAATCTTAAGTAGTAAATGTATGTGACAACTGGATGAATGTAGAGGGTTTTGTGCTAAGTGAAATAAATCAGACAAAGACAGAGACCACAGGATCTCACTTATATGTGGAATCTAAAAAAACAGAACAAAAACAGATTCAAAGAACAGATGGCTGGTTGCAGGGAGGAAGAAGGGGGGACTAGATGAAGGGAATTAACTTACAAGGTGAGGAGTTCCCATCGTGGCACAGCGGAAACGAATCTGACTAGGAACCATGAGGTTGCGGGTTCGATCCCTGGCCTCACTCAGTGGGTAAGGATCCGGCGTTGCCGTGAGCTGTGGTGTAGGTTGCAGACGTGACTTGGATCCTGCGTGGCTGTGGCTGTGGCTGTGGCTGTGGCTGGCAGCTGTAGCTCCAATTAGTCCCCTAGTCTGGGAACCTCCAAATGTCGCGGATGCGGCCCTAAAAAGACAAAAAAAATGTATATATATTTTTACAATACATGTAAAACTGAGTACATTTGAGTGGTAGATCTATATTTTGAAAATAATAGCAGTGTTATGATTAAAAAAAAAGTTTTGCATACTCATTGGGTATATACTGTGCCCTGCAGGACTTAATCTTATCCTGCTTCAGTATAAGTCACCCAAATATATATATGGTGAGATAACATACGGCATAAGGAGTATGGTCAATAATACTGTGATAACTTTATATGGTGACAGATGTTACTAGACTTATCATGGTAATCATAATATATGCAAATATAAGATTACTAGGCAGTACACCTGAAACTAACATGATATTGTATGTCGACTAAAATTAAGAAGAAAGGAAATGGATGTATACTTATGGTAGCTAATGTGCATCATCTAATTAATACCCACCACCAAGAAAAAATGATTATTCACTGTTTTCTGTTCAGTTTGAAGATTCCTGTATTTGACTGTGAGTATTGTCTTACAGTGGCGTCTGTGAGGATGAGCAAAGCATGCAGATATGCATCCCTTTTTCAGCCGGTTTCATAATCCTAGGTACTGGAGGGATAAAGATGATACATGTACCTGCCCTCTGGAGTCCACAGAATTTTTAATAACACTTTCCCAACAGTCTTTGGATGTGCTAATGGTTCGTAAAGAGAAGAGCAGCTAAATGAAGGAGACATTAGCTAGTGAAAAAGTGCTGATGCTTAAAGGCAGTGGCATTTCCTCTGAAATCTGAAACTTTGCTCATGAGGTTCTCCTGCTGGAGATGAAGGCACTGAGCTTTGGCACATGACTTGACAAATTCTTAACAATTTAGGGAAAAAAGCTATCTGGGCTTGTGTGTGTTCTCTGTCCGGCTACTGTAGAGGAAACAAGACTTCTGTTGTGTTTGAACTGGCAACTGGATGCTTCAGTTTGGTCATCTTATTTTATCTTTCTATTATCTTTTTCAACGTTGGCCTGAGAAGTGAAGACAAAACATAGGCATAGACAATGTAGAACAATTTATCTTTGTCTTCATTTGTGACCTCCTAATTAGCTTAGTTGTTGGTCAAGGCGAAGAGGCTAATCTCATGCTAAATTCTGGGTAAATTAATTTCTCTTTTTTGTGATATTTTCCAAGATGACTCAGTGCCCAGGCTGGGGTTATTCCCTTTCTCTAGATGAAATGAAATGCATGATAAGAACACTAACTAAAGCCCAATACATGTAAAACTGAGTACATTTGAGTAGCAGATCTATATTTTGAAAATAATAGCAGTGTTATGATAAAAAAAAAGTTTTGCATACTCATTGGGTATATACTGTGCCCTGCAGGACTTAATCTTATCCTGCTTCAGTGTAAGTCACCCAAATACATCCACATGTGTTACTGTTTATTGGGAAGTGGTTAAAGCAGTTATCATCTTGTGAGAGACACCATAAATGTATTTTGATGCATTTGTGAGCCTAAAGCTAGATGAGAACTATTATGTGAATAAGAAAATATTTAATACGTGTAGTTCAAGTTTCCATTTTCCTTCATTAGATTTCTTTTAACCGAAGATGAATTTAGCTAATTTTTAGGGCTAAATTGGAGCCTTTTGATTAATATATAGAAATATAATTTGATTTGTATTTATCTGTTTTCCTGGTGTCTCTTTCAATGAGAAAACCGTCAGTATATTTTTTATCACATGAGAAAGATAAAGATTTTCTTTCTTTTTTTAATTTTTTTTTTTTTTTGTCTTTTTGGGGCTGCACCCATGGCATATGGAGGTTCCCAGGCTAGGGGGCAAATTGGAGCTGTAGGCACCGGCCTTTGCCACAGCCACAGCAATGCAGGATCCGAGCCATGTCTATAACTCACGGCAACGCTTGATCCTTAACCCACTGAACAAGGCCAGGAGGATAAAGCCTGTGTTCTCATGGATGCTAGTCAGATTTGTTAGCCGCTGAGCCACAACGGGAACTCCCAGATAAAGATTTTCTCTCAGATGTTTATTTGTTTAGCAAATACTTATCCAGGACCTAATATGTGCCAGGAACTATTCTAAGTGCCTTGAAAAATATTAACTCATTCAATATAAAAGCTCTGATTCACCATAGGAAAAGTTTAGACATTGTCATTTTTAGACAAAGAATAAAACACTTTTCTAGGGAGTTCCTTTTGTAGCTTAGTGGTAATGAACACGACTAGTATCCATGAAGACATGGGTTCAATCCCTGGCCTCGCTCAGTGGGTTAGAGGATCCAGTGTTGCCATGGGCTGTGGTGTAGGTCACAGACGTGGCTTGGATCCCCTGTGGCTGTGGCTGTGGTGTAGGCCGGCAGGTACAGCTTCACTTTCACCCCTCGCCTGGGAACTTCCATATACTGCAAGTGTGGCCCTAAAAAGACCAAAAAAAAAAAAAGGAAAGGAAAGAAGGAAACAGTTTTCTAAAGTTACACAAATTAGAGAATTCATCTTATTGTGACTTCCATATTAATGTTTCAGAAAGAAATCGTATGCTACATTTTCATATTAAATTCCTAGAGCAGCCTACCTTGAATTGTTCAGATTTGGGCCTTGGGATATCTCTACTGAAAATTCTCTAAGTTGACAGGTATCTAAATAATTTCTGTTTTCAAAAAATAACTAGTTTTGAAATTGTAGTCTCATAATTCTGAGTGAGAAACAGTCTTAGAGATCATCACAATAGTCACTAAAGCAACCTCTTCTCAGATACTCAGTACCCGGGACACTGATGATTGAGTTGTGTACCAAGATCCTTGCTATCCAATGAAATAGTTTTTCAACCTGCAGCATGTTAAAATTATATCTCAAGGAGATGAACCAATAAAGTACACATCAAAGCTCTGATGTAAGAAAATGAAAACCAATTCACATTGGCTGTATGTTTCAGTATAATTCAAATTGAGTTCTCCAGTCCGATAAAACCTAGTGGGCTTAAAATTAATTTTTGGTTTCTCTTTGGTTCAACTCCTTGCTAATTCTCTCTTTATAATTTATGAAAACTGCATGTCATTTATCTTATGGTCCTATGCATGTGAATTACTGTGCCTTTAACCGTTTTACAGAAACGTCTCTGTTCATAGATTAAAGAAAAGTGTGTTTTCAACTTAATGCTTTATATTTGACAATTGAGGATAATTTTGAATGGAAAATGCTGCTGTTTAGTTTCCACAGTGCCTTCACAACCTGATAATCAGTTTTCCCACCCTGACAAACTCAAAAGGATGAGCAAGTCTGTTCCAGCCTTTCTACAAGATGAGGCAAGTTTGTCTTTTGTACCTTCACAAAAATGGAACCACACAGGTGGATTTGCTATGCCAAGGTTGGTGTGTTTGTAGTGAACTGTGGCAGAGTCCAGAGAGGTCAGCGGGACTGACATTTGCCTCTCATATCAATAGAGGTAGTGTCGTTGGTCCTGGAACGAGGCAAGGCACATCTCATTCTACTCATACAGTAACCCCTTTTTTTTGGAGGTGAAGTCAAATCCCATCGATTTGGGAATGTGACCTTTGTTTCAAAGCAGGTACGGAAGAAATCCAGGCAGAAAAGTGTGGGCATGAACTCCTCTGTAGCGTAGAGTACAGCTGATTTGTGAAAGCATGACTAGCTTGAAAGCATATGTTAAAATAATAAAGTCACAGTGACATGGCAAACTCGAGGGATATGGACTGGGTGTGATCACTTGGCGTACATTATCTCATTTAATCCTCAAAGAATCCTGGAGGTGGGGGGAGCACCATCATCACTCCCAGACAGTACCGGTGAGGAAACTGAGACTAAGAGAGGTAAGGTAACCTCACTCAGCTAGGAAGGGCTTGAACCAGAGCCCAGATCTGACCCCCAGGCCATTAGCTATTCTACTTAACTGTCTCAAGTAAGAACATGACTATTACTTACTATTCACTGAGTACCCGGTAAGTACCAGGCACTTAATATTCTCTCTGATACTCTCATTAACCAAGCTGTGGTAGGTACTATTTCCTCCGTTTTGTAAAAGAAGAAAGCCTCACGGAGGTAAAGTGACCTAAGATTTTAGCTCAGCTCTTCTGACTTAACTGATATTTCACATTCTTGCAGCCAGGCAGCTGGGAGCCGGAGCTTTGAAGTGAGACACTCCCGGTCCTGGTGGTGCTACTAATTGGCTATGTGATTAGGGACAATTTCCTAAGCTTCCCTGAGTGCTTTCCTAGTACACCCTCAGTAGATTGGGAGGAGTCAGTGAGATAACACAGGAAAAACACATAGCACAGTGCTGACACATAGCACATTAATGTTCACGCTTCGTATTTGCAGGGTTGGTCATATTTTTTCATGATGAGATAAAGGCTTCATCCTCAAGCCTTCTCTTAGTAGATGGAAACCTCTGGACAACTTAGAAATTACATTCCTCCTCCCCCACCCCCTGGGCACCCCTCTACCTACTCTTGAGCCTTTAGATGAACTGCATCTGCAAATATTCAGCCCTTGCTGAACGTGCTTAAGAGCCCACATTACAGTTTCTTTGAAAGGATCACTCATTCTTTGAAACTAATTCATTGGTTTGAAGCCAGCCTAGGCACCTCATGGAGTTCCTGTGGTTTTATACCTTTGTAGATATGCTTAGGACTTGGTTGGTCCTTTGAATGAACCATGTAAAAACTTGAGAGGCAATTGATATTGGTCCCTGATTTTTTTTTTCCCTCCCTTCAGTTTTAACCTGCTGCCTCATAGCTCTGCACAAGACAATCTAAATCAGAGATGCCAAATTAAGCTGTATCATTTTACCTTTCAGAGTACTTGGGGTGCCTTGCTTCTTTGTCCACTGTCCCTTTGAGGCTTAGCATCATTCACCTTTGTTGAGTGCCAGCTTTGTGAAAATCAGTGTTCCAGGTCATCAAAACAAGGTCCTATCCTTGCAATAATCACTAATGATCTGATGTACTAGGTAGAATGTATTAGGGCTGTGATGGGGGAAATGGTCTGTAAGTGTGTGGGGGAGAGATCGTAATAATAGAGACATTGAAAAGGTATGTTTTTTTTTTTCGTCCTTGAGGAAAGATTCTTTTCTCACCCATATATATCATAATTTTTTTAACTCCTTTCTTAATCTGCATTACAATTGGCATCTGTTACATTGGTATGTAATCGCATGACCCTGGAATGTGTTGGCATGAACTAACCACTCCTGCACAAAGGTATTTCCCTAACCCCAGGAGCCACCGAACTACTCCCTAAACACTTTAACCCCAAAAGGAGCTCATTCTGAATCATGCATTTTTAAAGCTACCACCTAATAAACTTTAGATATAAATAAAATTTATTATTGTAACTTTTCTTTCTTGACCCAGGCAAATATTTCCTGGAACATATTTAGAATAAAAAATCTTGTTGCTATTTTTTTTTTAATTTGTTAAAATTTAATGTGGGTAGAATGTATAGTTCAGTATACTTCCCTATTGCAACAAAAAGCACAATAGTGCTATAGAAATACCTAAAAGGTAGTTAAAATTTAGGAGTTCCCATTGTGGCTCAGTGGTAATGAACCCAACTGGTATCCATGAGAATGTATATGGGTTTGATCCCCAGCCTCGCTCAGTGGGTTAAGGATACAGCATTGCCATGAGCTGTGGTGTAGGTCGCAGACACTGCTCAAATCCTGCGTTGCTGTGGCTGTGGCGTAAGCCAGCAGCTATAGCTCTGATTTGACTCCTAGCCTGGAAACCTCCATATGTCACAGGTGCAGGCTGAAAAAAAAAATTTATGTGCACACACATAATATATATAACTTGAAACGCAAATCAGATTAGTATTAGTTTTCCCTAGTTCGGTAGTGTCTCAAGTAAGAGATTTGATTTTTAGGGAGGTTAAGGCTATATTAATGACAGGAATTAGACATGACATTTTATGATTTGATAGTAAATCTTAGACCTTTTATTGTCTAAAGTTAATTCCTCATATATATTAATAAAGTTTTCCAAGCAATATAAATATATTAAGAGAATGCCAAGAAACCTCACTGTAGTGCTACCTTTTGTAGCACCTTGGGGCCACCTTTTAGGTGAAAAAAAATCATTATTTCAGTCACCAAGTACTGCTCCCCTCCTTGGGTGAGGCCCAAGGTCTGACCGCCCACCCCATCTTTAATGTCATTCCCTGGCAATTAGCAGTAGTGTCCTTCCACCTTGGAAAATGTCAGAGATCAGTGGTATACCAAGATATTATCTTAACACAAATTTTGACCTTGACTCATTCTGAATTTAAGTTTTGTGTATATTATATGATGTTTTGTAGAGTGATGACAGAGAAACAGATACAGCATCAGAAGGCAGTTACCAGCTCAGCAGACACAAGAAGAGCCCAAGCTCTCTAACCAATCTTAGCAGCTCCTCTGGCATGACGTCCTTGTCTTCTGTATGTAAACGAAGGCTTCGTGTTAATTAATATCCCTCTGCTTCTGTGAACCTTGCTCCATCATGCTCCTGCCACATACGGTGAAATGGCCTTCTGTTGTATTTCTCAGATTCAAAGGGCACGAGCTTTTTCTCTAACCCACAATTAGCTTCTGGCTAGCTAAATCTTCCATTTGCTCTCTTTTTAATCACAAGAGAGTTCATATCCAAAATAAATAAACATGGTTTTCTGGATGTAAGTACTTCAAAAATAAGCCTAAATTACCAACAAGATGATTACTAAATTTGTGCAGCAAATGGGGTAATCTGTTTTTATCAGATATGCTTTTATATACAATCTGCAGGTATAGAATTGCACCTCTCTTTTTTGGTAAGCCTCTTATTCTGATGAATAAAAGTACCGATTCACATAAAAGAATAGGAGAGGCAGTTCTTTGTCTTTTAAAAGGATTCAGAACAGGGTTTTCCAAGGAAAGCTCCCTAAGAGTAGTTGCTCAGATTTGATTGAGAGAATTTGACTTTACACAGAACTTTCCTAAAGGGAGGTGGTTTTGTGTGTGCATGTAGTATGTGTATAGAAATATATTTGTGTAAATATGTTCACATACATGTAACAAGAGGTCTCTGATATACATACACATGCACATATCTCACCAGATATGCTGAACAAATGGTAAAGCTGTGCTTAAATTCTCACTAGCCTTACATTTTTCAAACTCTTAAGAAAAAACTATTTAATTGAATTTCTGCTGATAACAATCAAATGTATGGCCTTGGGAAGGCTTTAAACTTCCTTCATCAATCATCCATTTTCTACCCTCCTGACCTCTAAAAGCATATGGCTCAGTAAGCGTTTTCTTAGATTCAGGGGATGGGTAACCTAGTAAAATTCCTTTTTAGTGCCTTGGAAATTTGATAGAGCAACATGTCACTGTGATTTGTGTGCCTGGGGTTTCTCACATCCTCTTTCTTTAACACTTTAAATTCTAAGCATGCCTAAAAATGGAACTCTGAATACCCCCTATCATAAAATCACCCTGCTTTGAAATGAGCCAGCCTTGAAGTAACTTCGCATTTTACTTTTCATCTGTCTCTTAGAGGCAGTTTTTGTTAAACACTAGTCATCGTGTCATGTATATCATGTCAGGTTGTTTGCGCTGGTACACTTTTTAAATGCCATTTTAAATTAACTGCTTTTATATGCAAACTAGAAAAATAATGGTAAGCAAGGATTGCCCCCATGATCTTTGCCTTGGGTTCAGGAGTGAGATGGAGACAAACACTGTTTCGGATGCTTTCAGGTGAGCGGCAGTGTGATGAGTGTTTATAGTGGAGACTTCGGCAATCTGGAAGTGAGAGGAAGTATTCAGTTTGCGATTGACTATGTGGACTCACTGAAGGAGCTGCATGTCTTTGTGGCCCAGTGTAAAGACTTAGCAGCAGCAGATGTTAAGAAGCAGCGTTCAGACCCGTAAGTACATTTTGGAGTCATTTTTCCTTAGTTACTCTTAGTTACTCTTAGTCTTGTAGAAAATGGGGAAGGAAAGAAAGCAGTTGAAGGGAGGGGATGTGTGGGACTGTGTCAAAAGGAATGTTTGGGGGGAAAAATTGGGGGAAAATGCTCTTTTGTTTACTTTATAGATTCCTATGCCAAACTTAATAACTGTAAAAATGTCCGAGGAGCACAAAATGTTTCAAGTTGGAAGAGACCTTTGAGGTCATTTAGGCCCGATTCCTTCTTTTTACAGATAAGGAAACAAAGGACAGAGAAGATAGGCGACTGTTCACAGAAATTCGGATAGTCAGCAGCAAAATGAGGAATGAGGGTTTGAGCCTCAGTCTCTCTCCACAACACTTACAAAGTTTCTCTAAAATGAGGGACTTGTTGGACTTCATAATGTTCAGTGGTGCAGAAATAGTTAAGATTCTAGAATGAGGTAGTTTCCATATTTAAATTATATTCCAGAGACCTTTAAGGGGATTTACCAATTCATCTTTGAAATCCTAGGTTTAAATGCGTTTCAGTTTAGTTAAATGGTATTCTCCCGCTTAGCCCTGTGCAGAAGTCCGATTCCTAATGAATTTGCTAACGTAAGCCCAGTCCTTTGTTTATTATAAAAACAGCTGGGCTCAATATCCTTTTCTTTTTCTTTTTGTCTTTTTACATTAAATATGGTTTGATTAGGTATGTGCTAAGTGTTTTTTTTTTTTCAAAAAGACAGTAACAAAAACTTTTTTAAAATTCTGCGAGCATCAAAGTCTTTTCTTTTCTTTTTTTTTTTTTTTTGCCTTATCTAGGGCCGCACCCGCGGCATATGGAGGTTCCCAGGCTAGGGGTCTAACAGGAACTGTAGCTGCCGGCCTTCGCCACAGCCACAGCAACGCGGGATCTGAGCCGCGTCTGCAAGCTACACCACAGCTCACGGCAACGCCGGATCCTTAACCCACTGAGCAAGGCCAGGGATCGAACCTGCAACCTCATGGTTCCTAGTCGGATTCGTTAACCACTGAGCCACGACGGGAACTCCCAAAGTCTTTTCTTAATAGGAAACTTGCTAATAGAATCAAGCACCACGTTAGAGGTCTGTTGTCCTTCTCCTGCCCCACATTAGTTAAGGTCAAAGGAAAATAGAAATTCAGGAGATAACCCTTAAAAATCTTCAGAACAGTATAAAGTGATCAGTTCAACTGAAATCACTTTAAACATTTAAATATAAAGTTATTGGTGGCAGTAATAATTACTGCTTTTCTTAGTATCATGAAATAATTATTTCTGTAAGTTTCCAATGCATCTTTAAAAGTAGAGGTAGACACATCCTTTTTATTGTCTCTAACTTCCTTCTCTGTTCAATTCTCTTTTTTTAGATACGTAAAGACTTATCTGTTACCAGACAAGGGCAAAATGGGCAAGAAGAAAACGCTTGTAGTGAAGAAAACGTTGAATCCTGTTTATAACGAGATCCTGCGGGTATCTTTGACCTCTCTGTCTAAGAAAATCCTCAGTGGTTACATATGCATTTAAAAGGCCATGTTGTAGTTCCCAGTGTGGCACAGTTAAGAATCTGACTGCAGCAGCCCAGGTCGTTTCTGGAGTCATGGGTTCAGTCCCCAGCCTGGGGCAGTGGGTTAAAGGATTGGGTGTTGCCTGGGAACTTCCATGTCATGGGTATGGCTATAAAATTAAAAAAAAAGGCAGGGACCGTGTCCTCTTGGGTAGTATCTTTACAGATGAAGTCAGTCACTGAGAGAAGAATGAAAGGAATAACCATTTTCTAATAATCCGTTTTATATGAGACTCACCATGAAGGTTGTAGGCATTATCTCACACATGCCCTCCATACACTGCCAGTCAGGTATTACTATATGTATCTCACAGAGGAGACAAGTGAAGCTTAGAGAAATAAAGTAACTTGCATTGTTCATTGCAACCAAAACAATCTTCTAAAAGCCTAAATCTGCTCATGTATTTCTCTGCTTAAAATTTTTAAGAATTTCCATTTCCTTAAGGGTCAAGTCCATCCTTCGTAACAGGCATACCAGTCCCTTGACAACCTAAGCTCCAGTCTCATCTTTCCATTTTCATAGTCTTTGTTCAGGTTACCCAAGAGGAAGCTGCCTTTAACCCCTATTTCCCTGCTATCTGCTGCCTAAGTCTCCTTATTTCATAATAGTTCTGTTAACATTCAGCATTTTAACTACTGGTTTAATTGTCTGCTTTCCCATTAAATTAAAAGTTTCCATGAGGGCAGGGACCAGCTCTGTGTTGCTTATAAACTATGTACCTTTGGGCAAATGACTTAACCTGTCTGCATTTCAGATCTGCAAAAGAGAGATAAGAATAGTACCCACCTACCTCAGTAATCATGAACAATTAATATGTTTGAAGTGATTAGTATGCATTAAACACTTAATGCTGACTCTTAATACAATAAGATAGGGATAGGTACTCAAAAAATGTTTGTTGGGGAGTTCCCATCTTGGGGTAGTGGAAATGAATCTGACTAGTATCCATGAGGATGTGGGTTCAATCCCTGGACTCACTCAGTGGGTCAGGGATCAGGCGTTGCCCATGAGCTGTGGTATAGGTTACAGACATGGCTAGGATCCCAAGTGGCTGTGGCTGTGGTGTAGGATGGCAGCTGTGGCTCCGATTGGACCCCTAGCCTGGGAACTTCCACATGCCATGGGTGCAGCCCTAAAAAAGCGGAAAAAAAAAAGTTTATTAGAAGGATAGATTGATAGACAGATGAGTGGAGAACATACCCAGCTCAAATACTGCCTTCCTTTTTCCTTTGGACTGTATCATGCTGCCTTAGTCATGGGTAACAGATTGTTTAAAACTATAAATATGAGAAGTCTTATTCATTCCCTTTTTCTGAAAATTCTGTCCAAGTTTTGGTTTTCCTCTGAGAAAAGAAGCAAGAGTTAACTCTCAGTCATCCATGGGTGAATTTCTTGTGGATTTTCTGTAGCAAGTCTTTTAATTACAGGTTGACTATGGATACCTCAGCACCCCAGCTATTTCTAGGTCAGCAGCTTCAACCCTATCCTCAGGAAAAGCCATCTAATTTAAATGGTCAACTCAGAGAAAGACAAGCCATTTTGGCTCCAACCAAAATGGACATTTGAGTAGTATATCATAAAGCCAAGTAGAGGTTATTTTTGGATTAGAAGGACTATTATCCCTTCCATGATTATATATAATCAAGAATTGATTACAATTTAGATTAAAAAGTGTTAGGATACCAAAAAAAAAAAACAAGTCTATCTTTTCTTGAAAAATATTTTGTTCTTGCAAGGTATCAGTAGTGGGAGAGGAGTTCCTGTTGTGGCTCAGCAGGTTAAGAACCCGACTAGTATCCATGAGGATGCGGGTTTGATCCCTGGACTTCCTCAGTGGGTTAAGGATCTCGCCTTCCCACAAGCTGTGGCTTAGGTTGCAAATGCACATCAGATCTGGCATTGCTGTGGCTGTGGCTCCAATTTGACCCCTAGCCTGGGAAGCGGAGCCCTAAAAAGAAGGAAAAAAATAGGTTGTATGTATATGGGACAGATGATGTATGGGAACTCCTCTGTATTTTCCATTCAATTTTTCATGACTCTAAAACTGCTATTAAAAAAAAATTAAGTCTATTAAAAACTATTTTGTCCTTAGGTAGAAAACAGACTGTTGGATTAAGCTTCATTTGTGTTTTTAGACTGAATTTGATTTATATCAGGTTAGAACTAAAAACATCCAATAAGAATTGAATAACTGGCTTTTGTTTTTAGAAAGCTATTACTGGCTATGATATTTGAGCCATGGTTTGCTTTTCCAAAGAAGGAAAGAAAAATCAGCTTTTGTGAAAGACGGATTTTAGCTCTTTGAAATAAGAGTCTTAGGATAAGATGACTTTGCAATATTCTTGAGACTTGAAACATAACAGATGAGAAAATCCTATCTATACACATGACTTTTTTTCATCTCTATGTCATAACTCTGGCATAAAGTAATATTATGTACCATTTCAATTTCCTTCTTTGCACTGCAGTATAAAATTGAAAAGCAGATCTTAAAGACGCAGAAGCTGAACCTGTCTGTTTGGCATCGAGATACATTTAAGCGCAATAGTTTTCTAGGGGAAGTGGAGCTTGATTTAGAAACTTGGGACTGGGACAACAAACAGAATAAACAATTGAAGTGGTACCCTCTAAAGCGGAAGGTAAGTTCAGGGTTTTTTGTTTGGTTTGTTTGTTGGTTGGTTTGGGGCCTGGGAATATGGAGGAAAGTGGCTGTAAAATTGCATTTTCATTAAGAATGCCTATCCATAGTTTGGGATCATTGTATCTTTTCACTCTGTCCCATATGTCTCTTATGCTCTTTTCTATATTTTCTATTCCTTTTCCCGTTTTCTGTTCTTTGGGCTGGCTATTTTCTGCTCAACTATCTTTCAGTTCGATAATTTTCTTCTCTGCTGTGCCTAATCTATTTCTTACACACATCTGCTGGTCCTTAATTATTATACTTTTCAGATGTATATTTTCATTTGATTCTTTTTTTATAGATTCCATTTCTCCACTAAGATTCTCCATCTTCGTGTTATCTTTATGAATTTATTAATCAAAGTTGTTTAAAGTATGTATCTGAAAACTCCAATATCTTAAACATTTGCGAATCTCCCTTAACTCATTTTTTACCTTAGTTTGGTCATTTGGTCCTTTGTTCTGCCATGCCTGTTTATTTATTTATTTTTATTTACATGCCGGACATTGCATATGAAAAATTCTAGGGGTAATTTGAGAGGCTTTACTACTTTACATCTGACACACAGAGTCGGGACACATCACCTTTATCTAGTCTGGTAATGAACCGACTAGACTGGAGTTTAGTTTTCACGTGGTTTGTTCTAGTTTTTGTTTGCCCACATTCCTAGGCTATTGTCTTTCATGGGTTCCAACTGAAAGACAAGGTAGTAGTTCTCAAATTTTAGCATGTTCCCCAACTCACCTGAAAGACATTAAAATACAGGTTTCTGGGTCCTATTCCCAGATTTCTGGTTTAATAAGATCTGGCCCAAGAATAGGCATTTCTAATAAATTCCTAGGCATTGCTGATTCTCTCGGCCTGGGGACCATACTTTAAGAACCTCTGGTCCAGTGTGTTTTCTGCGGCCATGTCTCTTGAGTTGGCCAGAGACTCCAATTTTTGCCTTCAGTCCTGTGAGACTACCTAAAGACCTGCTCAGCTTTTTAATCTCTTTCTGCTAGGCTTGTTATGTTCTCAGTTTGCACTACCCAAGAATCAGTCAGTGCCTCAAAGTAGAAAGAGAATGTCAGACTCCAACATGTCCATTTGGGCCCTGTCTAGCTTATAATTTTCAGCATCTTCAAATAAGGCTTTTTTTAAATTCAGTTTTTAAAATTGTTCTCAGTATGAGGGTTGGTGTGATCCCAGCTAGTCCATCGTAGCTACAAGTGATACATACAATTAATATAAAATGTTACTTTATATCTACACAACAAAACAGTTCCACTTAAGAAATGGTTCCAAAACCTCGCATCACAGTCACCTGAAGTACTTATTTCTAGGTCTACCCATGACTTGTTAGATGAGAATTTGTCAGAATATGTCAAAAGCATCTCATTTTTACCAAACTTCCTTATGTTTCTGATAGATAGCCATGTTTTGGAAATAAGTCTCTAAAAGACCCAAATTTGAAAGTAAAACAATCTAATACTTGAAAATGATGGACACTGTAAATTTATTGTTCAGTGTTTGTTATTCTTATAGGCATCTACTCATTTAGTCTAAAATAATTAGGTTAATGCAGCTTCGAAAATGTAATATTTGCCCCACTTCCCTTTCCCACACTTTTCTTACTCCTTCAAAGAAAGAGGATGTATATAAGTTGTTTCATGTGCTAGCTGAATGACTAACAAAATGTATATGTCTTTATAAAAATCAAAGTGTCCCAGCACACCTCTCCTATCGCCAAGAAAGGCACTCTGACTTCTTTGAACTCAAGGCCTTGAAATGTTTTCTGGGTACCCCTGCAAAGTTTTCCAGGATACGTAGGATAGCTTTCCCAGATGTAAAAGCAACAGTGTAGCTCTGATGGTGGTGTTGGGGGGTAGGACTTTAATCCAGGGCACTCATGAGTGATACCTAATCCCAGAAGTGAGGCACATACAGTCATATAACAGAGTACCAACAAACAGGGTCAATGGTTTGTATCTCATACCTGCTGACATTCCTTCATTTCTTAGACAGCACCAGTTGCCCTTGAAGCAGAAAACAGAGGTGAAATGAAGTTAGCTCTCCAGTATGTCCCAGAGCCAGTGCCTGGTATGTAGTGATTTTCTGTCTAGATTTGCAATCCTACCCTATCCCTCCCCTCTCCAAGGATTTATTTTCCTTCTATGATATTTTCAAAGGTGAAGCCCTAAATAAAGTTATTGACTTAGTAATGGGATAGACATAATGAGTGAATCCACAATGGTAAACTAGATTTTTTTCTTTTTCTTAATAAATCATGGTTAAAAACACATAATATAAAAATTTTCCAGAGTTCCCGTCGTGGCTCAGTGGTTAACAAACCTGACTAGTAACCATGAGGTTGCGTGTTCGATCCCTGGCCTTGCTCAGTGGGTTAAGGATCCGACATTACTGTGAGCTGTGGTGTAGCCCGGCAGCTACAGCTCCGATTCAACCGCTAGCCTGGGAACCTCCACATGCCATGGGTGTGGCCCTAAAAAGACAAAAAAAAAGAAAAAAATTTTCTTTTTCTTAACCATTTTTAAGTGTACCAGTAGTAGTGTTAAGTGTATTTGTATTTTTGTGAAGCTCATCTCCAGAACTTTCTCATCTTGTCTATCTGAGACTATACCCAGGAAACCACAACTCCCCTCTCCCCCTTTCCTCCAGGTTCCCCTTCCTGATAATCACCACTCTATTTTCTGCTTCTATAAGAAAAATCCTCATTTTCTTTTCAGTCAGGTTTATAGCCCTTGTTTTAACTTTGACCCCACTCTCCCCAAAGTTTCTTTCTGCACAGTGTGAATGACCTTTCCTGTGTTCAGAAGTAACAAGATGGTGACTTGCCCTCTAATTCTTTTTTTTTTTTGTCTTTTTTTTAAATGAATTTGAATGCCTTTCTCTAGTTTAGTCAGATTCTTTTATATTTAACTTGTATCTTATCATTTATGGTCAACATGCATAGAAAGTCTGCCCATCTCATTTCCCATTTTCCCCACTATCATTTCTTGGTGGTGGAGGCCATGAAGACTGAATGTTGTGACAGGCTTCACTTTGAGTTTTCACTCATGTAATTTCTCCTCCCTGGTATGGCTTCCTCTTCTCCTAAACCTATCCAACTCTTAGAAGGTCCCGTCTCCTCCTTAAAGCCTTTCCCTCACTGATCACGTCACCTTCTAGAACATTACAGTAATGTGATAAGCTGACATTTCATTCTATATTACATTTTAATAGTTTTTATTCAGTTTCTCCAGCTTAACTATAAACACTTCTCAAGGACATAGATTTATTATATTTCTTGTACATCCAAGGACATTGCTAGCATAGGGCTGAGCATATATGTTCAACGAACATATATTATACATATGTATTAAACACTGGTTGGTTGACTGGTTTCACCCATCCAGAAAAATATGGTAGTACTCCTCCATCCACATGCATCCAACCTAGACATCAGCTTGAGACTAAGCCAATATTCCAGTAATTCCTTGACTACAGTATTGGCTCTTATGTATATCTATGCAGTGGTCCTATAAAAAGGTGTAACTGCTTTTAACAAGAAGAGTGACTGTACCTTACCCAGTACCTGTTCTGGTTACTTTATATGCAAAATGTGTTTAAAATGCCTCCTCTCAGCACCAGTTGACATTGGTATTAATATATGAAAGATATATGCCTTTCACTAAGTAGTTTTGAATGTAACTATAAAGAGATGATTCACATACCTAATATCTGTAATCGATGTTGTTAAACCAAGAAAAACCCCAAAATAATGATGTAATACTCTGTACTTGGAATCAATTAAATTGTTTTCATAGAGCTCTCTGAGCTCTATATGGCCAGACTATGAAAGATGTAGTTAAGAATAGATATAATCATTTAGGATCATATCATCAAGCACTAGCGGCATCACTGTACCAGACCGTTGTTTAGATTGGCATCTTTGGATGGAGTGTTGCCAAGAGAGGCATGGCAGTGGAATTTCATTTTCTCTCTCTTTGTCTATGTTAGGTAAAAAGCTTCCTACGACTGGAGAAGTGCACATCTGGGTAAAGGAATGCCTTGATCTACCGCTGCTGAGGGGCAGCCATCTAAGTTCTTTTGTTAAATGGTAATAGCATTAATAATTCTGTCTCTCTCAGTTCTAAAGTAGCCTGACTTTTGCTGGTTGGTTTTACTTCTCTGTGTCTGTGATGCTGAAATTCGTCATTCATAGTATAAATGAAATAACTTGAGAACAGTGGTGACATGAGCTAAAGGGATCTGACTTGAACCACCCCCACCCCCTCAAAGGCTTCATTCGGTGTTTAAATCTTAAAGATAAGAGGACGTGTATACAATCAAAACTAGAGACCAGGAGTTCCCATTGTAGTTCAGCAGGTTAAGAACCCAACATAGTGTCTGTGAGGCTGCAGGTTCGATCCCTGGCCTCAGTATGTTAAGGATCCGGCATTCTCACAAGCTGTGGCATAGTTTGCAGATGCAGCTCCCATTTGACTCCTAGCCTGGGAACTTCCATTTGCCACAGGTGCATGCGGCTGTAAAAACAAACAACAAAGGCCATCTACTCAGATAACTATTGTTTTCTAGGAGGTGCATCTGCTGGTGAGGACAATATTCAGCATGAAAGAGTTTATGAAATGTCTTGTAGTGAGATGCCACATGCGTTGGCTACCTTGTGGAGCATCTGTTTTGTGGCCCACTTGCAAAGGGTCCTTTGCATCAGCCTGTGAAGTTATTTGCTAAGCAGACCCATACTAATAATTACCTTCTAAGAGCTTAAGACAATCTGGGTTTTTAAGTGGCAAACTTTTTTCTCCATTGTAGTATTAATGCCTGGCCTCTAGTAAATAGTAACTAAATAGATATTGTTGTGCTGGTCTGTCTCTCTTTGACTAACTTTATATGGATTTTATCAGAAGACCCTTAGCTATTTAAGTTTATATGACATTATTTATGGTTTTCCCAACACATATTCTTCATAGACATCAACAGGTAAGTTTTTCAGCTCTAGTCAGTCTTCCATTCTAGGACTAGTCTTAGACCTTCTTGCCTTTACAAAAGGCATCATAGGTTAATTTCAATGATTACTGCAAGTTCAACGTAAATAATTGCAAATATATAATGTAACTTATTCCCAAAGTCAAATCTAGCCAATTGGATAGGTTTCTATTCTTTGTCAATTCAGTACAAGACTGATTTCTTAGGCTGACACAAGTAATCAGGAACAGATTTTAGAGAAATCCTCAAACAATTGTTACATAGTCAACACTTACTAAATCCAGGCACTGAACTAAGTTGTTTGCTTAATATTTAATTCTAACATTAACCTTCTGTGGTCAGGATCACCATTCCCATTTTATAGATGAGGAAGTAAGTGTCTGAGAGGTTAAGTCATTTTTCTGTAATACACAGTGGATAAGTAAGTGGCTGGGCCAGGATTCAAAGCAAGTCTGGTTCTCTTTAATGCATAGTCCTCTTATGGGATGTCTCACCCCCAGCATCTCCATCTCTCTACATTTTTTTTCTTCCATTTCCTCCTGCCAGTCCTCAGTTGCTGAAGTACACCGAAAGCAGGAGTGCTTGCCATCTTATTAAAATACTCTCTTGGAGTTCCCGTCGTGGCGCAGTGGTTAACGAATCCGACTAGGAACCATGAGGTTGCGGGTTCGATCCCTGCCCTTGCTCAGTGGGTTAACGATCCGGCGTTGCCGTGAGCTGTAGTGTAGGTTGCAGACCCGGCTCGGATCCTGCGTTGCTGTGGCTGCGGCGCAGGCCAGTGGCCACAGCTCCGATTAGACCCCTAGCCTGGGAACCTCCACATGCCGCGGGTGCGGCCATAAAATGACAAAAGGCAAAAAAAAAAAAAATGCTCTCACAATGATGTTTCCTTTTATAGTACCATCCTTCCAGACACAAGTAGGAAAAGTCGCCAGAAGACAAGAGCTGTAGGGAAAACCACCAACCCCGTCTTCAACCACACCATGGTGTACGATGGGTTCAGGCCTGAAGATCTGACAGAAGCCTGTGTAGAGCTTACGGTCTGGGACCATTACAAACTAACCAACCAGTTTTTGGGAGGTCTTCGGATTGGCTTTGGAACAGGTAACATTTGTTAACATTTCAAATTGTCTAGGAATGGAATGCTTCTGGAGACACTAGATGTTGGTTGGTTGCTTGCTTTGCTTCTTCGTAATGACAACTGATATTCTGTCCCTGTTAAGTGTGTTAAAATGAATGAGTGGAGGAATGTCAGGCTTGTGCCAAGGGATCCAGATAGGAAGAATGAACTGTATGCCTTGTTTGTCCACACAGAGCTTAAGTTATGGTGAGTGGAAACAAAAAAGCCTTCATCACTACTCTTTCCTGAAAAAAAGTTTATGGCCCCCTTCTTGGCTTAAAGTGTGCTTTGCATACTAATAGTAACTAACATTTATGCAGCAGTGGTCACAGTACTGAGTGATTTACGTGCATTATTTCTTTTGGTCCTCAGAGCAGTTCTCTGAGTTGTTACTAATGTTCTCCCCAGAAAAACTGATGTTCCAAGAAATTAATAAACAGAGCTAATAAGTGGCAAAACAAGATTCAAAATTGAGTCTGTTGGACACTAAAGTTGTAACTACACTTCCTTAAAGATCATCTATCACTTCCAGCCCAATGCAGGAATTCTCCCTACTACTCCCTTATGCCCCTGAGAGATTCTCATCTACCTTTTATGTGAACACAAGAATATTTATATTACCCTGAGAGTAATGAGAATAATCGCAGTTGTGGAGCATCCCATTATTGGATATCTCAGATGGTTAAACAGTTCTTTCTTCTGTTGAGTCCCAGATCTGCCCTCCTGGTGATGTTAAAATACTTCCTAGTTGTCTTCCATGGGTGATTATGGTTAGGGAATAACCCACTTTTTCCCCATGAGCTATTCCTTTTTAAATACAAAGCTTCCCTTTTTTTCCCCCCAGGTAAAAGCTATGGTACTGAAGTGGATTGGATGGACTCTACTTCAGAAGAAGTTGCTCTCTGGGAAAAGATGGTAAATTCCCCAAATACTTGGATTGAAGCAACCCTGCCTCTCAGAATGCTGTTGATTGCCAAGATTTCCAAGTGAACCCAAGGTCTACTGGCTCCTCCACTGAAAAGTGCTAAACAGGTGGAATCTGATCTTGAAAATCTGACTATGTAGACAGAGGTCCTCACCTTCTATTGCCACTAAAATGCTACACATGGCAAAGTCAACCTGCATGTACTTCTTTGGTTACAAGGTCCAAGAGACTGAAATAATAACAGAATGTGTAACTTATTTGCAACTCCAACATTAAAGAAGATGTTTGAGAAAGCTAATTAAATCAAACTGTTGCTGCTGCTTCAAAGAAAAAGCTGCCAAAAAAAGAAATTTTTAATAGGGTTTGTTGTTAATGAGCAAAATTTTCTTTTTGCCGTCACGGGTGTCACATCACAGTCTTGTGGTGTAGGTAGGAGGACCTGCCCCTTGATCCTTGAAAACACTTCCAGGAACTGAAAAAATGTTGGTTGTGGGAAAGAATGACAGAAAGATACTCCTATGAGGGGGAAAAGGGCAGAATATCAATGCTAATAAAGAAGTTGACCATGAGGAAACCATTTATTCTGTATTCTCTATTGAAATATGGAATTCCAGGAATTCTCTTGTGGCACAGTGGGATGAGGATCCAGCGTTGTTGATGCAGCAACTTGGGTTCGAACCCTGGCCCGGGAACTTCTACATGCCATGGGCACGGCCAAAAAAAAAAAGAAAAAGAAATACGGAATTCCATGTTGGAGGAATGAGACAATTTTACTGCATGTTGTTTCTGCCTTGAGAAACATTCCCTCTTCCCAGTGTTAGTCTCAAGTGTGCTTTGGTGCCACCCACTGGCCATAGTTGGAATTCAGTTTTGAATTTAATTATGTCCTAAGTCTCAAGCCTGTATTTTGTAATAGAGTACCCCCATATGTTAAAAACAAACAAAAAAACCCCTCACATATATAATTCTGTTTTTCTTATATATCTACTATATTGAAAGCAGCATGAGAGTGGTCACAGACATGCCTTGCAACAAAGTTTTAATTAGAATGTAAATCGTTAAATTATATTGTACTTCTTATGTATGTATAATTTTCATAAAGTATTTTGTAAAAACCCTTAGCATAAATTATTATGTAATTTAATGGCATTGTCAAATTAATCTGGCTTCTTATTTTAAGTGAAATATTTTATGTTAAGAATCCTAAAATCTAAATTCCCTAGCAAGGCTAAAGAATTTCTGGGCCAGTATTTCCCCAGAGTCTTTATTGTAACTCCAGGCATCATTTCCTCGAAGTTGGAATCTTCAGCTACATTATTAAGAATAGAATTTTTATTTTTAAAAGGCAGTTGAAAAGCTGTGAAGATAAGTTAACATTTATTCGTAAAGATTTCCACGGAGACATTTTTGGGTCATTTAATATGTAAAAAGCATTTCTCCACCTTAGAATCCACTAGTTTGCCATTCTCAAAACAAGCACTAGAGTTCCCAATGTGGCCCAAGGGGATTGGTAGCATCTCTGGAGCACTGAGACACAGGTACAATCCCTGGCCCAGCACAGTGGGTTACGTATCCCAAGCTGTGGCATTACAGCTGTGGCTCAGATCTGATCTCCGGCCCAGGAATTCCCTATGTTATGGGACGTCCAAAAAACAAGCACTGATTTAACATAGGTTAAAGAAAGCCTGGATATGAAGGGGGAGTGAGATCTTACAATAGGTATCTAACAAATATCACGGAAAATGGCTAGAGTTTGGCCTCCTCTTCTAAACAGATGCTAGAACCTTCAACCCACTGGCCATAAGAGCAACTAACCTAGAACGGTGAAGAATGCCCCCGCCCATTGTCTCTTAAGATCTTTTAGGAGGGTATTTAATTTTGCTCCATTACCTTTTCCTGTTCTGACTGTGGGAGGAGCAAGATGGGGTGACTGGAGGCACAGCTCCCTGGTCAGCCTAGAATCATGGCCGAAGTGCAAATCCTGTTCAGCTCCCACCACTTCATACTACAAGTTTTCTCAGTCCTTTTTTCCAGTTACCTGCTCAGACATCTCCTATCATTCAGCCTGCTCTGAAGCACCAATGAGGTTGGCTCTAGTATCCCCTTATTGAGGATTAGGACTGCCTGTCTCCAGCCCCAGACCCCTGACCTTCAAAACACCAGAGTGGACAATAGAACCATTCTTCTTGCATCCGCCCACAGAACTTCCACCTGCCTCGGGATGTCCAAGGGGATGTCATGGCACATTCTATTCTGAAAAAGAAAATAGAAATCACAGCTGCAATCTCACCTGGCTACAGAGGAAGGCTAAATGGGATCTTCATGCATTACAAAGTATGGGCAACCTGACTTCTTCAGTGAGGCGAACTCAAGTTGATGGGCTTTTGGCCCAGCGGGATTTTTAGGCAAAGTCCCTGCCGAAACTGTTTGTTTTCTTAAACTGGAGGCATTTCTTTGAATTGCAGGTTTCAGGGCTCTTTTTCCAGAAATTCAACTGGAAATAAGCTAAAAAGGGGGAATTGATTAGAAAGATACTGGGTTAGCCCACAGAATTAAAGAAGTACTGCAGACTGGAGTTCTCACTGTGGCTCAGCGGGTTAGGAACCCAACACAGTGTCTGTGAGATTGCAGGTTCAATCCCTGGCCTCACTCAGTGGGTTAAGGGTCTGGCGTGGTTGTGCTTATGGTGTAGGCTGGCAGCCGCAGCTCTGATTCCACCCCCTAGCCTGAGAACTTCCATATTCCACAGGTACAGCCTGAAAAAAAAAAAAAGTACTGCAGGAACATAGATTACTTGGGGGACTCATGGGCTGGAACCAGGAACTCAGGAACCATCTCTCTTCTTCCTCAGGGAGTGGGAAATAGTACCACAGGCAGCCCCAGCATCACAACCTCTCAGCTAAAGCACTTTTCTTTCCTAGGTTCAGCTTGAGAGAGCTCTGGGAGAAACTGGCCAGGCTTGGGTCATGTCCCCACCTATTGGACCACCCACTATAGCCAGGAATGGATAGGGTAAGATCCATGACTGACCCTAACCTGGATTATGTGTCTACCATTATCAGGAGAATGGGGTATTATAATATAGACATGGGCACTGGAGAAATCAAGAGTTAAGACAGCCATGCAATTTGTGTCTCCCTCTGGTGAAAATACTTCAAAATTCCTTTATTTAAAATTGAGGTCATATTTCAGAGTCACTGCTGAAGCTTCCCAGAGAGGCCTAAATTTCCCCATTCACCACAATTTCTAAATAGGTGGTGAGGATTCTGGGCACCGCATGGCCTGCTCACTCGGCCTCAGAGCCCACCAAAGTATGTTCACTGATAGGCTACCCGCACTTCCAGGGAACTTGCTTGGACTGCTTTGCACACATCTCATCCATACTCACCACCTAAGTAGAAAGCCCCTGAATGTCCGCCTTCTCCTGGACCCTTATTCCCATTCAGATTTGGGATTTCTCTCCCATCCTCTTCCTTCGCCACTCTCTCCCTGGCTCATTCTCTCATTTCACTAGTTTGTTTTACAAAACAAGGGCCCTTACATATTTGATCTGATCATAGAACATTCCTTCCATTTCTTTGGCTGACTTGTTCCAAAAGAACTCGTTCTCCTTCAGCCTTACAAAAAGATGACTCTCAATCTCCATATTTAGAACCTCGGTCAGGATGTTGGATCAGAGTTCAGATCATCGCACCTCTATGTTTATTCTTTGAGAAGAGTGATGTGTCTCATTTATCCACAGGTATGTTAGCGGTTATCACACTGAATATTGCTGTTTTTCTATTATTTGTCTCCATCCTTAGACTGTAGTCATCTTAAGAACTAGGACTGTAAACCTTAGGTATAAGTTTCTTAGTATGTGAACTGAATGAGTGAATGAATGAATGATGAAGTAAAGACCATGGGCTTTAGTATCAAAAAGATCTGGATTTGAATTCTGTTTCTATCACACACTCCCTGAGTGACTTGGGACAACTTCCTCAACCTCTCTGTGCCTTAGTTTCTTTGTTCCTTGCCGACCATAAAATGTCGATAATAATGCCTACCTTTTAAGAATATTGTTAGAATTAAATGAGAGATGTACAAATGCCTAGTACTATGTAGAGTATATAGAACTATGTGAATAGTCACTTAAAAAAGATGTTAAAAGACTTAACTAAGGCAAGTGGGGGGAATGTATTGTTCACTGCTAGGGAGAGTGTTGGCCAGTGTCTACATCTTGTACCTCTGGGAAGGGAATATATCTGGTACCTTCAGGATCAAAGGTAGGTGGGGGAAAAATGGTAGAACAAACAAAACAACCTAGGCAGAGAGGAGCAGAATGTCATTATTTCAAAACTGTAAGTACTCTGAGCAGAATGACAGACCTAATTTATTAATGAATACTTAGTATCTAGCACCGCCACACATTACAAATGCTTATTAAATAAATCAGTGAATGCATATTGATTAGGATCTTGCGAGATTCTTGACCTTGACAAGCGATCTATGAATTTAGTATTACTTAAAATAAGTTTAATATAGAAGCGATATAAAATATTCCTAACATAGAAAATCTATTTACTCAATAAATATTGAGCAATGACTATGTGCGAGGGACTCAGAAAGGAAGAAAGAGAGGGTGAAGCATCCATAAGCTCATCCACAAGAAACAACTTGTAGCAACATTTTGAGTATTTGAAATATATTTTGTGGAGTTCCCATCATGGCTCAGTGGTTAATGAACCCGACTAGGTACCATGAGGTTGCAGGTTCAATCCCTGGCCTCGCTCAGTGGGTTAAGGACCTGGCGTTGGTGTGAGCTGTGGTGTAGTTCGCAGACTCGGCTCAGGTCCCGCGTTGCTGTGGCTCTGGCGTAGGCCAGCGGCTACAGCTCCAATTTGACCCCTAGCCTGGGAACCTCCATATGCCACAGGTGCAGCCCTAAAAGACCAAAAAAAAAAAAAAAAAGGAAAGAAAAGAAAAAGAAAGAAATATATTTTGTGAATTCAGTTTTCTACCTCAGACAACCATATATCATAATCAGCAAATAAACATTTCATTGTATGACTAACTCTTTTATTTAAATGAAGAGGACTCCCCGTTGGCAACCACAAGTCTGTTCTCTATGTCCATCGATCTGTTTCTGTTCTGTAGGTAGGTTCATCTGTGCCATATTTTAGATTCCACATGTAAGTGATAGCATATGGTATTTGTCTTTTTCTTTTTGACTAACTTCACTTAGTATGATAATCTCTAGTTGCATCCATATTGCTACAAATGGCATTATTTCATTCCTTTTTTATGGCTGAGTAGTATAGTAGGCCTTTGTATATATGTATCACATCTTCTTAATCCACTCATCTGTCAATGGACATTTAGGTGGTTTCCATGTCTTAGCTATTGTAAACAGTGCTGCTATGAACATAGGGGTGCATGTATTTTTTTGAATTAGAGTTTTATCAAGATATATGCCCAGGAGTGGGATTTGCTGGATTATATGGTAGTTCTATATTTAGTTTTCTGAGGAACCTCCCTGCTCTTTCCATAGTGGTTGTCACTAATGTACAGTCCCACCAAAAGTATAAGAGGGTTCTCTTTTCTTCACACCCTCTCCAGCATTTGTTATTTGTGGACTTACTAATGATGGCCATTCTGACTGGTGTGAGGTGGTACCTCCTTGTGGTTTTTATTTGCATTTTTCTAGTGATTAGTGATACTGAATATTTCTCATGTGCCTGTTGGCCATTCCTATGTCTTCTTTGAAGAAATGTCTGTTCAGGTCTTCTGCCCATTTTCAATTGGATTGTTTATTTGTTTTTAAGTTGTTTGAGCTACTTGTGTATTTTAGAAATTAAGTCCTTGTCAGTCACATCATTTGCACCTATTTTCTCCCATTTGTAGGTTGTATTTTCATTTATGGTTTCCTTTGCTGTGCAAAAGCTTTAAGTTTGATTAGGTCCCATTTGTTTATTTTTGTTTTTATTTCTATTGCCTTAGAAGACCGACCTAATAAAATATTGCTATGGAAGTTCTTGTCATGGCTCAGTGGTTAACGAATCTGACTAGAAACCATGAGGTTGTGGGTTCGATCCCTGGCCTTGCTCAATGGGTTAAGGATCCGGCGTTGCCGTGAGCTGTGGTGTAGGTTGCAGACACAGCTTGGATCCCGCCTTACTGTGGCTCTGGCATAGGCCAGAGGCTACACTCCGATTTGACCCCTAGCCTGGGAACCTCCATGTGCCGCAAGTGCGGCCCTAGAAAAGGCAAAAAGCATTGCTATGATTTATATCAGAGAATGTTTTGCCCATGTTCTCTTCTAAGAGTTTTATGGTATCGTGTCTTATGTTTAAGTCTTTAAGCCATTTTGAGTTTATTTTTGTGCATGTTCCAGTTTCATTGATTTACAATCAGCTGTCAGATTTTCCTAGTACCACTTGCTAAAGAGACTTTTATTTACCTATTTTACATTCTTGCCTCCTTTGTCAAAGATTAATTGACCGTAAGTGTCTGGGTTTATTTCCGGGCTCTATATTCTGTTCCATTGATCCGTATGTCTATTTATGTACAAATAACACAGTTTTGATTACTGTGGCCCAGTAATATTGTCTGAGGCCTGGTAGAGTTATGCCTCCTGCCTTATGGGTTTTACTTTCCGTTTTTTTGGCTGCATCCAAGGCATGTAGAAGTTCCTGGGCCAGGGATCAAAGCCACACCACAGCAGTGATCTGAGCTGATGCAGTGACAAAACTGGATCATTAACCTGCTGCACCGCCAAGGAACTCCCTCCTTCCTTGCCCCCCTGCCCCCACCTCAGGATTGCTCTGACAATTCTGGGTCTTTTATGGTTCCATATAAATTTCTGGATTGTTCTAATTCTGTGAAAAATGGTATGGGAAATTTGATAGGGATTGCATTTAAATCTGAAGATTGCTTAGGATAGTATGGGCATTTTAACAATATTAATTTTTCCAGTCCAAGAGCATATCTTTGCATTTCTTTGAATCTTTAAATTCCTTTACTAATGTTTTACAGTTCTCAGCGTACATCTTTCCCCACCTTGATCAGGTTTATTCCTAGGTATTTTTTTGGTGGTGTGTGTGCAATTTTAATGTTTTTTTTACATTCCTATTCTGATATTTGTTAGTATACAAAAATGTAACTGATTTCTGAATGTTAATCTTGTATGCTGCTACTTTGCTGAATTAGTTTGTCAGATTGATTAGTTTTTGTGTGAAGTCCTTAGGGTTTTCTATATATCATATAATCTGCATATAGTTGAAGAGAACTATTTTAACTTTCTAGTCACTTGCCCCAACTTTGTAAGTTCCATTTCAGTGTATGAAGCTTGAAATGTAAGGAAAAGTGAAGAAGAGATGTGATGGGGAAATTAAAAATAAGTTTAATTCCTATTTTTTAAAGTCATGGAACCCACTTTCATAAACCCTAAATATCCTACAATTTAAGTTGTTATTATAATTTTAATTGAGATTTCCCTAGTCCTCATCCTTGCTTATCCTGTATAGACAAGAGATTCATGATTTGGGACAAGAGATCCTGATCTTTGGGACCAAAGGGAGAATCTCAAACTCTTCTTGCAGTTCTATTTTGTTCCAAGTGAAATCTGAAGTATTTAAAATCCATCCATCTACAGCAACACCCCAGGCTTTTTCGTTATCATAATGACTTGAGAGATTGAGTCTGACCACCAGAAACCGTGACACAGGAAAAGCCAGCTCTTTGCTCTGTCCTTAAGTTTTCACATTACTAACATTGTTCTGAATTTTAGCTTTTTTATCTTGCTTTTTTCAGTTATCTAACACAAGCATCTCCATGCCATTAAATTACCTTTACACAGATAATGTTTAATGTCTACATAATATTCTATTATATGAACATATAATTTTTTCAACATTTTCCCTTTTTTGGGCATTTTGGTTTTCAATTCTTAGTTGTTATAAGCCACACTCTGAGCAAAACGTTTTCTTTTGGACTATTTCCTGAGCAAAGATCTCCCTAGAAGGGCAATCATTAGTTCAAAAGACATAGAGATGTTTTAAATTCTCAATAGATGGTATCAGTTGACTTTCACTAAAAGAGAGAACCTATTTCATTATACCCTTATCTGACCTGAGTCATCTTAAAATAAGGTGGAAATTTTTAAGTCGACAGAGGAAGTGATATCTGTTTTTAATTTGTATTTGCTGGATCACTGATGGGGTTCCATTCCCAGCCCTTTCTTTCCCCTCGTCTGTGGATTTAATTGTTCACTTCTCTTTTCGATGTTAATGCTTTTATTAGTTTGTACAGGCTCTTTATAAAAAGACAAATCTATTGTCTGTCATATTTATGATGGATATTTTTCTCAATTTGATTTTTGCCTTAAGTGTCCATTCAGCACATGTTTATCTGAATCTCCCCAAGGCACAGGTCTAGTCATCAGGGACAAAACAGACACAGTTCCTGCCTTTAAGGATCTTGGGGTTTAATAGGGGGAGGCCGGTGAATAAACATGTGAGTGCAGCAAGGCTTTCACATGCTCTGTTAGAAGTACAAATAGGCTAGAATGGCAGCGCTAAAAGAGGTGAGTGGTCAAATGAACATGTCGGGGCCAGGGAAGGTTTCACAGACGAGATGATTCTTAACCAAGTATAAAACGTTGAGTAAATTGCTAAAGTGACAGGGGCAAGGTGGGAAAAAGCATTCCAGGCAGAGGAGACACCTATAGACAGGGCCAGAGAGCTGGTCAGCTAGGGCTGGGCTAGGGAGTAAAATGTCAGACAGGTCCAGAGGAAGAAGAGGCTGGAGAGACCTCAGAGTTAAATAATTTTTTAAAATTATATCTAACCTTTGATGTTCAACTAAGTCAAATTAAGCTTCACCTTTTTCATCTCTTACATAATATTTAAGCTAAGAAAATCCTTTCTCACCCAAAGCTTTAATGTTTACCTTTATTTTCCTCTAGTTTCCATTTTTAATATTTTGTTTTTATTTTACTCTACATTTAACTATATAATCCATCTGTAATTGCCTTTGGTGTATGTAAAGTAAGCCTCATTTGAATTTTTGTTTGTTTTAATGTTCATCATACATTATCCATTAAGCTTCCCTCTGTGACCCTATTGTGCTAGTGAGTAAAACAGGACTTGCTGAATATCTAAAAGAATGTATTCTCACCTGGGGGCGATGCTAGGGGAAACAAAAGAACTGTCACTGGGCTTTGCTCTTTCACTGAACTGTCTTAATACAGGTACACACTCAGCCACTTAGGATCCTTGCTCTCAGAGTACTACTGCTACTCTGCATTTTAAGATTGCATATTTTTAAGGAGCCAGCCATTTCCACAGACAGGACTCTACTCTCGTGACCACTGAGGCAGAGAGAGAGTAGAAGCATATGTCCTGGCTTCTGGGTTTGTTTACTTTCACAAGAAGTCAGGTGGAGTCAGGTTTCTTACCCCTACACTGGCTGGAAGTCAGGTATGGTTGGCGGCTCTGCATAACACAGGGCAGACACTGGGCTGTGAGCTGAGAGCTGTGATTGGTTAGAAAGGCGAGCATAACCTGACCACCTTGGTTCTGGACTCCCCCATCCCCCATCCCCCTGTTACATCACAGCATTCTGCAGACCTCTCCACCAATCACAGGACTCCTTACTGGGTGAAAATAAAACAACAACAACTGCTAAAGAGTTCCAGGAGCCCCTAGCAACACTGTGGCTTTTGATATCTGGAGAGGGGAAACCTGGGTAGTCAGCCCGATAGTGCAGGAGAGTGCCTGCAGATGCCTCAGGAAGAGGCAGCTCTCAGGATGGACACCCCACCTGCTGAAGAACTATTAGAAAAGCAAAACAAAAAGCTTGAAAACCAGGAAGAGGAGGGACTGGAGTTTAAGGAACTGGATGGTCTGAGGGAAGCCTTGGCAAACCTTCGGGGACTGTCCGAGGAGGAGAAGAGTGAGAAAGCGATGCTTCGCTCCCGCATCCAGGAGCAGTCCCAGCTCATCTGCATCCTGAAGCGGAGGTCCGACGAAGCCCTGGAGCGCTGCCAGGTCCTGGAGCTACTCAACACAGAGCTGGAGGAGAAGAGGATGCTGGAGGCCGAGGAGCTGAAAGCCAAGAGTGAGCATGCTCAGAAGCTGGAGGAACGCTTTATGACCCTGGCAGCCAACCACGAGCTGATGATCCGCTTCAAGGATGAACACAAGAGTCAGAACGTCAAGCTGAGAGAGGAGAATGAGAAGCTGAGGCTGGAGAATGGCCACCTCTTCAGTCAGGCTCTGAAGGACCAGGAGGTCAAAGTAGCTCAGCTCACCGCCCGGAGCGAGGCCCTGGCCAAGGAACTGGAGACTCTGAAACAGCGGAGTGCTCAGGATGCTTGCCAGTCGCAGGCCCGAGTGAAGGAGCTGCTGGAGCTGCAGAGCCAGCAGGCCTGCGCCCACGCCAAGGAGACCGAGCAGCTACGCAGGCAGCTGCAGAGCCTCAAGCAGCAGCACCAGCAGGCCACAGATCAGATGGCCAAGGCCGAGGAGGCCCACAGCAGACTGAACCAGGAGCTGCAGGCCAGGCTGCAGACCGTCAGTCGTGAGAAAGAGGAGCTGTTGCAGTTATCCATGGAGAGGGGCAAGGTGCTCCAGAATAAGCAAGCAGAGATACGCCAGCTTGAGGATAAGCTAGAGACAGCAGATGTGGCCAGAAGGCAAGCACTGGAGCGGTTTGAGCAAGAGGCAGTGGCCGTGGACAGTAACTTGAGAGTCCGGGAACTTCAGCGCAGGGTAGATGGGATCCAGAAGGCCTATGATGAACTCAGGCTGCAGTCTGAAGCCTTCAGAAAGCACAGCCTGGATCTCTTAAGCAAAGAGAGAGAGCTCAATGCCAAGCTTCGCCATCTCTTTCCATAAGGAAGTTTCCACTCCCTTTGGCTTCTCAGAATTCAAGTATTTGTGCCTTAGCATTATGGCGAGAGTAAAGATGGTATTCCATTTATTATATTTTTAAGGGCAAAAGACCCCTCAAAGAAAAGTTACTTTACTGTGATGTCATTGCTATTGTAAGGATAACACTAATTTTTAGTCCCACCACCTAGAATACACAAGATTTACCAAATTTCTTTCTGTCTTTAAAATCTTCCTAAGTCTGCTGTCAATATCTCCACCTCCCCCATAAATTTTTCATTCTCAACCTCAGATATCCTCATATAGCCTAAGTTTTTAAATTATCAGTGTTTATGGATTTAAGTGAATCTTAAAAGTACCTAGTTGGAATGTGCTATTGTGGGAAAAAAATAGCATAATAAGCCCTTGTGGATAGGTAAGCTTGGAATCTCCCATACTAGCATGGATAACTTGCAGAAAAGTGACTGATTTAGTAACTGGCCAAACAATTGCTCACTTCACTTGCTTTATAGCAATATTCTTTTAATTTTATTTGATTTGTACTGGCTTGGAAAACAAAGATTGAGTTTAGTTCTTCTCCAAACTAAGCAAACTTTATTGTAATCATTCTGTGTGAACAATAAGATTCAAATAAGTAAAATCAACCCATTTTAGTTTTTCCAGAATGCTTAGATCACATTCCATTTTCTTGGGTTTTTTTCTTATTGCAAATTAGAATTTGAGGTGCAAAAAAGCAAATATCAGATGTTTCATTTAATATTGCACATATGCTAATAGAGGTTTCCAATATGGGGTAACAAGTCATAGCAGACTGGATATAATATATATATAGTAACACATAGCGATTGCTTTTTTTCTATTAGCATATTTTCTTGCAAATGTTTCTTTTTTAAAGAAAAACATCTAAGTGGAATGTGTATATGTATACTTACAGTATAACTAAATAGTAGTTATGATAACATGTTTTATACAAAGTCCTTAAAGAGGTGGTTACAAAAATACACTTTATGCTTCCTTATTTCTCTGTATTTAGTTGACATAGAAGCATTATGATGAATATTTCTCAAAATATATTGCAACATAATTTTCTCACCCATTTAGTGCCAAGAGTGCCCAGAGTTACCTAATGATTTGGACTTATTAAAAAATATTACTTAGGAGTTCCCATTGTGGTTCAGTAGTTAACGAATCTGACTAGGAACCATGAGGTTGTGGGTTCGATCCCTGGCCTCACTCAGTGGATTAAGGATCTGGCATTGCCGTGAGCTGTGGTGTGGGTTGCAGATGCAGCTTGGATCCCGTATTGCTGTGGTTGTGGTGTAGGCCAGCAGCTGCAGCTCTGATTGGACCCCTAGCCTGGAAACCTCCATATGCCACAGGTATGGCCTTAAAAAAGGCAAAAAAAAAAAAATATATATATATATATATATGTGTGTGTGTGTGTGTGTGTGTGTGTGTATATTACTTGGTACTTTTTTGATAAACAGTTTTAAGCATTACCTACGGCAAATTTTAGAACCTGTTTTCTCATGGTTCTATTAAGATTGTGGTATTAAATACAAAGGCCAAAGACCCATGTTGCTGGTTTGAAAGGACTATTTACTTCTTCTTATATGTTACCAAGAATCAGAATATAGGAGCTAATTTAATTATGGTTATTCCTATTGAGTCCATACTATTTATCATTGTGCTGATGCACTTTGTTCCCCCGCCCCAAGCACTTTGGATGTTTATTGTTTTATTTAACCTTTAGGACCCCTGAAGAAGGTAATCATGTTCATTTTTATTCAAAAGAAGAGGGAACTGAGATTCAGTAATTTGTTCAAGGTCACTTGGTCACTAGGGAGCTGGGATTTTGATGACTGTCTACTGAGTACCAAGCTCTAGGGGTGGGCACTGAGGATAAGCACGAAGAAGGATGTTTTCTGCCCTGGAACAGCACCCACACAGTCTAGACAAGGGGCAAAAAAAGCAATCACATACAGTGTAATGTGTTTTCGTCAGGGGTGTTGTGAGGTCACTGTGGCTAAAACACACACACCTGCTAAAGGGCTGGGGGGGGCGGTCAGTGTTGGGATGGTAGAGAGGATTGCCAGGAATGACTAACATAGGACTTGATATAAAGTTGGTTCTTAAATAACTAGAATTTCATCAGGTGGAGAAAAGGGAGAAAGTTTGTCATAGCATCATGTAGAAAGTCACAGAGGTTTTCTAAAATGTCCAGCACACTTTGCAAAACCATAAGTAGTTGGGAAGCAGCACTGAGAAGCATGTCTACAGATAAAACTGGGGACAGAATAAAAGGATCCTTGAAAGCCAGCTGGCCCCCTTATGTTGTGGGGAGAGGCAAGAAGAGTTGGCAAGCCTGCAAACAGAAACCACAGATACGCGCTCCCCCCGCCACTTCCCGTCCAGGTTGGGAGTTCTGGGGAAGGGCCTGATGTACAGGCGCAACATCATCTCCCTGACTTTTACCAGCACTGGCCTGAGCAAGCTCCGACCACTAGCCCCAAACGACTGCAAGGGGCATCTCTCTTGTTCAACTTTTGTGCAAGAGAGGAGGAGGAAGTGACTCCTGCGCAGAGACCAAGAGGGTCCTGGAAGCAGTCCGAAACCCGTCTGGGCAGAAAATTCTGGGGTCCCTGTGCAAGAGTGTGGGCCAGTAGAAGATGGCCCCCTGGAACTCTTTGCTAGGTGGAGAAGGGTACGTCTGGAAGAGCATGGGGATGGGTTAGTTAGGGGGATGGGTGCATGGTCCTTAAAGCAAAGGCACAAAGAAGGGGTCTCAGTTGCCTAGGTCTGAGGATGGTACTTGTTCAAAGTCATGCTGAGGGTTTGTGTTAGTTTGAACCATACAAAGTTGCCACTTTATAGTTCACGATAGATTATTTCATAATGTTCACTCTGATACCCCTTTGAAAGATATTAAAAGGAAAGTGGTAATGAGAATAGGAGGTCACAGATGGATGCCTAGAGATGAGCTGAGGAAAAAAACCCCATAACAGATTAGGAAAGTAAGAGTAGTGTGAACCTATCGTGTCCAGTGCTTTTCGCGTCACCTTCACACCAACTCTTGAAGAGAGGTTCAATTATTACTATCTTATAGGTGAAAATAGTAAGAATCAGAGAGGGTGACTTGCCCAAAGCCAAGGAGTTTTGGGGCGGAAGGAGTGAGAATTAAACCCAAGCCCCTCAGGCAGGTCTGGCTTCATGGGTTTGCCACCTGCACAGGAACCCCGCACTTTAGTTCTATTGCTGCTACCTTGAGATTCTTAATAATTGTATGGCAAGGTGCTCCATGTTTTTATTTTTATTTTATTTTACTTTATTATTTTATTTACAGCTGCACCTGCAGCATATGGAAGTTCCCAGGCTAGGTCAAATCAGAGCTGCAGCTGTTGGCCTATGCCAGAGCCATAGCAACATGGGATCTGAGCCTCATCTGCGACCTAAACTGCAGCTGTGGCAATGCTGGATCCTTAACCGCTGAGTGAAGCCCCTGATCAGACCTGCATCTTCGTGGACATGATGTTGGGGGTCTTAACCCCCTGAGCCACAACAGGAACTCCCATGTTTTCACTTTATGCTGAGCACTGCAAATTATGTAGCTGGACCTGCTTTCTGGCTCTAAAACACATGCTTTTCCCCACTAGGCAAAACACCTTCTAACCAGCTGCAAAAAGGCATTTTTTTTCCCCTTCTGTGCTCCATGGCACTTTGTATTCCAGTGTCTCTGTGCTTATCTTGTATTTAAACTGTGACCCAGTCAGGATTAGGAGATGAGCAGATAGTTTAGTTACCGTGTATGCTGATTCTATAAAGTGATGTTTAGTCAATATATAAATCTGCGACCTCCAAATTACTGCCTTTGAGGGGAAATGTAAAAAACATAACATAAAGCTCTTTTCTAAAGCAGACCTATATTCCTGGGGGATTTATCTGTGACATCCATGAGCATTAACCCTAAAATGAAAATCAATAGAACAGAGATTCTAAAACCAGATAATGTGTAAGTAAGTAGTGCCGTGTAGCTGATAAATGTGATATTTTGTGTTACCTACATCGCAAGCCCTTCAGTGTTTCTGTAAGGAACTTGTGTGGTTCAAAAAAACAAAACAAAAACACCATGAAAGAGAGCTAGGAAAGGAACTACAGAAAAAGTGAAAAGTAAAAAGTGACTGGTTGTTGTTTTCACAACACTGTTTCACTTAGTGAAAATTAATTCAATTTAATTTGTTTCTGGTAAAGTATTAATAGAAGATCAATTTCTCCCCAACTCCTCTACATTGAAGTTAAACAATTATTTAAAGAACACTGTTTGAAGGAATACCTGCTTGCTGTTCTCTCCATCCCTCCTTGATTCAGATACTTGTGGGGTGGCTGTGCCTGGGTCAAGGCAGGAATGGTGCTCTGTCCCTCACTATGGTAAGACCAAGAAAACTGGGCAGACATTTGAGATACTACCTCTTGGCACATAAATAAAGGAACAAGGACCATGACCTTAACTGCTCTCCCAAAAGCTGATCATTGACTCCACTGTCATTGATCCAAATCAGGCCATATGCAAATACCTCAATCAAGCATCTTCATGGACATTGTTGCTACCATGACTGACTTCAATCAGGATGCCCTTGGTTGCAAATGAGGCTGCTTTTGACAGCATATACTAGATGCAGCTACCTAACAAAGGCAGGGCTTTGCCCACAAGAATGGGGATGGATGTCGGGTGAACTACCAGCAGTGGTCTACTTAGATTGGCAGGGCCTTATCAGCCAGGAGTCAGTCTCTCTCTCTCTCTCTCTCTCTCTCTCTCTCTCTCTCCCTCTCTCCCTCTCTCCCTCTCTCCCCCTCTTCTCAATCTCTTAAAAAAGTTGCTGGAATTTTGGGAAGTGGCCAGAAATGGGCTTTTCTAATCATTTGTCCATCTCCCTAAGGATAAACTGGATGCTATTTTCCAAACACTAACAACATCTTATTAAATTTAAGGCCCTAGGGCTCTACAGCTCAGTCTCCCTACTTGGCATTGTTCTTTCCAAACCCGATATTTATCCCATTTGGAAAAAACTAATTCAGGAAAGAAATTTTCCCTTGGACAGACCTCCCTGATGATTCATTACACATTCAACCAACAACAGTACCCCTCCCACACCCCCCTCATTCCTCAGTTCAACAAAAGGGCTTGTCTTAGCTATTTGCCAGACAGTCCCTATTTAATGTTCAAATCCACTCTTATATGTACTAGTTTCAATCCTCTCTTTCACATTTAAGATGACTCATTACATAATTGTTTATAATAGCAAAAGATTAGAAGCACTCTACATACCATCAGTAAGGAACCAATTAAATTTTCAATAAACCGTGGGCCCTCCATCCCTTGGGATACATTGCACATACCAAGGAAGGGACACTCTCTGTATATCGATGCAGAAATATCTCCAGGATATATGTAGGGAGAGAAAAAAACACAGGGTGCAGAATATGTTATATATTACCTTTGTGTAAGGGGTAGAGAATGCGAGAGGCCCAGAACGTGAACAAACATACTCCCAGCTACATAAGTAACTATTGGAAAAAATGAATACTAATAAAAGTGTTTATTAGTGCTATGGAGGAATATGGAGACAGGGATGGACGGGGCGAGGAGTGGATAGGAAACGTCTCAACGTTTCCATTTTATATCATTTTCCCCTTGAACCATGTGAATATATCACCTCTTCAAAAATTTAATAAAATTAAAAACAAAAATAAGAGGATCTCCCACATAACTACTTCCTAGTAAGCTCTATTTCTGTGTAGATGATTCAAAAAGCCTACAGATTTTTCTTTCCCCAAGAACTGAATAGACAAGACATATTTTATACAAAGCCAGATATGGCCTGACAGAACTGGGTCAGGCCGTTCAGCTGGAAGCTGCTGCTTTCATGAATCTTCAGCAATGTACAGTTAATGACAGTATCTTTTTCTGCCCTTAGCAATGCCTCCTAATGATTACTATTTCTCTCCTAAATTTAAAGATTTAAAGATAATAACTTTTCTCATGGATATTCACATGCCTATGGGAGACAAATTTTTAATTTTAGGAAAGTCTATTTTCTCATATATTCAAATTTTCAGGCTTTGGGTATTGGTTTTTAGTTGTTCTGCCCTAACAGACAAAAAAAAAATGATAAAGGTAGGGCAGTGCAAGCCATTCTGCCGTTCTTTTCTTTCCTTTTTTTTTCTTTTTAGTGCCATACCTGCAGCATGTGAAAGTTCCCCAGCTAAGGGTTGAATCGGAGCTGCAGCTGAGATTAGCCTACACTGCAGCCACAGCAATGCAGGGTCTGAGCCGCGTCTGTGACCTACACCATAGCTCATGGCAATGCCGGCTCCTTAACCCACTGAGCAAGGATAGGGATCGAACCCACATCCTCATGGATACTAGTCAGATTTGTTTCTACTGTGCCACAACAGGAACTCCTCTTTTTTTGTTTTTCAGGCCAAGCCATTCTGATCATTCAATTTTAACTAATAACTCATGATTTAATATATCCCATTAATGTAACAAATGTTTATTGAGAGTCTGTAATCGGCCAGGCACTGTGTTCAGTCCTAGAAACCTTATTCTCGCTGAACTGGCATCCCAGTGGGTGAGAAGAAAATGCTGAAGGTTAGGATGACATGGGAGTAAATAGCAGAGTTTAGGAAAGCTTTTCCTAGAAGTGGCATTTAAGTTAAAGCCTGTAGAATGTGTGAGAATTGTCCCAGAGAAGAGATGAGGAAAACATGAAAGTAGAGTAGCTTGGAAGTCTTCATAGCTCTTCCTGCTCTTGGCATGAAAACTGCTTTCACAATAGTCACACCATCCAGGGCTGCAGAATAAGCAGCCACAGTAGACTCTGTGGCTTGATTAATCCAATTACACATCCATATTTACCTCCCAGTCCTGGGTCAGAAATCTGAGCCTGCATAATCTGGCTCAGTCCTCCCCTCACACCCCATCCCCACTCAAATTCTTTCACTAGGCCCTTTGGAAACCCAGATCTATGATCCACAGACTAGCCAAGGTATTAGTGCAGTGAGTGGAAGGGGTGTGTTGGCATCAGACTGCCTGGATTCAAACATGTCACTTCCTGTGTGACCTTATTTATAAGATCTTACTGGGTGAAGAGAAAATCAAAAAGCTAAAACTTTGAGTAAGTGAGCATTTATCCTACTATTTCTAGTCCCTTTATTTCAGGGTAACAAAATGGCCTCTACATGGATAGGTAAATTTGCTTTTCACTGAAGAACCCTAGATAATAAAAGTAGTGAAATAATTACTCAGGCACTGATCATCACTAGATGAAACTGTTAGGAGAAAAGTTAATGGAAAATCTTACTGTCCGCATTTGAAAGCATCGATCAATCTTAGCTTCACTAAAACCAGCAAAGGCAGACATTATATGCCTCCTGGTGTGATGCACCATGCAGAGCAGCTCCTCCTAGGAAGTATTCTGGCCAAAAATGTTTAACCTTAAGTTTACTAAGCCCTGAGAACCAACGTCTGCTTGTAGAAACCATGGAGCTAGGGGCAGGGGGAGTAAAGCAGCGTTCAGAGAAAGCAAACAGACAAATATAGAATAAGGGGCATTCAACAGGACAACTGATCTGGCTTCTTCAGAAAATCAAATGGCACTGGTGACAAGGGGTAGAGGGATGCTGTTTCAAGAGATATAAAAATGTATAGTATTGTTTGGATCCTCATTCAATCAAGCCATCTGTAGTTAGAAATTTTGGGGACAATCGAATATTGACTTGGGTTAAATGATACCAAGAAGTGCATAACAATTTGACTAGTTGCAATCAGGACATTGTGGTTACAGAAAAAGATGAACTTACCGTTAAAAATGTATGCTGACATGTGTAGGGATCAAACGACATGATGTCAAGGATTTTTACTTTGAAATACTTCAGAAAAAAAAGGCAAGTGGATAAGGCAAGTGTGGCAAATTTTGGTAATTCTTAAATTTGGAGGAGGAGTATATAGAGATTCAGCATACTCTCTTCTGTAGCTCTGTATATGACTGAAGATTTTCAATATTTAAAAAGTTAAAGTTAATAGAGAGCTGAGGTTTGTGAAGGAGGGAGGAAGAGAAGTGGTTAGAAACTGGCAATGAGCTCATCCAAGTTCTGGTTCAGGGGTGCCTGTGGTAAGAGAGAAGACAGTTTCCCACCTGAGAAATGAAGTCCTTTCCATCAGAACATGAAAAACTTTGCTCCTATCCTTCCAAATCTGTAATGTCCAAACTTTTACACCCGCTGTCCCTTTCCCCACCAAAGCAGCAATTGTCAGCTTCAGGGTCAACAACTGCGGGGCTTGATTAGTTGGGTGGCATACCAGTGATTTCTTACTATTTTAGTTGGTTACCAGTGTTGGTCATTTTAAAATAAAATAAATATGGTTCCAGATTAGTCCACAATACTATAACTTTCATTCATTTGCATTCAAGAATGCTTTTTTGGGGGGAGGAAAGAAATGAAAATGTAGCTAGTGCACAGAGAATTGCAGATAATCTGTGCAAATATGTAGTGCCTGTAAATATAATCTTACAATACCCTAGATACTGTCAATCTTTTGAGTCTTCAGTTTTCATCTGATCATAAAATCCTTTCATAATCTTATTTCATACCCTTTACAGATTATACTTCATGGATGCTCAGGTAAACTATATTAAAGTGAGCACTCTGGCCTCTGTAGCACTCTTATTCTTCTGCTGTATTCATTCAACAAAACCCCAACCCTGATTTAGCTGCATTTCCCACCATCTCTATTCCAACTCTATGCTATAGAAAATACAATAAATTATGTATTGGTGATAGAGTACCATTACCTGATGGTCTTTGTAAGGGATTTGATAGATTGGTACTCATCATCTAATTCAGTTCTTCTTTTAACATGTTCTTTTCTTTTTTTTTCTTTTTTCTGTTTATGGCTACGCCTGCGGCATATGGAAGTTCCTGAGCCAAAGGTTGAATCAGAGCTGCCTCTGCAACCTAATCTACAGCTTGCAGCAATGCCAGTTTCTTAACCCACTGAATGAGGCCAGGGTTCGAACCCACATCTTCATGGACACACTATTGGGTTCTTAACCCGCTGAAGCACAACAGGCACTCCCTAATGTGTTTTTAATGTGCTTTCCAATATTGCCAAAATGGAAGAGACTTAAAAAAAAAAAAAGGAAGCCCCAAATTCAACCGTATTTGCCAGACTCCCCTCCAGTTATATTTGGAAGCTGCAAATGAGGCAGTGGTCCTTTCCCCCGATTTGGCTCTTCTTGCTGCCAAGCATATTCTTGGAGACATTGGGTTTTTCTGCAACAGCATCCTAGTATTCATTCACTAGTTTTATTTATTTATTATTGAAGTATAGATGATTTACAATATTATATTTGTTTCAGGTGTACAGCATAGTGACTCAATATTTTTATGTGTTTTACTCCATTTAAAGTTATTACAAAATCACAGCTCTATTTCCCTGTGCTATACAGTATATCCTTGCTGCTTATCTGTTTTATACACAGGAGTTTGTATCTCTTAATCTCATATCCTTGCCATGGTCCTTCCTCTCTGATGCCCTTTCCCCACTGGTAACCACTAGTTTGTTTTCTGTATCTGTAAGTCTGTTTCTGTTTTATTATATACACATGCTTGTTTTATTTTTTATATTCTACATGTAAGTGATAACACATAGTATTTATTTTTCTCTGTCTGACTTGTTTCACTAAGCATAATATTCTCTAGGTCCATCCCCACTGTTGCAAATGGCAGAATTTCATTCTTTTTATGGCTGAGTATTATTCCATTATACACATATACCACATCTTCTTTATCCATTCACCTGTTAATGGATACTTGGGTTGCTTCCATATCTTGGCTATTGTAAACAACACTGCTATGAACATTGTGAAGCAAACATCCTTTCCAATTAGGGAGGTTTTGGGGGGAACATACCCAGATCATATAGTGATTCTGTTTTTACTTTTTGTGGATTCTCTACACTGTTTTGGCTGCACCAATTTACATTCCCACTAACACTGTACAAGGGTTTCCTTTTCTCTATATCCTCTACAACATTTGTTATTTGCGGATTTTTTAATGATCGCCATTCTGATAGTGTGAGGCAATATATTGTGGTTTTTATTTGCATTTATCTAATGATTAGTGATACTGAGCATCTTCTCACGTGCCTGTTAGCCATCAGTATTTCTTCTTGGGGAGATGTCTATTCAGATCTTCTGCCCATTTTTTAATTGTATTGTTTGTTTTTGATATTGAGTTGTTTGGGGTGTTTAAATATTTCAGATATTAGCTCCTTATTGGTCATATCATTTGGAAGTATTTTCTCCCATTAATTTTCTTTTTTTTTTGTCAATGGTTTCCTTTGCAAAAGCTTTTAAGTTTAATTATGTCCCATTTTTTTTTTTGCTTTTATTTCTTTTGCCCTAGGAGATAGATCCAAAAAAAAAAAAAAAACTGCTACAATTTATGTCATTGAGTGTTCTGCCTATGTTCTCTTCTGGAATGTTATGGTTTCTGGTCCTACATAAAGGTCTTTAATCCATTTTGTTTATTTTTGATTATGATGTTAGAGAATGTGCTAATCTCATTCTTTTTCATATAGCTGTCCATTCACTACTTTTTTGAGATATGGTAGCCAGCCTCCAAGATAGCGTCTAATGAGTCTTTTTCCTAGTGTTCATACCCTTCCCCAGTGAGTAAACTCTGATTCGTGTGATCAAAAGAATTCTACAGAAGTGATCATAAGTGATTTATGACGGTAGATCATAAAAGACATTGCTGTTGCTTCCTTGGTCTCTTGGGTAATTCAGTCTGGTGTAGGCCAGTGTAGAAACTTGCACAGCCTGGAGAAAGGCCCACAGGGAGAAAGACCTGAGACTTCCCCCAGGATCAACCTGTCAGCGACCTTGGAAGTGGATCCTCTTGTCCCAGCCAAGCATTCTGATGACTCCAGGCCCAGCCAAATTCTGACTGAATACCATGAGAATTCCAGAGCTAGACTGCATAGTCAAGGTACTTAGAAATTTCTGACCAACAGACACTGTAGGAGATAAATGTTTATCATTATTTTAATCTCTAACTATAAGCAATATTTATTGTTGTTTCAAGGTCTTGGGTAGCTTGTTAGGCAGAAATGGATAATTAATACATGGCGTTGACAGTATTGGCAGCAGCGGGGTTCTTGAGGCCAACATTCTAGCTTTCTATTCACAGCTTTCCCAACTGGGAAAGCTTTCCCAGCTATTTCTGCCCCCTGTCAGGCCTGTTTGGCCACACTGTACTGAGAGGCATTCTTGATCACCCAGCCTAATGTCCCTCTTCTAGTTCTTCCCATTACTTTGTAAGCACTTTCTCTCTATTACATCTTGTTCTGCTTAAAATACCTGAATTGGTTTCTGTTTCCTACAACTGAGTATAACCTGGTAAGAATATCCATCTCAAATCAACAACTAGGCACTACAGGCGTTCTTGTTCAAGTTAGGAATAAGACAAGGAAGTGGGTTATTAAAAGTATTATTTAACATCAATTTGGAAGTGCTGTTTCATTATTAGTTAATATAATGAAATAAGTATTGCAAAGAAGGTAGAAAAATTGACCTTGTATACCATAAGGTGATATTGTCTACCAGGGAAATTTGAATGAATAATCTAAAAATAAAAACTATCAAGGAAGTTCAGTGGGTGAGTCAGTTAAGAATTTAACAAAAAAATCAGCAGCTTTCCTATGTAGCAACGATAACCATTTAGAAAATATAAAAGAAGAAAAAATCTAGTCTAGCAGCAAAAAAATGCATAAAGTAACTGGGAAAAATAATTTAATAAATTTAATGTAACTTCCACGAAAATTCTAGCTTATATTTGAACTTGGAAAATTTTACAAAATTATCTGGAAGAATTAATGTTCAAATATAGATGAAAAATTCTGAGGAAGTCATTCTAACAAAAAAGGACTTGTCCTGACATACTAAAATATATTTTAAAACTGAAATAGAAATGTAGTGGTTTTGCTTCCAGAATAGTTAGAATGATCAATTAAATACAAGAAAAAGACCAGAAATAGTTCCAACTAATATGTGAGCATTTAATATATGGCATAAATATTGGGACATCAGTGGGGGGCGAGTATTGAGTGTTCAATAAATTGTATTGTCACAGACAACTTTTTGAAAAATTATATTCTTTCCTTTTTTTTCTGTCCTTTTAGGGCCATACCGGCGGCATATGGAGGTTCCCAGGCTAGGTATCTAATCGGAACTGTAGCTGCCAGCTTAAGCCAGAGCCACAGCCACACCAGATCTGCAGCCTACACTACACCACAGTTCACGGCAACGCTGGATCCTTAACCCACTGAGCGATTGCAGGGATTGAACCCGCAACCTCATGTTTCCTAGTCGGATTCGTTAACCACTGAGCCACGACGGGAACTCCTGGAAATGTTTAAAGTAAAAACTTGGAAACATTAAGTTATATATGAATGACTTATTTATCTCTCTTTTCCTCTAGTATTCTATCAGTGTTTGAGTGAAAGGATTGCGTGTTATAACGAAAGGAGAAAAGAGTAATTTTCAAGAAGAATCCGATCACCAGGATAATTTTAAATTATTCATAAATTTGGTATATCTAAAAGATCAATTCTGAATGACAGTCGTTTTACTGCAGAGGGAAGCTAGAATACAGGGATTGAGACTTGAGGGCCCAGAGGAGAGGCCACTCCTTGGATAAATCCTGGGTTTGTTGTTATTTTTGTTGTTACTATGACATCATTGGAGATCTGGAATTACTCCTACTCTGGACCTCACAGAACTCTCGCGATGCTAGAGCCTGATGGAGCGCGAAATGTGGTGGGAGGGGCGGGCCAAGATCGACCGACTTCCGGCCAGGCCGTTGTCTGGGTGGCGCGGTCGAGTCATCGCTGGGCCTCGCCGCTCGGATCTCCCGTCCCTCCCCCCCCGCCGCAGCGCGGGGGGTCGATCAGCCGAGTGGGGGCGGGAGGTGAATCGGACCTACCGCTTCACTTCGTTCTGGCCTGCACCTCGGCTACCCGCTCTGGGTCCTTGGGACCCGCAAGGCCGGGTCTGAGGCGCCGTGGCCTATGTGGGCCCGCCGCCGGGCCCCATGAGGCATAGCCTGACCAAACTGCTGGCGGCCTCAGGCAGCGACTCCCCAACCCGCAGTGAGAGCCCGGCACCTGCCGCGACCTTCTCGCTGCCGCCGAACCTGAGCCGGGCGGCGGAGGAGGACGAGGGGACGGCGGTGGCCGAATCTGCCGGCCGCAAACAGCCGCGCGGAAACGAGGGCGAGTCGGTGGCCGGGAGGGGGGGCCGCGGCGGCGTGGCCGTGCGCGCGCCCTCGCCCGAGGAGATGGAGGAGGAGGCAATCGCCAGTGTCCCCGGGGACGAAACGGAGGACATGGACTTTCTCTCCGGGCTGGAACTGGCGGATCTGCTGGACCCCCGGCAACCAGACTGGCACCTGGAGCCCGGGCTCAGCTCGCCCGGGCCTCTTTCGTCGTCCGGCGGAGGCTCGGAGAGCGGTGGCCTGTGGCGAGGGGACGACGACGACGAGGCCGCGGCCGCCGAGATGCAGCGCTTTTCCGACCTGCTGCAGAGGCTGCTAAACGGCATCGGCGGCTGCAGCAGCGGCAATGACAGTGGCGGCGGCGAAAAGAGGCGGAGAAAGTCCCCCGGAGGAGGCGGCGGTAGCAGCGGCAACGACAGCAACCAGGCGGCGACAAAGAGTCCCCGGAAGGCGGCGGCGGCGGCCGCCCGCCTGAATCGGCTGAAGAAGAAGGAGTACGTGATGGGGCTGGAGAGTCGAGTCCGGGGTCTGGCAGCCGAGAACCAGGAGCTGCGGGCCGAGAATCGGGAGCTGGGCAAGCGCGTCCAAGCACTGCAGGAGGAGAGTCGCTACCTACGGGCCGTCTTAGCCAACGAGACAGGACTGGCTCGCTTGCTGAGCCGGCTGAGCGGCGTGGGACTACGGCTGACCACCTCGCTCTTCAGAGACTCGCCCGCCGGGGACCATGACTACGCTCTGCCGGTGGGAAAGCAGCAGCAGGACCTGCTGGAAGAGGACGACTCAGCCGGAGGAGTGTGTCTTCATGTGGACAAGGATAAGGTGTCGGTGGAGTTCTGCTCAGCGTGCGCCCGGAAGGCGTCGTCTTCTCTTAAAATGTAGGGTCAAGTAATCTGCTCTTTATCCGCGTTTACCCCTTTCAACTCCCTTACACCATGTAAAACACCTTAGTGGGACATCTTCACTGGACACATTTCAGAGGAGGAAAAAAAGTAATATTGAATCTTTAAGTGTTTAGCTAAAAGCATGAATGTGACACTGTAACCAACTCCTAATGATAACATGTGACTATTAAATCTCTCTGACAGTTTCTTTTTTAGGTGATTTCCTTCCTGCCAGGCTCCGTTGTAGGGGTTACAGAACAGTCGTTCCCGCCTCACAACCTGGTAAGGATCCATCTCTTCACGTAACGCTCATGCTCTGCTGCTTAGTCTACTTTAATGGGCAACATCTCAATTTGTGTGTGTGTGTGGTTTTTTTTTTCTTTTTTGGAAGGTGGGAGGGGAATCTAATTTGGGCCCTGTCCACCCTGGAAACAGACTTGTGCTGGTCAATAATGTATTCAAGATGCTTCTTCTGGTTGAAATAGCTGTTAATGTGTCCCCTTGTTCAGACTTGCGTGTACCTAGCTCTTCTGTCCCCAGTGTGGACATGGCCTTGGATGACATCGGTTCCAACTGTACACTGAAAGCTGCTAATAGAGATACAGTTTGGAGACAGTGACACAGGTGAAGTTGAATGGAAGTTCCGAGTTGTACAAGGTGCAAATTGGAATTCCAATTTTAGAGCAACTTTTCAGAGGTTGACAATAAGTACTTGGGGCATGCACAAATGTGATAGTTATTTTGCTGGAGATAACAAATCTCTTAAATAATCAAGAATGCCTTTTAGTTTTCATAGGTCTAGACATGCAGTCTATTCAGATTATAGATTTTTATATCACCATTAGAGAAATTGGAAATTAACGTGCATATCAGAGTCCTGTGTTAGTTAATTGAAGGGGAAATAAGAATGGTTAATGGAATGTCTCTTTGAGGACCAGCACAGTGATTATCCTATCACTGAATACGAATAAGTTGTTGAATACCTTTATTTTTATTGTACTAAAATTTTAGATTAAATTTATGTATGATTAGATATTGAAGGTTATGAAATGTGAATGAAAACGTGTAAAGTGAGGTTTCACAAAGAATCTTATTTTCCATATTTTAAAAGTCTTTGACCTATTTAAACATTAGTTTTAAAATTGAGTGGTTCTGGTTACCTAATGACACAAATGACACTTTTTCCAAAGTTGAGACATAGTCTTCCCTAGAAGTACTGTATTGTCCATTGTGTGGATTGAGTCACTGTGTCCTTCAGTGTAAGAGGGATTAAGAAATTCTTTGTGAAACATCACTGTTTGATAAAGTATATACGTATTTAGCATCTTGTTTTTCTTTGTGCTAAAGTGGATACAGCTGTTGGGGCAGAAGAGACGGGACCAGCTGCTGGCCACATTTCCTGCTTTATTTTAAAAGGTAGTATAAGAAATGAGGAAAAAGAGGTAATATCAGGGCTTCTGCTTTTATTTTAAAATGTTCATAATTAAAAAGTATTTTCCAGCAGTCCAAAGATGTAAGTTATCTTACACATAAAATGTTTTATTTTGTTGTTATTTGGTTATGAAAATGGAATCTTGTTCTTGCACAACTGTAAATGTTTTCTTGCTAGATAATACAATTTGAGACCTAACTTGGTCTCTGGTTTCCAGTGCATTACAGCATATTTTGTAAAAGCATCTACTGCACTTGAGCATGAATGGATAGTAGCCAAACTCACAACCTGGAGTGACGAACCTGCTTATACGTAAGTGCAGGAGCAGGCCCCTCACAATGCAGCTGCATGGGTTTTTAGTGCCTACTGAATTATATATATATACATATATATATAAACCAAAATTAGTTGGAAAAAGTATTTGAAATGACTAATTTGTGCTATCTTTATGGAATATGTTAAATGTAGCTTTTTGAAACAGAAGCCTTGAATTGAAATTTAATTAATACTTGAACATTTTGTATATATTTCTTTGTACATAATTTTGTGCAGTACCAATGACAAAAATATGGTGTCATAATAAAACCAGGTTTGTTGATCTTTCAGTTATGGGCTCAAAGAATTTATTCATCTCTAACATGGCATTGGAAAATAATGGATGAAAATAGGAAAAATGATTGTTGTTAATGCTGTGGGTCTTTAAAGGTTCTGGAAGCAGTAAGTGCGTTTTTCTAAAAATTATCTCATTCCCTTGGAATATTTTCTTCCTAACGTCAATGTCTTTCCTGCATTATTTGAAGTTCGGAGCTGGGGAGTAACAGTAGTCAAAGCTTTCTGAATTGGGGTGCTTTGAAATTCCAAGTCTAGATTTTTAGAATGTCATTTTATAAATGGCAGTTTCTGGAAATACTTGATTAAGAACTTTTGAAAATGGAGATTAGTATCGACTATTTTAAAAGCTGCTTTGTTAGGTTCCTTATGTTTCAACTGTCTTTTCTTAGTTTCCATTTCATTCTCTTTTTTTTTTCTAATTTTGGTGACTTAGTGATTTGTCATTTTTTACATCAGCGTCATGGTCTTGTTTTTACATGGTATTGCATGTATTTAGGACCTATCTAACAGGGGCTTTAAATAAATTTGATCATATTTATGTGTAAGCACATTTTACTGTAAATGTTTGGGTTTCTGAATTTACAACGGATCTGTTTATTTCAGTATGTAGTAAACAATATCTTAAAGTGTCCTATTCACTACTTGTTAATTAAAAAAATTATGATTAATATGAAACTGTTGTCTTACTATTTTTAGAAAATTGTGTTTTGAATGATTAGTAGTTGGATAAAGGCCATTTCTGGAATATAATATGGATGGTTTAGAAATTTTCAGGTTTGGCTCTATTTAATGGATGAAAGCAGTTTAGTGTTTGGGAGTCTTTTAATTTTTAAGTTTTTGTCCTAATTGTGCCTCTATGGCAAAATGATAGAGAAAGAACTAGAGTAAAGATGTAGCTTTTAATATTTTTCTTCTGATGGTGATAGGAATTCATACATTAATTGAACTAACACATCATATTGACCTATCTCTAGCATATTGACTTAATGTTTCTGCACTTCCTTGACCAAACCTACCAAAAAAGTCCACGTTTGTTAAAATGTAGTCACACCTGATATAATCCAACAAAAAGTGTTCAAAATATTTTAAATTTTTGTGCATTTTATAATCACTAAATTAATCTCTCTCTCTTCTCTTTAAACAGCTTAGCAGTGTCTGCAAAAACGAATCTTTTCCTACAACCTGTTAACTGACTGGACTGATGGTAACAAAGTAATTGTGGGAGCCATGTCGGTCAATATTTGGCATCTGCTGAAAAAAATGAATGCCATTTTCAAGTTCCCAAATTACTTCCATACTGATTTCACTTTCCAGAAATGGAGATATGAAAAGATTCTCTGGAATCCTTGAAAGACTTAATAGAAATACATGAGACTAAGTTAATTTTTGGAACAAAATTATATATTTTTTTTGTCTTTCACAGGAGTGATACTCAGTTCTTTGCATACCTTTTAAAAATTGTAACCATTGAAGAGATGGTAGTATTTCATCAAGGAATATTAGATTCTTTACTCAATCAAGAGCACATTCCATGGAATTAGATTTAGTGGAGTGGAATTACATAAACAGGCCATCAGTTATCATAAGGCATATCATGAGTTTGTGTTTATTTCCTGGAACATGAGAGCTAAACTTAAGTACAGGCTTACCTTGCTGCGTAGAATATAAAAGTTAATGTAAAGTCTTCAGCTATAAACTAAAGTAGTCTTTTTAAGTAGATGCATTGATTTGTCTGTATATCTTTGAAAACATTGATCTTGATTAAATGTGTGGGTAGTTAATTGCAATTCAGAGTAACGCCAAGATGTGTGGATTCTGAGGTTTTGGCTTGAGCTTTCTGTGAGGACTTTTAAAAAATATTTTGAGGTTTCTAATGAATGGTATGCTAGTTTCTGTGGTTTTATATTAAAATTTCTCTAGTATGTAAGGGCTTTAGTATTCTGGATGATACGGCTTTTTTCATGGCATATGGTTGTTTTACTTAATTGAAACATTTTTTCAGCTCATTACAAGTGTGAAAAAAGTCAAAACTCTGGTTGTTTTATTTCATTTTTGTTGGATTATCTTAATACATTGTTTCACCTGGCCTAGACTGAGTCATTTTATCTTACTGACTCATTTGGGAAGTGTGCAGATGATAGAAGTGGGAAGGGGCAGTAGATAGGCTCTTATTTATTTTCTTTCCAGCATGGTTCATAATAACTACAGTTTGATGATTTACAAAATTTATTAAATCCGCTCAGTTTCTTGTAATTCAGTACCTCTCATGTCAGGCAGCAAAGAGCATTCCCAGTGGATTATACTTAAATGACTGATGGCTGCTCCCAAAGTATGAACAGTACAGTAGTCAGAAATCAGGTAGGCATCATCACTATTTGGTGACCATAACTATTGCTTTGATAGAACACAGAGTGGATAATTCATTGATAGAGTCGTTATCTTTTAAAATATTTTATTACCTAATTCAGCATTTTGGATGTATACTTTAAGTTCCCACTAATTAGGCACAATTTTAAGCTAAATAATCTGATGACTGATGAATAGTATTTTCATGTGTTTAGTTTGTTTTCCCCAGACTATCAATAGAGTTTTGAGATATTCCCAAATGGTTAAATTTTTATTTTACTGTAGTGTTTGTGCTGTTTTTTTCCTTCAGAAACCAGGTAGTTACCATCTAAGGCAGGGATCCAAAAGGGGAGTTCTTCCATTTGAAAGTGTTTTGTTTAGCTGGCACGGTATTTTTCACATATTTGCATACCTTAATACTCCCTTAATACTCTCTGCCAGTCACTCCCTTTTGTCTTAAAATACCAGACTGATCTCAGACCTCTGACCTAGACTGCAAGTGGTCATTTATATTCACTTTTAAAGTAGAGAAGAGTTAAACTGGAGATAAATTTTATTCAGAAAGTAGATTACTTTATCTTTAGCAACATAAATCTGTAACATTTGAGAAAACAAGTTTTTTTTTAATCTTTGCTTTTTATTTCATTTTTTTCTTTTTTCCATTGCTTAATGAATTTTATTACAATTATAGGTGTATAAAAATCATCACAACTCAATTTAATATCATTTCCGTCCCAAACCCTCAGTGCATTCCCCCACCCCCAGATTGTCTTATTTGGAAACCATAGGTTTTCCAAAGTCTGTGAGTCATTGCTCTACAAAGAAGTTCATTGTGTCTTTTTAGTTTCCACATGTAAGCATAGCATTGGATGTTGCTGTCTAGTTGTCTGACTGGTTTCACTTTGCATGATAATTTCTAGAGGTCCATCCATGTTGCTATAGATTAATGGAAAGTTGCCTTTTTCATTGCTTTGGTTACTGATAATAGTGTTTCTATTCCTAGTTTTTTTACCTTTCCCCAATTTGTACATTTAAGATTTCTTAGAATCATTTTCCCCAACTTTTTAAAAAGAAACCAGTTCACAGTGGAGTTTAATAATTTTTTGTAGTTTTATTGACCCCAAATTTGTTTTGTTGAAAATCTTGCTCAATTTTTAGTTTGTGTAGCTCTGTTAATATGCATGGATTTGAATTTTATTGGTGGCCCAACTTTCTTTAAAATGTGCCATCAAATTCTTTATCTTTCTTTTATACCCCCTGACGTCAATTTCCTGGACCTCTCTAGCTTCTAATGTACTGTAGTCTGGGGTTTACAGAGTATCTTTAGTATAATATGAACTTTCTTTTTTAAAGGTAATTAACTATACTGAATAAATTGTAAAGGATAGATTTAAGTAGTTTGTTTACTGTGATATTAAACTTTTCCTGACCGACAGACAGTGTTCTTTAGGTCTTAGCTAAATTGTAATGCAGATCATAGGAGGCTCAACACACTTAGTGCCCCCTGACCAAAAATTTTGGTAGACTTCAAGTTTAAAATAACATGCTCTGGCTTATGTTGCCCATTTTTACTAATTGAGAAGGTGATTTAAGAAATACATGGTAGAGGACAGGTGTCAGAAATCCTTTTTGGTTATAGAGCTCATTGTACATTTAAAAAAATCTGTTTATAGATGGTATGCTAGGGAACAAGTACTATGTGAATATATAAGGATAAGGAAACAGTTTGCACTAAATTATCAATTTAGTTTTATCAGTGGGTTTTGAGTATCTAAGTTGATTATTCCATTTTCTATTTTTAAAAAGTTATTCAGTAATTTGGGTTTCTTATTTTTGAAGTCAGGAATTCTAATTCGTTTTTTTTTTTTTTTTACTGTGATAAATAGAACTGTGCCTTAAAAGTGACAGAATGCAGAAGTTCCCTTCGTGGCTCAGTGGTTAATGAATCCGACTAAGAACCATGAGGTTGCGGGTTCGATCCCTGGCCTTGCTCAGTGGGTTAAGGATCTGGCGTTGCCGTGAGCTGTGGTGAAGGCCGGCGGCTACAGTTCCTGTTAGACCCCTAGCCTGGGAACCTCCATATGCCGCAGGTGTGGCTCTACCTAAAAAGGCAAAAAGACAAAAAAAAAAAAGTGACAGAATGCAGGTAAAATGTGTAATTTTGGGTCAGAGAGCTTTTTTGATATTTTAGCTTGTAAAATTAACAGGGTTTTTCTTGGTAGAGGTTTTTTTGTTTGTTTTTGCAGTATATGTTTTTTTCCCTAGTTTAAAAATTAAAAGTAAAGCATATTCATAATAGGAAACCGGGAATATCCAAAAAGGAATCAAGATGAAAAGAAAAATTATCCATAATTTTATAGCCCAGAGAATATCCACAGTAAAAGATCTTTTTGCTTCATAATTGGGATTTTTATCAAAATAGTTTGATAGGGAATATATTTTACGTACCTGTTGACAAATCTTGCTCTGAAAAATTGAAAGTGTATTTTGTTAATTTCGTTTAATTTTAAATCTTTGGCTGCACTGCTTTCTTTAAGGGACTCTATTCCACTCCCAAAACTGCCTTTTTTAGGTGATAGGCTAAATCCTCCGTTCACGTAATTTTAAATAGCATAAGATTATTTAATAGATCTGTCACTATGTTTGGAAGGAATAGTTAAGATGCTTGTGAATATGATCTAGGGTGAGACTTAGTACTTTGTTTGGTATCACGTGGCTTGTTTTATAAGTGTTGGCTTAGATCTGTTGTACTCAAGCTTTTAGTCACGTGTGGATAAAAAATTTAAATTAATAAAATTTAGTTATTCAGGAGTATTAATCACATTTTAGACTCAGTAGCCAAATATGGCTAGTGCTAATATATTGTCATTAAGATACAAATATTTTTTTCATCAGAAAGTTTTGTTGGAGTTCCTGTCGTGGCTCTGTGGAAACAAAGTTGACTAGCATCCATGAGGCCACAGGTTCAATTCTTGGCCTTGCTCAGTGGGTTAAGGATCTGGTGTTGCCGTGAGCTGTGGAGTAGCTCACAGACACAGCTCAGATCTGGCATGGTTTTTGCTGTGGCGTAGGCCAGTGGGTACAGCTCCGATTTGACCCCTAGCCTGGAAAACTCCCTATGCCGTGGGTGTGGCCACAGGGAAAAAAAAAAAAGGTTTTGTTGGACAGTGCTGATTTATATGCTGTCACATAAAATGGTTTAATGAACTGAGATAAAAAGTTTTAGGAAGGGGAACAGAATAGGTTATTTCAAAAATTTAAATTATCTTAGGAAGTGAGGAATAAGCTGGAATATTTCAAAGAACAAAACCGGAAACAATAGGAAGAATATGGCTGCCATTTGAATGCCTGACGTCAGGTGCTACATTAAGTCAACTTACATATATTATGTTATATAGTACGAATCTTGAGTGAGGTTACTGATGAAACTGAGGGCCAGACTTGTTTAGTGTTATACAGCTGGAAAAAAAAAAGGTTCAAATCTTTATGATTCCAAAGTACTAATACACCACACTGGATGAAAGCTTTCAAAGATAGAATTTGCTTCAGTCTTCTAATATAGTTTTCCAATAATATGAAAACATGACTTTTGAAGTAGGTAAGTGTATCATTAGGACAGCTCAAGCCGAACCCGAATAATCAGTCATGTCAAGAATACTAGAATTGATCCCTCTATGAGGAATGTTTTAAAGTATGTTCTAAGATTCTGTGAATGAATATTACCTATGGAAAACAGTGAATTGAGAAAATGAAATGTAACATTAGTGTACTGATACTCCTCTCACCCCTCCGTTTTCATTCCTGTTTGGATTCTTCCTGAGTTGTTCCGTGAAAACTTCTATGTGGTTATTTTTTTCCTGTGTGATGACCAAACTGCCTAATGTAAAGGAGTAGAGCAAGCAGTGTGGGAGACAATATAGGGAAAACTAGAGAAGTTATGCTCTTGTTTAAGTGGGTAGTGTGGATCAGCCTTTTGATTCTAGAATTGTACTGCATGTGATAAATTACAAGTCTGTGTTTACTCATACTTAGACATAGGTTATTTTTTACAATTTTATTCTTATGTACAGATTTGTTTAACAATCACTGTATTTCCAGGCCAGGTTCAGGTAACTGAAGAGCCTTTATAAGTACTTTATATTGTCTAGACCCAAGGTATGCTGCAAACCCAGTCTGGAGCAAAATGGGAAATAGCATCTTTCTAAAGACAGGCTTAGAAATCCTCATCCAGTAATTTAAGATGTTTCCTTTCTCAGGTAGCAGAGCTGAGTTATACCTGTAAGAAAACATTGAGATAATTCACTAGAAAAGATAGTTTTATCAAATGACAAACGTGTGTACAATATATATTAATCCTGGAAGTCTTAAAATAAAACTAGGTAAAGAATTAAGATAATGCTATTCCCTTTTATGTCTTATTAGTCCTAAATACTGTCCTTTTTTTTGTATCTTTTGAACCTTTCTCCATTTCACCTCTGGAAGCTCATACAGTGTAGACTGCTTGACATAAGAGTGCATCTGAGAATAACTGAATTATTTTGGTTTATAGCTAGACATTTTCTGATAGACTTCCTTTAGAGGAGTGCTCAGACTAATATTATGCATAAAATATAGCTAGTCACCGTACTGTTGGTAGCTTCGTAGCTGACCTTCAGTACATAAAGTTGAGACCCTAATTACACACCCAAGATATAATGTGATAATTTCTAGGACTGTTTTCAAATTCTTGAGCAGTATCCCTTGATTACTTTTAAGGAAAAAACTCTCTCTCTTTCAAGTCAAACAGGTAAAATATTAAAGGTTTTCAATGACTGTGAAAAAACAGATAGTTCCTACCTGGCTGCTAGGCCACCATTCACAGGTATAGCCAAGAAAACAGGGTACAAACCACCAAAAACAAGACCAACCAATCCACCTCGTGTTATGGTACAGGTTTCACAATGCAAATCACCTAGGAAATAAAATAGTTCTGCAAATCCATAGTCAAGCAAATATGATTTAAAGAAGGCAAGGCCCCTTATATGTACCTTAAATAATTTGAATTTTCAGGCATAAATATAGCAAATGCTTTTATACATGGCATGTTAAAAGGTATAATGTATGGATAATCTAAAACAGCGAGGAATAACTGGTAAAACCATCTTAGGAAAAATTACCGCATTTGTTCTGACCTAGAATATAATAATCTGGGTTTGCACGGCTTCTAGTTTTCAGCACTTGTATTAGCAAACCTAAGCTAATATTTTTGTCTTTAAGAAACATTTTTAGGAGTTCCTGCTATAGCACAGCAGAATCAGTGGCATCTCTGGAGCGCTGGCCTGACACAGTGGGTTAAGGCTATGGCCTTGCCATGTAGGTCACAACTGCAGCTTGGATCTGATCCCTGGCCTGGGAACTCCATATGCCATGGGGCAGACAAAAAAGGGTGGTGGTGGGGGAAACACACATACACACACACACACACTTTTTTAAACTCATGGGGGAATTTACCAATTTGATTCATCTTACATTTTTACAGTATGTAGTGTGATTTTATTTTTATAAAATCCTGTAGTCGTTTCCAAATAAATACAAGGTGCTAAAATTAGAAATCTAAGTTAACTTTTGTTTTCACTCATTCTTTTTAGTTCATTGTGGACTAGATTTCCCCGGATCATAAAATTTCTTTCCACACTGATCTTGGGGATTGATTCAAGCAAAATATTCATCGGATTTAAATAAATTTGGAGCAGCACTAACAAGAATGTAAATGGACTGCCTCTCTCCCCACCACTACCTGTGGTAATTTTGTACCCGCAGCATATGGTTGTTCCTGGGTCAGGATTTGAATCTGAGCCACAGCTGTGACCTACGTAGCCGTAGCTGTGGCAGTGCCAGATCCTTTAACCCACTGGATCCTTCAACCTACTGTGCCATGCTGGGGATGGAACCTATACCTCTGCAGTGACTGGAGCTGCTGCAGTCAGATTCTTAACCCACTGTACCACAGTGGGAACTCCTGGTATTTTTTTTAAATCATTGAATATTTTTTCATGATTTAGCTATACTTGGAACACTCAACAAATATGGTAAACTGTCCAAAGGAAATCAGATCTCCATGTATTTTGTACATATACACATTTAGTCCTTTGAGAGATTTACTACACAAACAATCTTGCTCCCATAAACATTATTTTCCTTTTAAGAAACTTCTGGGGAGTTCCCTTTGTGGCGTAGTGGAAATGAATCTGACTTGGAACCATGAGGTTGCGGATTCGATCCCTGGCCTTGCTCAGTGGGTTAAGGATCCAAGCACTGCCATGAGCTGTGGTGTAAGTTGCAGATGCAGCTGGATCCAGCATTGCTGTGACTATGGTGTAGGCCAGCAGCTGTAGCTCTGATCAGATCCCTAGCCTGGGAACCTCCATATGCTCTAAAAAGACAGAAGAAAAAAACTTCTGTAATTTTTTTAAATTAAGGCAGCATTTAAAAAAAAAATAAAATTTCCAAATATTTCTTAATAGCACTGTGAGAAAGAGAATTTAGATAAAGGAATGTATTTAGAATTAATATGATTTTACTTGTTTGCATACAAATATGAATTAATTGCTACTTCACATAGAGAGGCTAGCAAGGTTCAAGCTTATCCAAGTAGTGACTACCTTACAGCATGTAGCTACTTGCTATTAGTATTTAAGGATTAATGTAAGGTGCAAATAACGTATATCAAAGCAAACTTGAGGGTGATAATAAAATAGAATTTACCTGTACTCAAAGGTAAACTTATGAAACCTTTGTAAGATACGTGTGCAGTCAAAAATGGGATCACTGCCATTGGTAAGCCAGCAGCTATACGAGCCTGTGTCACATGTAAGATGCGTCGAAAAAGACTATTTGCTATTAGGCCACAGAGAGCAGCATTAATTCCAACGTATGTTGATCCATTTTCAAGCAGATTCCTGAGTGAGTGAGAAAAAAAACAGTTAACTTTTTTTGGGCTCTGTTGAATGTATAAGCTCTCCAGTAATTCTGGCATATGTTATTGAACTTAACAGGACTTAAGGAATAAAAGGATCCAACATTTATATACCTTACAGCTCCATAAAACAAAGGGTTTTTAAAATTATTATGTTTTACATATATATTTTTATTCTAAAACTTTAAATTTGGTCAGCACTTGAAGTGATACATTTAGTTTTGCTAAATGTATTTTGTGATTTTGCAAAAGATACTGGTATGGAAAATTCCCCCAACTAAGTAGCAGGGAAGAGCTTCTGAAGAGTCTGATTTGGATGCCTCCCTAGGCTCTCACAGTACCCAGTACTTAACTTCTTGTACTATAAGATGGTACCGTCTTATCACTGATTAACATGTCAGCCTTGCCCACTAGTCTGTAAACAACTTGAAGAGAATGGACACAAAGATATATGCATCTTGGTTTCAGCAGCACCTGACACATAAAAGGCATTCATTCAGTAAAGTGGAATGTTTCCTTTCACTCTTCCTTGAAGCATTAGTCAGGATTGAGAGATCTGGAGGAAGACTAAAAGTTAAGGGATACTCTTTGCTACGTATTTCACAAGAATTCACTGAAATAAGAATAAATTGATGCTTTGGGATAAGTGGTAGAACTGGGTTTTAAGCAAGGCATGTGGGTTTTAAAATGCATGTTCTATGCAACCCTCAAGCTGCTGAATATTGAAAATATTCCGGAGTTCCCATGGTGGCACGGCTGAAACGAATCCGATTGGGAACCTCCATATGCCGCAGGTGCAGCCCTAAAGAGCCAAAAGTCAAAAAAAATTAAAACATTCCAGTTTGGATTCTTCAGCCTACCACTTAAATTTTTAATCAACCTCTTAGTTTTCTCATTACTCTTACTTAGGCAAGTTAGCCACACAGTGTCCCCTCTAACTTATATTGTTAACATTCATACTAAGACAGTTTTTCTAGGAATTCCCAGTTGAGCTTTTTAACATTGTA
>PVHT020000036.1:1361719-1470924 GCA_004024745.2 Catagonus wagneri
CATCAATGCAAGAAAAAAATTCAATTTCCTTTTGATATTCTATGTTGTTTATATTCAAAACAAAAAAATTTGAGATGAATCAATGGTGAAAATCTACCTGATAAAAATGATTTAATTAAGAAGGGTTCTTACCTTTCTGCTTCTGGAAGTTGGTTAATTTTTCTGGTTATGATATCAATTAAGTTTTCCTTGATTGTATTGTCTGGTTCATGATTTTCCATCTTAAGCCTTAAATTAAAATACCATTTTTCAATAATGTATATCTATAGAAAAACAGCAAAAAGGCTTAGAAAAAAAACCTTCTGAACACCATAAATATTTAATTTTTTAAAAAATTAGCCACAGCTTGATTTCGTAATCTGTAAAATCAATGCATAAACACACCCTCCGCTCCCCAACCCCATTTCTATGTGAAATAGAAACCAGAATATGAAACACAACACATAAAGCTTATAGGAAATATACAACATCTTTGTAACCCTTAACAATATGTTAAATTTGCCAATAGCACTAACCATAAAAGCCACAGAGCTAATATTAACCAACTAAAATGAACTTGTTTATCAGTAGACACCGTAAAGATAAGCTAGTATGGGAGAAAATGTTTGCTATGTAACTGACAAAGTAGTTTGTACCGAGAACATACAAATCAACAAGAAAAGCAAGTAACCTAATAGAAAAAGTTACAAAAGGTTTGAACAGAATTTCATAAAGAAGAAAGCCAAACAACTACTAAATATTAAAAAGTGCTTAACCTCACTATAATCAGGGAAATAGAAATTAACTTTAAGTGCAGGGATATGAAGTTGCAGTGCACTGAACATTTTCCTGGTCTCTTATATCTACTGGCTACCCAGTAAATACTTGTTAGTGTGTAAATTAATCTAGTTTTCTGTTCTATGCTCTGCATATTGGTGAGGTTCCTGGTTCTGTGAACTAGCCACTTCTAAGGCATGGCTATTAAAAGTCACCCTTAATTTGATAAAAGTTCTGACACAACAGTCAGGAGCAGGCCACTGTATTCTGTTATTAATAAATCCCTATCAAAGACAATGGCACGTTTAAATATTGCAAACATTTCAAAAGGCTTGTGCACTAGCTATGTCTCATCGCTCAGGATAGCTCCTAAAATAGACTATGAAGAAAATTAAATTAGGTCAAGGTGACTCTGTAAATTGTCAGTAAACCAGGAATTAAATTCAAGCAGTCTTTCTCCCCCTCCTCCTAGGCTTAATTTAAATATAAGGCCTTTTCTTCTAGGATGTAGAGTGAAGGGACTGTCGGTGCCCTAGAACGGACTCTCCTCCTCCCCGTCCGACTCAGTCCTGGGATCTCGTTCAGGCCCGTGCTTGCCTTGGTATCCTGCGGTCTACTGCACCCCTTTTCTTGGAATGCCAATACCTTACGTTTTCCTTGCAGCAGTCGGGGCCTCCTCCGATCTTCCTCAGCCACGCGAAGGCTCACTCCAACCTTCGCTCGTCGCTCCCGGGCGCAGCCATCTTTCTGACACGTGACGCGGCCCAGGGCGGGCGCTGAGTGGCCGCGCGGCGGGTGATTGGGCTACCAGGACGGACGTTGCATCCAGGGCCTTCCCTCCTAGAGAAGGTGCTGTGCCTCCGAGCAATGAAGTTTGGCCACGGTGGAGGGTACTTGCTGCTTACAACCTTCTCCCGCCTCTCAGAACAGAGCCTGCGGAAATTGCGAAACTTCAAGGTCCCCCCCCCCCCCCCCTTTCGTTGAAAATCTATCTCTGGTATGTTCCTTAAAACTTCCAGACCAATAGATTATGCCTCTTGTATTGACACTGGATATATAAAAAAATTGCATAGCTCTTGCCATACGAGATAGGTACCTGAGCTTTCTTTGCTCAGTTGATTCTCTATTCTCCGTTGAATCTTGAACTCCTTGTGCCATGTTACGGTTTGGTTGATTGTGCCACTGAAATCTGAGGACTTTAAGTGCAAGCAGGAACATGTTTGCTTTTTCTGAGGATCCCTGAGGCCCTGTAGAGTACTGCTTATAAAAAGGAGGAACGGGTGAATGAGGCGAAAGAAAACTGTTTACAGAGCGAGTCTTGTAGCTCCCTCAGGACAGTAAAGAACCAAAGTCTTGGACCAAATTTCTGAAGACCCCTGTCTCAAGTCTCATCCTCTCAGGCTCGTTCCTCATCTATAAAACACAATCATTGATTATTTTGTAAAGGTGTGAGGATCCTATAAAAGCGGTTACCAAAGTTGCCTGGAAGTTCATTGAGCTTTATCTAAGGAGAAAGGGATAGTTAGGATGAAGAGGGAAAACTTGATAGGTGAGGTGAGCAGGAGGAGAATTCACCCTCCATCCCAACTCCTTCCCTGAAGAATTTCCCAGATGTCAAATCGTCGCTTGTTGATGAACCAGAAAATGAGAAGTTCTCCTATTCCGAGGCAGAAGGTCAGCGTACATTCCAACTGGAAAATTTCCGAGGTAAATAGAAAGTCTGGGAAAACCAGTTTTTTAGATGTTAATTCGTTGTGTGTGAATACTTTTTTCCTAAACACTCCATTTTATACTCATTACAATTTCATTTTTAATAGTTTGAAGGTAATTTTGAAGTTAATGAATGTGCATGCTGTACAATAACTGTAGTATGCCATTCTGGAGTAATAAAATCAGTTTAGTATGTTGAGATTTTATAAAAAATCAGTTCTTCACAAGACAAGATGGAATATTCATTTCATCTAAGTTCTCAACCTTATTGGCTTAAATTGTTCATAATATACCTTTTTTAACTCAGTGCATTTAATCATATTTATAGTTGTACAACCATCATCTCAACCCAGTTTTACATTTCCACCCCAAACCCCCAGCCCATCCCTCCTCCCTCAACCTGTCTCCTTTGGTAACCATAAGGTTTTCAAAGTCTGTCAGTTTCTGTTCTGCAAAGTTCATTGTATCCCTTTTTTTTTTTTTTTTTAGATTCCACATATAAGTGATGATAGCATATGTTTGTGTCTCACTGTCTGCTTAACCTCACTCCGCATGGTAATTTTTAGGTCCATCCATGTTGCTGCAAATGCCATTATTTCATTCCTTTTTATGGCTCAATAATATTCCGTTGTGTATGTGTACCACTTCTTCTTTATCCACTCCTCTCTCCATGGACATTTAGATTGCTTGCATGTCTTGGCTATTATATATAATGCTGAAATGAACACTGGGATAAATGTATCTTGTCGAGTCATGATTTCCTCTGGATAGATGCCCAGGAGTGGGATTGCTGGATCAAATGGTAATTCTATTTTTAGTTTTTTGAGGCATCTCCATAATGTTTTCCATAGTGGTTGCAGCAACTTACATTCCCACCAACAGTGTAATAGGGTTCCCTTTTCTCCACACCCTCTCCAGCATTTATTATTTGTAGACTTTTTGATGATGGCCATTCTGGCCGGTGTAAGGTGGTACCTCATAGCAGTTTTGATTTGATTTGCATTTCTCTAATAACTAGTGATGTTGAGCATTTTTTCATGTGTTTTTGGCCATCTGTATGTCTTCTTTGGAGAACTGTCTGTTTAGATCTTCTGCCCATTCTTTGATGTTTTTTTGTTTTTGTTTTTTTGGTATTGAGCTACAGGTGGTGTTTATATATTTTGGAGATTAATCCTTGTCAGTCACTTAATTTGCAACTGTTTTGTCCCATTCCATGGGCTGTCTTTTTGTTTTGGTTAGGAGTTCCTTTTCTGTGCAAAAACTTTTCAGTTTAATTAGGTCCCATTTGTTTATTTCATAAAAAACCCTTATTACCCTTAAAATCTGGAATCTGTAATGCACGGCCACATCTCTCTTGCTTGTTAATGGTTATTTTTGTCTTCTCTTTTTTATGTCTGATCAGTCTGGCTAATGTTTTAAAATTTTTTGATCTTCTCAACTAGTTATTTTGTTTGTTTGTTTTTTTGCCTTTTTCTTTTCAATTTGACTATAGTTTGTTTCAATCTATATTTTTTGCTTTCTTATTCCTACCTGGGATTTCACTTGTTCCTCTTTTTCTAATATCTTAAAGAGGAAGCTAATAGTCATTGCTGTGAGATCTTTTTCTCTCCATATAAGTATGGGTGGTTTAGTGCTATGAATTTCCCTCCAAGTACTTTAACTATATCCTATGGATTTTGAAATAGTTTATTTCAAAGTACTTTCAAAATACTTTTTTGTTGTTAAGTTCAAAATACTTTCTAAATTCTGCTTTTTTTCATTGCTCTGTGGGTTATTTAGAATGGTGTTAATTTCCCAATAGTTCAAATTTTCCACATGCTTTTCTATTACTGATTTCTAATTCTTTTCCTTTGTGGTCAGAGAATATAATTTGTATGATTTGAAAACTTTTAAATTTATTTATTTATTTATTTATTTAGTCTTTTTGCCTTTTCTAGGGCCGCACTCACAGCATATGGAGGTTCCCAGGCTAGGGGTCTAACAGGAGCTGTAGACACCGGCCTATGCCATAGCCATAGCAACGTGGGATCCAAGCCGCTTCTGCAACCTACACCACAGCTCACGGCAACGCCGGATCCTTAACCCACTTAGCGATGCCAGGGATCAAACCTGCAACCTCATGGTTCGTAGTCGGATTCATTAACCACTGGGCCACAATGAGAACTCCGAAACCTTTTAAATTTATTGATATTCATAGCGCAGATTCTGGTCCATCTGAGTAATGTTTCATGTGTGATTGAAAAGAATGTATAGGAGTTCACATTGTGGCACAGCAGAAATGAATCCAGCTAGTAACCATGAGATTACAGGTTCGATCCCTGGCCTTGCTCAGTGGGTTTAGGATCTGGTGTTGCCATGAGCTGTGGTGTAGGTCACAGACACAGCTCAGATCCTGTGTTGCTGTGGCTGTGGCATAGACTGGCAGCTGTAGCTCCTATTCAGCCCCTAGCCTGGGAACCTCCAAATGTTGAGGGTGCTGCCCTAAAAAAGCAAAAAAAAAAAAAAAAAGGAAAGAAAAAGAGAAGAATGTATGTGCTGCTGCTCTTGTGCCAAGTGTCCAAAAACATCAACTAGCATAAGTTGATTGATAGTATAACACTTCTTTATCCTTTCTGAATTTCTACCAACTTGTCCTATCAATTATTGAGAGAAAGTTATTGAAACCTCTAACTATTGTGGGAATTGTCTCATTTCTCCTTCCAGTTCTGTCAGCTCTTGCTTCATGTATTTTGAAGCTTAGTTATTATATGAATAAACATTTAAGATGAATCGATCCATGTATCATTATGGAATAACTTTATTTGTTTGTTTGGTTAATGTTTTCTAGGGCCTCGCCTGCGGTATATGGAGGTTCCCAGGCTAGGGGTCGAATCGGAGCTGCAGCTGCCGGTCTTCGCCATAGCAACACCAGATAGGAGCCACATCTGTGACCTACACCACTGCTCATGGAAACCCAGATCCTTAACCCACTGAGCGAGGCCAGGGATCAAACCTGAATCCTAATGGGCTCCTTGACACTGAGCCATAACGAGAACTTCCTAATCCTGCTAGGGCTCCTTGACACTGAGCCATAATGAGAACTTCCTAAAACAACCTTCTTAGTCATTGGTAATATGTTTTGCTTTGCAAATACTAAGATATTAAACAGTTTACTTTGTTTAATGTTAATATAGCCAATCCAATAAATTTGTTTAGTGTTAACATGACATAGCTTTCCCCTATGTCATGTTAACACTAAACAAAGTTATTGGATTGGCTATATTATTTTATTTTTATTTTTAACCTATTTGTGTCTCTGTATTTAATATAGGCTTCTTATAGAAAGTATATAATTGGATTTTTTTTAAATTTAAATGGACAATTTCTGACTTTTAATGAAGGAGGTATTTAAACTGTTGGAGTTCCTACTGTGGTTCAGTGGAAGTAAATCTGACTAGCATCCATGAGGATGCAGGTTCTATCCCTGGCCTCTCTCAGTTGGTTAAGGTTCTGGCGTTGCCGTTGTTGTGAGCTGGGGTGTAGATCGCAGACGCGGCTCAGATCTGGCGTTGCTGTGGCTGGGCTGTGGTGTAGACTGGTGGCTACAGCTCCGATTTAACCCCTAGCCTGGGAACCTCCATGTGCCACAGGTTCGGCCCTAAAAATACAAAAAGTAAATTAATTAATTAATTAATTGTTTATATTTAATATGTTTTTTATATTCTAGGGTTTAAAACTATCATCTGGCTATTTGTTTTCTATCTGTTCCATCTGTTCTATAGTCCCTTTTTCCTTCCTTTTGCCTTTTTTTTGGACTGAATAGTTTTTATTCTATTTTATTCCTTTTTTTGGCCTATTAGCTATAATTCTTTTTAAGAAATTATAATGATGGCTTTAACACATACAGTATACATCTCTATTAGTTTCCTCAGGGTTATCTAAGAAAGTACCACAAACTGGATGGCTTAAAACAACAAATTTATTTACTCACGTTTTGGAGGCTAGAAGTCTGAAATCACGGTATTGGCAGGGTTGGTTTCTGTTGCAAGGACAGCCTGTTCCATGCTCTTCTCCTAGCTTCTGGTGGTTGCTGGCAACGCTTGGTGTCTCTTCACCTGTAGATGGTTCACTCCAATCTCTGCTTATGTTTTTATAGACATTTCCTCCTGTGTCTTTGTGACTTCACATGGCCATTTTCCCTCTGTGTGTGCCTGTGTACCCAAAGTTCTCTTATAAGGACACCATTGGTTAAGGGCTCACTCAAGTCCAATATACCTCATTTTAACCTACACCTGCAAAGATCCCATTTCCAAATAATGATACATTCACAGATACTGGGGATTAAAATTTGAAAATATACTTTGGTGGGGACAGTTTAACCCACAACAACTCTTTTTTTTTTTTTTTTTTGTCTTTTTGCCTTTCTGTAGAGCCACACCTGCAGCATATGGAGGTTCCTAGGCTAGGGGTCTAACGAGCTGTAGCCGCCGGCCTACGCCACAGCCACAGCAACGCAGGATCTGAGCGGCGTCTGCAACCTACACCACAGCTCACAGCAACGCCGGATCCTTAACCCACTGAGCAAGGCCAGGTTCCTATTTGGATTCGTTAACCACTGAGCCACGAAGGGAACTCCTAACCCATAACAGTGCTTTATATTGGCTCAGTCTATCTTTAAGTCATATTATGCCACTTTACATATGGTACGAGAATGTTACAACAGCATACTTTGATTTCTTCTGTCTTTGTGCTGTTGTTGTCATACATTTCCTTCTACATATGTTATAAACTATACACCATGGTTATCATTTTTGGTGTCAGTAGTCATTTGTCTTTGAAATCATGTTTAAAAATAAGAAAATTTATGCTTATCCACATATTTGCCATCTCTGGTGTAGTTCATTCTTTTTATAGATTCATATTCCATCTGGTAGCATTCTACCCAGAGTATTCTCTTTAAAATTTCTTAGAAAACAAATCTTCTGGATATGAATTCTTTCACATTTCGCAAATCTAAAAAGTATTTAGCCCAAGTTTTTAAAATTTTGGTAAAAAACACATAATATTAAATTTAACCAATTTAACCTTGTTAACCACCTGTAAGTGTATAGTTTAGAAGTGTTAAGTATATTCACATTGTTATGCACCAGATCTGCAGAACTTTGTCATCCTGCAGCACTGAAATGCTCTAACCACTAAACCACTCTTCTCCATTCCTCTCAGCCCTTGGTAACAGCTTTCTACTCTCTGCTTCTGTGAGTTTGACTACTTTATGTATTCCATATGAATGAAATCATATTATTTGTCTTTTTGTGACTGACTTATTTTATTTAGGATGATGTCCTGGAGGTTTATCCATTTTGTAGCATGTGACAGGATTTCCTTCTTTTTTTAAGTCTGTCATGCTATTACAGTATATGTACATGTATATATATGTATTTTCTTTATCCATTCATTTGTTGATGATGTTTGGGTTACTTCCACCACTTGGCTATTGTGAATAATGCTGTGATGAATATGAGTGTGTAAATTTCTATTCAAAACCTTGCTTTGAAGTCTATAGGATTATAAACCTAGAAGTGGGATTGCTGGATTGTGGTATTTCCATTTTCATTTTTTTGAGGAACCCCCATACTGTTTTCCATAGTGTTTGTATCATTTTACATTCCTACCAACAATACACAAGGGTTCCAACTTCTGTACAGCATTAAATTTTTTTTTCTTTTTTCTTTTTTTGCTGCATCCTTGGCATACAGAAGTTCCTGGGCCTGGGACTGAACCTGCACTGCAGCAATGATCTGAGCCACAGCAGTGTTAACACCAGATCCCACTGAGCCACCAGGGAACTCCAAGGGTTCCAACTTCTCCACATCCTTGCTAGTGCTTGTTATTTTATGTTCTTTTGATAGTGATGATCCTGATGGGTATGAGGGGATACTTCAAAGTGATTTTTATTTGTGTGTTCCCTAGTGATGCTAACATCCTTATGTGCTTATTGGCCATTTGTGTGTGTGTGTGTGTGTATTTAGAGAAAAATCTGTTTAATTCATTTGCCTATATTTTAATTGGATTTTGTTGTTGTTGAGTGGTAGAAGTTCCTTATATATTCTGGGTATTAACCCCCTGATCAGATACATGACTTGCAACTATTTTCTCCTATTCCATAGGCTGTTTTTTCATTCTGTTAATTGTTTCCTTTGACGTGAATAAGTCTTTCAGTTTGATATGCCCCTGTATGTCTATTTTTTATTTTGTGGCCTGTGCTTTTGATGTCACAGTCAAGAAATCATTTCCAAATCCATTGTCCTCAAGTTTTTCCTCTTTCTTCTTTTAGGAATTTTTGAATATGGAGTATAGAAAAGGTCCAGCTTCATTGTTTTGCATGTGGATATATATCTAGTTTTCCAAACACCATATGTTGAAGAGACCATTCTTTTCCCATTGTATAGTTTTGGCACCCTTGTAAAAAATCATTTGGCCATATATGCAGTGATTTATTTCTTGACTGTCTCTTATGTTCTGTAGTTGACATATCTATCTTTATGCTAGTACCATATTGTCATATTATACGATCCAGCAATTCCACTTCTGGGTGCTTACTTGGAATGAAAACACCAACTCTGAAAGGTACGTGTACCTCCACGTTCATGGCAGCATTTTATAATAACCAAAATGTGGGCGCAACCTCAGTCTCCACTGAGGGATGAATGGGATGTTATTCCCATATACATTGAGATATTATTCAGCCATAAAAACAAAGAGATCTTGCCATTTATGACAACAGGGATGGACCTTGAGGGGATTATGCTAAATGAAGCCAGAAAGAGAAAGACTGCATGTCTCATTTATGTGTGGAATCTAAAAATCACCACAACAAAGCTGAATTCATAGATGCAAAGAACAGATTTGTACTTACAGAGGTACCAATTTGGGAATTTGGGGTGGGCAAAATAGATGGAGGGAGTTATAAAATAAACAAGTGCTGGGAATATAGTGCATAGCATTGTGATTGTAGTTAATAATACTGTATTGTATATTTGAAAGTTGCTAAGAGAATAAATCTTGATAGTTCTCATCCCAAGAAAAAAAATTGTAAATATATGGGGTGATAGATGTTCACTAGAATTATTGTGGTAATCATTTTGAAATATACACATATATAAAATCATTATGTTGTACACCTGAAACTAATGTTATATATCAATTATGTCTTTTTTATTTTTTATTTTTATTTTTATTCTTATTTTTGCTGCGTCCAGCGCTGCAGGGCAATGGGGAATCCTGGAAGAGGGACAGCAGGATATAACAAAACACACAAGACTCTTTTACAATTAGAAAGTGGGGGACCAGGAGGCATTCTGTTCCGCAGAACAAAGGCTCTGGTCTTTAGCCCACAGGACTTTATTAAGGAAGATTTCGTAGGTAGATTAGTGGGCAGTAGTAGGCATAGGCAACAACAAAGTTACCTTTTAGTGAATAATAAAGAAAAACTATTAGCACTGGTGCACACCTCTAGGGCACAGTGCAGCTGCTTATAGAATAGCATAGTTTATGCATAATGTCTCTGAAGGAGACCCTGTACTTGAGAACTCTGCATCAGCAAATATTTGCTTTCACAGAGTTCAGCTGTTCAGTGGTATCCAACAATTTTTACTTTTATTTTTTGCTTTTTAGGGCCGCACCCACAGCATATGGAGCTTCCCAGTCTAGGGGTCAAATTGAAACTGCAGTTGCCAGTCTACGCAAGACCGCAGCAACACCAGATCCGAGTGATGTGCGACTGTGTAGCTCTGGATCCTTAACCCACTGAGTGAGGCAGGCCAGGAATCGAGCCCTCAACCTCATGGTTCCTAGTCTGATTCATTTCCGCTGAGCCACTATAGGAACTCCAATTATGTCTTTTTTAAACAGTTTTTTTAATGTTGATTTACAGTGTTTTATTATAACTGATATACAGTGTTTCAGGTGCACAGCAAAGTGATTCAATTATATGTCTTCTTTTTCAGATTCTTTTCTATTATGGGTTATTATAAGATATTGAATGTAGTTTCCTGTGCTGTAGAGGAGGTCCTTGTTGTTTATCTGTTTTATATAGAGTAGTGTGTATCTGTTAATCCCAAATTCCTAGTTTCTCCCTACCCCCTTCCCCCTTTGGTAACCATAAATTTGTTTTCTATGGCTGTGAATCTGCATGTTTTGTAAATAAGTTGACTTGTATGTTTCTTGAATTCCAGATATAAGTAATATCATGACATTTATCTTTCTCTGACTTACTTCTCTTATTATGCTAGTCAAATTATAATGATAATGCCAATTATTATTATTATTGTTTTTTAGGGCCACACTTGTGGCACATGGAAGTTCCCAAACTAGGGGTCAAATCAAAGCTGCACCTGCCAGGCCACAGCAATGCCAGATCTGAGCCACATCTGAAGGCTACGCCGGAGCTTGCAGCAATGACAGATCCTTAACCCAATGATTAAGGCCAGGGATTGAACCCGCATCCACTACATGGGTTCTTAACCCACTGGGCCACAAGGAACTCCACCAATTATTTCTGAATGGAAAAAAACAAATCAAAATATACTTTACAAATGATTAAAACCTTGTCTTAAAAAAAAGCTGAATAAATAACAATTTGTGTGTGTGTGTGAACAAGAGAAAATGAATGTTTATTATTACAATCATTTCTGGTGGACTTGACTTATTATTTGCTTATGTGACTGCTACAGACAGGGTGCAGCTTCAGAAGAGAAAGCTAAGGGAGTTCCCGTCATGGTACAGCAGAAATGAATCTGACTAGGAACCATGAGGTTGCGGGTTTGATCCCTGGCCTCGCTCAGTGGGTTAAGGATCTGGCGTTGCCGTTAGCTGTGGTGTAGGTCACAGATGCAGCTCAGATCCTGCGTTGCTGTGGCTGTGGTGTAGGCCGGTGGCTACAGCTCCAGTTCGACCCCTAGCCTGGGAACCTCCATATGACACAGGTGTGGCCCTAAAAAAAAAAAGATTTGAAGGGTATGCTAGGGCCGGAGATGAGTAGAGTATGCAGGTAGCTGGCTTAAGGTTAGTGACAAAACGAAAGAGTGCCTTCTGCAGAGAGCTTTTTCCTGCCAAAAATTGCAGGAAACTTGGAAATTCAAATACTGAATAATCTACACAAAATAATATAATTGTACAAAAGCAGGAAGAAAATCAGTATGATATACCTCATTGCAAGTAGTGCAATAAGTATAAAAGCAGGGGCATAATCGCATGGCTAAGGCATTTGGAGGAAATGGAGGGGCAAAGCCAACAGAGAAGGTAAGTTCTCCTAATAGAGACCACATCTTAGTCATTTTTTTATGACTCCAGGAAAACAGGGAAAATGGACACTGTAAACACATTTACTGAGCAAGGCAGTTATTTCTATGTGTTAAAAGGAAACACAATCAGAAAGGTTAGGTTAATTGCCCAATGTGTGGTATACGATGTCTTTCATACTCTAGGTCTTAAGCAATATTAGCTGAATAAATGAATGTGTATTTATTCAAATGAAAGATATCTGATGAATTTCCTTTGCTGCGCTTCTAATCTTTCCTGAGAAAATGCTTAGCTGATAACCACATGCTAGTTGGCATGCAGTAATAGCAGCGGTAACCACAGTAATGGCAGTAACTTTTATAGACTTCCTGTGATTTGGCCACTATTTTGACTTCTTTTAACCCATTTAATCCTGTAATACTATGAAGTGAGTACAATCTTTATTTCTCATTTTACAGATGAGGAAACAGAGATGCAGAGAGGTGAAATAGCTTGTTCAGAGTCATCCCTTTGGTAAGTAGTAAGGCCCGGATTTGAACTTTGAGAATGGAGCCCTAGGCTGTATTTCACATCTTGCCTCTAGTGACGTGCTGCCTTTCTTCACTGTGGTTCACCTAGCTTCACCTTTGGTCTCAGGCCCAGATCAGGGTCTCCCTAATTCCCCCTTTTAGGCCTCATAGCCATTTTAGCAAGTACTACTTTCCAAAGTTAAAGGAAAATATTAAGTTCCCCTGCTTTTTCTATTGTAAAAAAGGCAAATTGAGGTCGTGGAATATGGTACAAATCTCTAACTTTCAGGTGGCAAGGGAGGTGTATATAAGTTAACTTTGCTGTATTTCCCAGATTACTATGTCAGCATATGAAGAAACAAAATACCCAGAATTTGTAAAACTTCTACAAATCAAATGGGCCAAAGATATGAACAGAGAATTCATAAGAGAAAACAGAGGCTAATACCTTTAATTAAAAATCAACTTTAGCTAGGCCCCTTATGTTTTTTCTTCTTGACTTGAGATTGGCAAACTTTAAAAAGATGGATGTGGCTGAAGCTGGAGGACAGTAAGAATGTGATGGGGGTGAGATGGTGAAAAGGTAGTGGAAATGATGGATTATAGGTTCTGGTGAAGCTGAAGTCATGCCAGATTGTGATATGAGAATGAATAAACAGGAAGGGCAGGAGGTAATGGTCAGAATATGGGACTTTATAAATGAGAATGTGAAGAATTTGAATTTGTTGATAATGACAAGGTCTAGAGCAACAGTCTGATAAAAATACGTATGAAATTTAAAATTCCCTAGTAACCAGCTTTTAAAAAGCGGACAAAATTAATTTTAATGCATTTTACTTAACCAAATATACCCAAAAGAGTAACATTTCAACGTGTAATCGAGATTATTCATGAGATATTTACACATAAATCTTGAAAACTTGATGTGTATTTTACATGTACAATATATGTCAATTCAGACTGTCACATTTCAAATACTCAGTAGCCACACATGGCTAATGACTGCTATATTGGACGGCTCAGGTCTAAAGTATGACCATGGGAATAAGTGATAGGATAGAGACCACTGTGTTGGAAGGATCGTCTATGTGAATATTGGGATCAGCAAGAATATTTTTAGTCATTAAAAAGAACATGCTTGACTTCTAAGTAATGAACTGGAAAGATCTCCAAGACATAGACTGAAGTGAAAATTAATTTCCAGTATAATATGTGTGGATAATACCATTTATTTTTTAAAAATATCTGTTACAAAAGAATACTCCAAGGAAAGAGACATGCAAACTTGATAGTGGCTATCTCTGGAGAATGGAGTAGAAATAGGATGGAGTAGAGGTTGGGGGCACTTACAAGTCTTGCTCTTTATACTTCTGCATCATTTGAATATCTCACAAAGAGGAGGTATTTGTGTACTACTTGGATAATTTTTCAGAGTGAATATTAATACCACTGATCTAGTTATCTGTTTGACTTGGTTCCCGCTTTCCCTCAGTCATCTGCCCTTTCCTCAGAGTTTCAAGTATCATGAATTATTTGGAGAATACAAAGCTGAATGACTTAACCAGTGATTTTTTAAATTATTATTAGCAAAAGAGTATATGTATTTGTTTGTTTTATATGATGACATAAAGCGCCTTGTTGAGACTTCTGTTTCTGCTTTGGGTTGCTTAGGCCCTCAGATGACCAAATCTTTCATCTCAAAAGGAATGTAAGAAAGAACCAGCTATGGGGTTCTGTAGGGTTCTGTGTCTTATTCTTTTCATCAGACAGTGTTTCCTGTACTAAGTTTCCCTGACTAAATGTGTACCTCAGGAATGCTCTACCAGACTTGAAAAAGCATACTGTGATCTTTTTTTTTTTTTTTTTTTTATTTTAAGCTTCTTTAGGGCAGGGATTGAATCTTTCTATCCCTGGTGCCTATATTAATGCATAGCAAATAGGCACTCAGTGTTCTTTAAACAGCACAGTGGAGATAATTTGTTAATGATAAGAGTTAGTGAGTATATTGAACTAGAGTTTAGAGTAGAGGAACGGGCTGTTACGTTATTTCCCTACTTTGCTTTCTTGTGAGCTTTCAGGTTCCTCTTCAAAATTAAAGACATATGTGTCTTTTCCCTCACAGCTTTCCCTTCTACACAAGTAGTTAATTGCTACATCCTCAGTGTAGCCACAGAATGATGTGTATACTTACCTCTCAAACCCTCTCATGCTATGTGTTCACATTTCTAATTGTGAGTTCCTTCTGGGTCCAGGCCATTTCTTATTACAGGTAACACAATGTCTGACACATGGCAGGTACTCAATATATGTTTGTGGACGAATGAATATATAAATGTATAAATCAGATCTTGAGCCTTGAAACCTATTTCCATATGTAATGATGAACAAAAGATGAAACTTACATTTATTTACTTACGGAATATTTATTGGGCACCTGCTGAATGCCAGAAAAAGGGAACAGAAACTGTCCACAACTACTTCTAACTCTTTCAGCAATGCTGGAGTCCTTAGCATAAAAATGTTGTCTGCTGATGGAGAATCCATTCATTCTTTGGATGTCCCCAGGTGAAGGGTCAAATCAGAGCTGCAGCTGCTGGCCTATGCTACAGCCACAGCAATGCCAGATTTGAGCCTCGTTTGCAACCTACACCGCAGCTCACAGCAATGCCGGATCCTTAACCCATTGAGCAAGGCCATAGGTCAAACCTGCATCCTCATGGATACTAGTCAGGTTTGTTTCCACTGAGCCACAACAGGAACTCCCATTGGTTCATCTTAATGTACAGTCTTCTCAAGTGTACCTTCAAATATTGCATAATGCTGTAGACCATGAAATATTCCAAAGACTGTCTGAAGGATGAGAGGAATCACCATTGCTTTTACCTCTGTGTGACAAAGCAGCAGCCAGTGGAGTAAAACCCTTCCTTTGGGTGGCAGTGGAACAGTATGATACCTAAAAAAGAAGAAGAGTTAAGTACTTCTTCTAGATGTAAATTCTATGAAAAATTTGCTTTCTCCTAAACTAATAATTTCTATCCTATGTTTTTCATGTAGATAGCAAAAAGGTTAAACCTAGCTATTTGAAATATGAAACTACTATATTTTGATTAAAATATATCATTGGCAGCTAATGAATAAGGAGAGTGTATTAACATAAATGAAGAAAAGGAATAAAAAGATGGACTTACTTGACTGCCAGACGTCCATTTTTAGAAAAAGCCAAAGCAGTGGGATATAAAACACCGCACACTATGCCAATTAGCGAACTTCTCAGAACACAATTTTCCCGGCTTATATTACCTGGAAAACAAAAGTAATTTTGGTCTCCCTTTAAATCAGGATAAGAATTATTAGGAGTCTTGTGTCCTCATATAGTAGTTATTCTCACTGTCCTTAACCATAGCAAAAGAGTAGAAAGAATATTAGAAGTTTGGTCTATGGCACAATAGACTAAATGTACCATATTTTTAAAATGCTTTTACTATACTTTACATAAGGATAGTTATTTACTTGTGTGATTACTGCAGAAGCAACTTCATAATGAAGAATATTAAACTAGCAGGCCAGACAGCTGGATTCCAGGATCATACATTTATATCGTCTATGTGTCAGGCATGTGCTCAGGATACAGTATTACTCAAAAAAGACCCAATCTCTGACCTTAAGGTCAGTCTGCTAAGAAAGAAAGATGTTAGACAAATATTTAAACAAGCAATCTTAAGTGTACACATTCATTGAAGGTAAGATAGAGGATGTATCTGGAAACTTAATCTAACCTGAAGGAATCAGAGATTTCCCTAGAGGAGAGGTATTTATACAGGAACCTGATGAACAGTGGTCAAAGGTTCCATCAATTATTGGTGAACTTAAGGTAAGGGGAGGAGGCAGAAAGTAACATTAGAAGCGCATAATATGCCAGATAGTACATTAGGCATTTAACATACAGTATCTTCTTACCCACCCTGTGAGGTTAAGTACTATTAGTCCTAACTCATACAGAAGACAGTTGGGTCTCAGATTAAATGACTTGCCCAATGTCATAAACTTAAGTGAAATATATAGTATACCAAAGCCTGCTTTTTTCCCACTATATTGCTTCTTAGTGTACTTGAACATGTCTAAGCTCAGCTTGGTTTCTTACCTACAAAAAAAAGACACAATACTATCTGCTCTGTCTGATTAGGAAGATTGTTGTGGGGATGAAATAGGACAATATATGTGAAGCTACTTTGTTAGTGGTAAAGCAGTATACAAATGTAAGGGATTATTATCAGTGACAGCAAAAGTATATGTTAATGTCTAATTTTACTTAGGTATAAACACAGTATCCATTAATTAATTTAAATTTACCTGAATACAAAGCATCTGTTACAAGAAGCTTATAAGCAACTATGGTAGACAAAAATGGAAGCGTGGTCAGTGATGCATATGTCTTCACACCATCATGTTTAACCTTGAAGCAATGTCTGAAAATTACATTTGCCAGCATTCCAGAGAAACTAGCTGTTGTTCCAAAGGCCACTGTTCCATATACATTTAAAGTCCTAGGTGGAAAAACAAAGTGAAAAATTAAGTTCAACATAATATTCTTCTAATAGATATATACTTTCCTGGGTAGTCATTTGTTACTACATACTTACTCAACATCAAATATTTCTTCAGCACTATGTGAAATGTATTTTCTTTGTGCTGAGGATGGGGCAATAAATAAAGTTAAAAAAAAATCCCATCCCTCATGGAACTTGCATTCTAATGAGAGAATAATAAAATCCTCTTTCTGAGAATAGAGTGGTTCTAGGATGGAACTTTTTTAAAGAGATAATATATTTTGACCACAAATAAATATGAGTATGTACCAAAGTAACCAAATTTTATGAGCTATCTAAATCTAAGAATACTGCTTTTTCTGCTAAAAGACTTAATTTGCTAAAGGTCATTTGAAAAAAGTTGTTTATATTTGGTTAGGCTTTCTAGAAAATTACTACCTTTTTTTTTTTTTTTTAAGGCTGTGCCTGCAGCATATGGAAGTTCCTAGGCTAGGGGTTTAATCAGAGCAGCAGCTGCCAGCCTATGCCACTGCCACAGAAATGAGATCTACTCTGTAGTTCATGGCAATAATGGATCCCTAACCCACTGAGCAGGGCTAGGGATCGAACCCTCATCCTCATGGATACTAGTCAGGTTCGTTACTGCTGAGGCACACTGTGAACTCCAGAAAATAACTATTTCTTAATTGGTCCAGATACATTTAAGATAATTTGTCTAGGGTTTCCAGAACTCCATCCAAAGGAATGTGAAAGATCTAGGATACTTATTCTGACCTGTACATAATCCAGAAATGTCTACAGTCTAAGATCAACATCTTTTGACCTTATTCTTGAGCTCTATTAATCTAAAAGTCAAATGGTAATGTAAACTATATATACATCATGCAATCTGTACTCCTTTTTTGCTTAACTCATTACTGTGACTGAGGTAACACATTTGAAACAATTTAATTACGACTGATAATCAATTAAAGAAAACAGTCCCCCAAATAGTGTTCTCATAATTACTTTTAATTAAAATATAGTTATTGCACAAATAACATTTCAACAATTTTAGAAACAAAACTATTTCAAGAGAGAAAAGAAATTATCCAGCCTCAATATTCCAACAATCCACTGTTTTCATCTGCTCTTGTTTCCCTCCAGTTTTTTTTTTTAAATAAGCTTTTCTCATAACCAACTCAATAAAATCAACAGGATCTTAGATACCCAGAAACAATGGATACAGAAGATCTGCAAATAGTTATTGACTTTCAGTTGGGGTGTGTCTCTTACTTTTCTTTTCTAAGATAGTCAAATTTTTTTTCTATGATTTCGATGACCATTGGTTTTCTGAGTTTTGCATCTCCTAAAGAAGAACTGGACTGGCAATGTGTGTATGTTGGCAGCTTGATGTCCTGAAAAACACAAAAATCCAGAACTATAATAGCTAATGAGATTAATATTAAATCTTATAAATTCTATAGATTCAGACTAAAAACATTTAGACTCTAGTAAAGTATCAGGTATTTTCATCTGCTTTCATATACTTTGTTAATGACTCATTCAACATTTAGTGAGCTCTTATTATCTGCTAGACAGTGGCTTTTTTCTTTCTTTCTTTTTTTTTTTTTGGTTGCGCCCACAGCATGCAGAAGTTCCTGGGCCAGGGATCAAACCTGCACCATAGCAGCAACGTGAGCCACTGCAGTGACAATGCCAGATCCTTAACCGGCTGAGGTACATAGGAATCCTGGACAATGGCTTTTTGATTCACACAGTAACTTTCAGAAATTGGTAGGATAATGGTCACCTCTACTTTGAGAAAAAACAAGGTTCAGAAAGGCTGACTTGCTTTTGGGCTTAGTGTAGAAGGATAACTTACTGAGATAGTGAATTTTTGTTTTCCCCAAAGGTAGCCAGGTCTTTTTTCGTTCTCCATGCTCTAGCTTTTTCACAGCTCAAAGTAAACAGTAGCTACCTCTTGACAACTATCTCTGTCTCATGAAAGCCTGAGCTCATTTTGAAGATTATGCTGAGTTTCCTGGTGAGGTAGGAGAGAACAGGGATGGCCTTGGAAAGTAGTGAGAAAAAAACATTAGAGATAGGGACAATGTTCCAGGCTAGGAAAAGGCAGTGGGTCATGGCTACCTGGATTTTATGTATCCAGCTTGCTAGCAGCACCTGGGGCAGAAGCAGGGCTTTTGCTGGAAATTGCCATGTGGTACACCAGGAAGCCTGGACCCATTGGCACTGGGCTCCAGGGGTGGAAAGCTCCTGTGTCCCAAGTATGATGTATGAATAGACAGGTGCCAATGTCAAGGGAACATGAGGTCTGGCCAGTAGCAACTTAACAGAAAGCAGTGGTAAAACAAAACTAACACGACTATCAGAAAGGATCCTTTCTGCATGTTTTGCTCTGGGTAAGTAAGATTCGTGAATTTCTGTGAAAAATTTTTGTTTCCCTTTTTTGGCTGCCCTTACGGCATATGGAGTTCCCAGGCCAGGGATCAGATCTAAACTGCAGTTGGGGCTTAAGCTGCAGCTGCGGCAACATGGGATCCTTAACCCACTGTGCTAGGTCAGGGATTGAACCTGCATCCCAGCACTCCCAAGATGCCACCAATCTCGTTGTGCCACAGCAGAAACTCTTAAAATTTGTTAAATCTTTTGCCATGCTGGCATTATGGGATTCCAGATTAGCTAAGGAATAGATTAAAAAAAAAAAAAAACCTATGGCCCTTCACAATTTACATGAATATTCATTTTAACATTTATAGTCAAGGACACAGACTAATAAATCTCAAATTTCAGGAGTCCTGGGCAAGAGAATCAGTGTGGATTAAACATAATGGACACAAAGAATACTTAGTGACTCTCAACATTTCATGTGCACAAGAACAACCGAATGTCTATCAACAGATGAGTGGATTAAGAAGATGTGGGATAGGAGTTCCCAACATGGCTCAGTGGTTAATGAATCCGACTAGGAACCATGAGGTTGCGGGTTCGATCCCTGGCCTTGCTCAGTGGGTTAAGGATCTGGCGTTGCCGTGAGCTGTGGTGTAGGTTGCACACGTGGCTCGTACCCCCCGTTGCTGTGGCTGTGGCGAAGGCCGGCAGCTACAGCTCCTGTTAGACCCCCTAGCCTGGGAACCTCCATATGCCGCAGCTGCAGCCCTAGATAAGGCAAAAAGACAAGACAAAAAAAAAAAAAAAGAAGATGTGGCATATATATACATTGGAATACTACTCAGCCATAAGAAAACCCAAAATAATGCCATTTGCAGCAACATGGATGCAATTAGAGATCCTCATACTAAGGAAGTGAGTCAGAGACAAATACCTTATGTTATGACTTCTATGTGGAATCTAAACTATGGCAGAAATGAACCTATCTACAAACAGAAACAGACTCACAGTCATGGTGAACAGACTTGTGTGGTTGCCAAGGAGAAGAGGGGAGAGAGTGGGATGCATTAGGAGTTTGGGGTTGGTAGATGCAAACTATTACATTTGGAATGGATAAGCAATGAGGTCCTGCTGTATATTCAACCTTCTGGGATACACCATGGTGGAAAAAATATTAAGAAAAAAAGGAATATATATATGTATGACTGAGTCACTTTGCCGTACAGCACAACTGACACAACACCGTAAATCAACTATAATAATAATAAAGTAGAATTATATGGGGAGTTTATTTGAAATTCAATCTCTTGAACTCTCTCCTGAGATACCTGGATTCAACAGAAAAAGGTGAAGACTAGAAATCTGCATTTTTACAGCATTAAGTGATTCTGATGCTAATAATCAATGGATGCATGCTGAACATCACTGATTTGCTGAGTAAGTGATATGTACCAATCCTAACCCTAATCATGAAAGGGCAGTTCATCTATGGCATCAACATCCTGAAGGTATGGGCTCCTCTGAACTTTCTTATGGTATTATACAATGAATAATAATGGGGGAGGACAGAAAAAGAAAAGGGAAATATTTTACGAATCAATTTCTCAGGGACTAGATGTAATTTTTTGCCTCTGACATCTAAATGGCAAATGGAAACGAAGATTATAGCAATATCTAAGGGAGATTCTCTACCTAACCCATCGAATATACATGAAGGCAGATGTCAGTAACATAACCAGAAACTTTGGATAAATTTTTGTTTCACTGGTATCCAATTCACTGAAGTCTCTTAATCCTCACAAAGAAAACTTTGAGGCAGTAACGTGTACCACATTGTCTACACTTCAGTATACAGGGAACACAGACACTAAGGATTATGATCCTAAACTATTTAAACAGGACAGCAAATATTTATTGAGTGCCCGGTTTTGGGAAGGCACTATTATTAAAGCAGAGAAATGTACTGGTAACTTTCTAATACACTTTTTACAAGTATTGATATGTAAAGATTTCGCTATAACCAACTTTTTATCTAAAAGTTAACCAGTTGAAGGCCACTGAACTGGTCACCACGATTATACCAGTAATAGTGCCTGTGTGTAGGTTTATTTTCCAAAGTACTTTATAGCTTTGTAATGAGTTTATTCCTGACTTTCAGAATTTTATTCTAGATTCACTCATCCTTCACTCAACATTCACCTGGTATTTGACAGTTCCCCGGTTAAGCAAGATGTGATCGTGTCCTCAGAACCTAAAATCCTGGCAGAGGTCAGGAAAACGTGGCAGGGAACTTGAATGCAGAACGTGTGCCATCAAAACAAAGCAAAACGAAAAACATAAAAGCCAAACTGAACCAAGCCACGGAAAAGTGTAAGTAAGTTTGCCGGAGGTAGTGGCATTTAAACCAATATCCGAACGAGGATATTGGCGGGAGGGTGAGGTTCGTGGGAATAGGTGCAGGGAGGTATTTCAAGTTGAGGGAAAGGCCAGTTGCAAAGGCACCGAGGTAAGAGAAAACAGGCAGCATCAATTAGGAAGTAACTTTAGGTCTACTTTCTCTTCGCCTCTTTCCAAAGCAGACGGGGACTTAATTGAGCCGTGTATGGACTTGGGAGCTGTTCTCTTTAGACTTTCAAATCCCCTTTACACGCATCATTTCAGAAGAGTTCGCCAACACTGTGAGGTTGCAGAAATCACCGCCCATACCACCTCGGGTTTCCACCTACCTTAGGCGCTTCCCCGGCTCTCACCGGCCGCACACCTGCAGCCTCCAAGTCAGCCCCAGCCTCACGTCCGAGCGCCGCCATTTTGGCGACTCACGTGACCAGCGGTGGGCGGGGACCCAGAAGCCACGGGGCGGGAAGTGCTGCCGGCTCACGCCTCTCGCCAGCGGCCCCTGCCCTCCCCGACCCAGTCAAAAGCCGCGCCCTCCATCCTGGCTGCGATTGGGCGCGGCATCCAGAAATTAGGGCCGCTCATTGGCTTCCAGGAAGTCCCCACGCCCGTGGGCCCGCCCCCCTGCACGCCCCGTATTCCCTTCTCCAGCTATTTGTTAGCCCAACTCCCTGTTCTCGCATCTCGAAGGGGCGGTCCGAGCGTGGGGGGGCTGCTGCGCGTTTTCCCCTCCTTAGGGCACCTCCGTTAGCTGTGGCTGAGCTCCCCGCCCCTTTTACTCCTTCAGGATGCTCCCCCTCTGGCCTGGTCCTTGTGTTGAGGCTCCGGCTTCACGGGCACCTCCTCCCTAGAGCCCCCCGCCGGCAGCCAGAGCAGCCCCGACCAGCTTCCTCCTCTCACAGGGACCAGTCTCTGCACCTCAGTTTTTAGTTCCCTCAGAGTCCGTCCTTTCACACTGCTTGGAAAGGGACCACAGAGAAATTTGTACCCCTCCCCCCGGCTCTCCGAGGAGACCCCCCCCTTTGCCAGTCGATGTTTCGGGGCGGGGGGCGCTGCTGCGAGGAGGCCTGGCGCCCTTTCGTGCACATTCAGTGGCCAGCAGTATCTCCCGACCAGCAGCCCCTGCCCCTCCAGTCTCCACGTCTTAGAGAAGCCAAATTCGAGAGTTATATAATTTCTAGTGCTGCTGTTTCTCCTGCCTGAGGAAACACTTCATCGCGTGGAGGGTGCAGGACATTTGTGCTCTTCTATATAAGAACGGGGTGTGGGCAGGGGTGGCCAGCGGTAGCAGAGAGATTCCTTGTCTTTTCTGCAAAAGCAAGGTGGGTAGTTTGGAGACAGACTGAAAGAGAAAGGGTGGATGTGGAAGCCAAGCAGCCGAACTCTCTCATTTAGGAAACCGCGAACCGTTTGCACTGCTAATGCTCACATGCCTAATACTACTACAGCGTCTCAGAAAACACCTTTGCGGGAAGGTTTGACTTGCATCGAACAGTCTCAGTGTTTTTCCTCGCCGGGTAGGGAGCTGCTTGGATGCGAAGAGATGGCATGATGTGAATGACTCCAGTGTGAAGAAATCTTCGCTAACTCATCCTGCATCAAGTGCCCGTTGAGTAGCACTGTCACTTTAATGTCTCCATGCCAAGGGATTGCTTTCCTTCTATTCAATCCTGTCGGTTAATACATGGGAGGATCAGAATCAGAGGGGCATTAAGGATCAAGCCTGAGGGGTTTGGAGAGCACAGAAGAAAAAAATGAAAGTGACAGCAAGCTGGATCCTGTCTTACTGAGGGGGTGAGATCCCGAACTTCTGGTCCAGTAAATAGAAGGGGGCCTTTCAGTCTGTCTTCAGCCCCAAAAAACTGTCGAAACTCACCTACGGTTTTAGAGACTAGAGTCTAAGAGGTTTTTAAAAGTATTTTGTTTTGAGGGGGGTGACGGTTTTACATTTTTCTCTAAAGAATTGAGGGTCTTTTATCACCAAACAGTTCATTTTTGAATTTGAGCATGTATTAAGTAATGAGACAGCTGTGTAAATTTGGTTTGTGCCTCGAGTTAGTCACTGAACTCCCAAAATGTTGGTGCCTGAAGAAGAGTTTTAATAATGTTTTCTACGCTGACAATAATTTTCTTTTTAAACAAAATAAATACTTTATAAACACTGAAAAACTCAAAAGCTATTTTTCTTTAAACCCTGTGGGCAGCAGTGCCAAAGTTTGTGGGAAGAATACATCACTTTTTCTTTATTTGAAAGAGAAGACAGCCTGGATTTCCAACAGTAAAGTGGTTCGCAACAGCTACCTGGCTCTTGGCCTCCATCCAGCTGGATTGAGTTGAGACCTGAAAAGAGATCTTGACTCCTGAGGCCTTCGAAAGACCCAAGAATGCCAGTCAAGAAGAAAGGTGGGCTAAGAGGCTTCCTATATAATATGTTTTTCCTTTTTCTTGGTTCTGGTATTTGCTGTTTAAATTGTATTTTATTTGAGAGTAGAATTTTGCTTGGGATACAAAAACATCTTTTCTGTGGTTCGTGATGTGGTAAATATCTTGTTAAGTGAAAATGAAGTAGGGCTGTAGTATTATAGACATTTGTGTTTTTGTAAGTCAGGTGGCCTAAATCACCATTTATAATCAGCATGAATTTGATACCACAAATTGGGGATTTTCTTTAGCTTGTTTTCTTCACTTGCTAAAAGTTACTTTTACACAGTCTTTAAGAAAGAAACTTATACAGTGCAGTGCTTTCTCATGGATTTAATATCTCTCAAGTGAGCCACGTAGTTGTGAAGGTTTTTTGAACTGAACACAGAGTTATTTATCTTTTGATTAAAAATAGATCTCGTGTTTGGGTTTATTCTAGCGTAAATCCACACTTTTGTGATAAAGTACACCTTTGGTTAACTGCTGTGCTTTTCCAGATGTATGCATCATCCAATAACCTGATGGGCAAATTCCCCAAATGAGGTAAACACCTGACTCCCCACCCCCTCCAATTGATCAAGATCCAGTGGGTTCCTGAAGTATAGTTTATTATAGGTTGCACCTTAGGATTCAGTTTGGTCTGGATCTTTCCCAGGTGAACTTTGTTGCTAAGGATCCTAGTGAAGCCGGTTTGTTTTTCTGACATGGTATAGAAGATCAGATCAACTGTAGAAGAGTTTTTTCTTTTTTTTTAAAGAGTTTTGAACTAAAATGTGTACTCTTTACTGTGGTGGATGAGTATAGATTCAAATCTTGAACAGTTATATGAGTTGCTACAATCTGAAACCTAATCTTAGGGTTAAGTTTAAGGTGCAGCCTGGTTCTGAGTGATATTTAATTCTACTTGTGGATTTGGAAGGTGTATTGAAGAAACAGTTGGTGAGAGTCTTTATCCAATTGATGTCTTTAGAGATGGACAGTGATATATAAAACCTCTGAAACATTGAGAAATGTTCCTTTATACACTGAGACTTAAGACTGGGCTTGGTTTTTTTTTTTGTTTGTTTGTTAATTTTGTTTTTGCTCCACCTTAGTATCATCAAGACATAAACAGAAGTAAACTCTCCATAAGATTTTGGAGCCATACCTGTCCTGATACAGTTGGTTTATTTGAAACACGAATGGTTTGGGGAATGCAGCCAATAATGGATATGTCTCTGACTTACTTAGCTTGCTGTGTATTTCTATCCTCTCTGCCATTTATTATGTTCCAGTTAGTGTCCCTTTTGGTCTACCTTATTTTAGACTAGTAATTAAACACTGTGTGTGTGTGTGTGTGTGTGTGTGTGTATGAGAGAGAAGAGAGAGAAAAAGAGGAAGGGAAGAGAGGGAGGACGGGGTAGGGAATAAAAAGATATCAGGGAAAGAGGAGGAGGAAGGGCATTGGTGTTTTAGGTATAACTTAGCAGAGTAAACTTGAGTTTTCTAAACCCAACAGACTGAATTTATTCAAAGTTCCTATCTTTAAAGGAAGTTACCCAAATTTCTGATACAGTATTGAAAACCATACTTTATAAGAAATAATATAATATTTCCTTCCCTCTTCTTCCTTCCTCCTTTTTTTTCCCCTTTTTTTGCCTTTTCTAGGGCTGTGCTCGCGGCATATGGAGGTTCCCAGGCTAGGGGTCTAATAGGAGCTGTAACTGCTGGCCTGCGCCACAGCCACAGCAATTAAGGATCTGAGCTGCGTCTGCAGTGTACACCACAGCTTCATGGCAACGCCGGATCCTTAACCCACTGAGCAAGGCCAGGGATCAAACCTGTGACCTCATGGTTCCTAGTTGGATTCGTTAACCACTGAGCCATGACAGGAACTCCTCCTCCCTCCTCCTTTCCTTTTCTCATCCTTCCTTATTCTTTAGCAGTGGATTGATTGTAGTGTATCCAATTTGGAAAGGAATAAAGTTCTAATTAGCAAAAAAAGTGTATATTTGGATTATACTAAAGTATATGCATTATGTAATTTAATATATAAACTGATCTGGAGAAACATCTTTAAAAAAATCTTTTAAAACTGTTAGTATTGAGAACAGAGTTCCTGTTGTAGCTCAGCAGATTAAGGACCTGAAGCTGTCTCTCTGAGGATGTAGTTTCGATCCCTGGCCTCGCTTGGTGGGTTAGGGATCCTGAGTTGCCTCAAGTTGTGGTATAGGTCATGGATGCACTTCAGTTCCCGTGTTGCTGTAGCTGTGGCAGAGGCTGGCATCTGCAGCTTCGATTGGACCCCTGGCCTGCGAACTTCCATGTGCAGTAGGTGTGGCCATAAAAGAAGAAAAAAAGATAGGTATTATATTTTGTCTTTTTGAGGGCCACACCCATGGCACCTGGAGGTTCCCAGCCTAGGGGTCCAATCGGAGCTGTAGCCGCCAGCCTACACCATAGCCATGTGGGATCTGAGCTGTGTCTGCCACAGCTCAAGGCAATGCCAGATCCTTAACCCACTGAGTGAGGTCAGGAATTGAACCCATGTCCTCATGGATGCTAGTCAGGTCTGTTAACCACTGAGCCATGATGGGAACTCCAAAAGATATGTATTTAAAGTATTATAGACAATAACCAAACACTCATGACATGTACATTATATTTTTAATTAGCTAAGCTTAATGTATGTACTGTTTCTATAACATAATGAAAACAAATACTTTGAAGTATAACCTAGATTTATTCTGCAGAGAATACAGTCCTCTGCTGTCTTAAATCTTCCTTTCAACGTTATTTCATGTGGTAGAAAAGATGGAAAAGTTAGGTTTACTCTAATTTTGAACAATAACTGTCCTCGTAGCACCAAGTGTTGATTCATTGTTAAATATATTCTTATAATAAGAAACTTTCATAAGACAGACATCTCATTTGTTATCTATTTTGTATTGTTACTGTAGAAGTAGAGAGGAGTTTCTCTGTTTGGTTACGTGCAACTATGGTGGGCAGTGGGAATGGGTGTGACATCTCACCAAGTGCATTTTTAGGCACTGTCCTAGACTGTTCTTAGATAAGCTGAAACTGCCGTACCTCAAACCCCTGTATTCACTGTTATTTTGCCTTTTGACACTACTCTCTACCTCTTCTGCCTCACTTTCTTCGTGTCTTTATAGATATATCTTATCAATAGACGACTTCATTTCTTCAGAGATTTTTTTTTTTCTCCAACAGTCGTTTCATTCAGGATTTTCTTTTCTACAGTAGTAACTTGATTTGCTCCCAGCTGAGACTTTGGGATATCTTTGACCTATTTTAAATTATGAAAATTCAGGGCCAATCCAAGATGAGTTATGTCAGCATTCTCTGATAAGGTGCAATATCATGGTGCATAGCAAGGGGCTATTTCAATATGGCTTATGGATTGATCTGACCTGATTTCATGTTGGATTCATGTAAGAAATAAAAGTTAATGGTAGTTGTGTCCTCTCCTGTGTTTCTTGCAGAAAGTTGTCATTTTATTTATTTTTTGCTTCATAGTGCAGTACCTGGGCATATGGAAGTTCCCAGGCTAGGAGTTGAATTGGAGCAGCAGCTGCCAGCCTACGCCACAGCCACAGCAACAGCAACACAGAATCCAAGCCACGTCTGCAAACTACACCACAGCTCATGGCAGCACTGGATCCCTGACCCACAGATCAAGGCTAGGGACTGAAACCGCATCCTCATGGATACTAGTTGGATTCATTTTTGCTGTACTACAGTGGGAACTCCCTATCATTTTAACAATAAGATATGTGTCAACATTGAAATTTTTAGTACATTTCAGTTTCCTTTTTAGCAGTTTTTTTTTGTTCTCTTTGTTGTACTAAATATGTGAAAGAAATCAGTGCTTTTAAATACTTTGAGATTGATGCTCATTTCTTTTCTGTGTTTTAAAAAAATTGTCCTATTATGTTCTGATATTATTTTAAATTGATATAGAAATAGTTATTAATTTATATGACACTATGTCCTTTGAATTCTTCTTTTGCAACTGTTTTCTTAGTGATATGGCATATGTATCCCAAATACTGAAAGTTAAACACTATCATTTTCATAATTCATATGTTTTGATGTTGTTCTTTTTAAAGCAAGTTGAAGAATGTTGTGTAATTAGAATCCCAAGACATGCTATTTTCATGTATCTCATGGGTATTCTTGAAATTGAGATCGTTGTTTCCTGTGTTCACCGTCTTTCCTTTGGTTGACTCTATGCTTCATAAAAGTGTTGTTTCTGTTTTGTTTTTTTCCCTTTTTCTCTGGGGAAGAGAACTGATAACTCATGTTTATTTTTTTCCAATTTAAAATTTTCTTTCATTATCTGTTTCCTGTACTTTGTTGCTCAACTTCTTTTTTGTAGAATCTTACTAATTTGTATTTGTCTTTCATTATCTGGGCACACTCTCTTTCCGTCAGCTTTTCTTCAATTACTAAAATATTTTTTTCAGATTATCTAAAAGGAAAAACATGTATCTGAATTTATTGACTACACCAGAGTAGCTGCTTTATTCCTTTTGGATAGGCTTCACCATTTTGTTTTTTTTGGATGTTAATGTCTTTTATTTTTATTATATTTAAAAAATTTAATGATTATTTTTTATTGCAGTTGGTTTACGATGTGTTAATTCTGGTCTACAGCAAAGTGATTCAGTTTGTGTGTGTGTGTGTGTGTGTGTGTGTGTATTTTTAGATTCTTTTCCATTATAGATTATTGCAAGATATTGAATATAGTTCCCTGTGCTATAAGTAGGTCCTTTTTGTTCATCCATTTTCTGTATAGTAGTGTGTATCTGTTAATCCCAAACTCCTAATTTACCCCCTCCCCCACCACCTCTCCTCCTCACTTTCCCCTTACATTTGTTTCATACTTCTGTGAGTCTGTTTCCATTTTGTAAATAAGTTTATTTGTATCATATTTTAGATTCCACATATAAGTGATATCATATGATACTTGTCTTTCTCTGATTTTCTTCACTTAATATGATAATCTTTAGGTCTGTCTGTGTTTCTGCAAATGGCATTATTTCATTCCTTTTTATGGCTAACAGTCCATTGTATATACATACCACATCTTCTTTATTTATTCCTCTGTTTATGGAGATACAGGTTACTTCCATATCTTGGCTGTTGTAAATAGTGCTGCTGTGAACATTGGGGTACAAGTATCTTTTCTGATTAGAGTTTTTTCTGGATATATGCCCAGGAGTGGGCCAAATTTTTGTTGAACTTACATGTTTGCCATGCTAGTGCTATTTCCAGATGGTTTTTCCATTTCAAAAAACTTCACTTTTTTTTCCCCCAAGCCAGTAGAATTCAAAAGCGTTCAGCCCTGCATATTCCCAGAGAGGGATGGGAAAAGAGAATTTTCAAACTTTTGTAGTTTCTGTAAGTCAAAATAAGATACATAACATACTAATTTTTTTTTTGATTTAAAATTCCTCTAAAGGGTCATCTTGACCTTGATCAAAAGACTTATTAAAACTCATGAAGTCACAGATTCTTGATGTTGGAAAATATTCATCAATCCAGGAAGCATAAAGAGCGAGTGTTCTGGAGAGAGAAGTGGATACTTTTTGTATTCAGCTACTGATTAGGAATATGTTAGGAAGCAAATAATAGGTGTAATGCTAAAATTATCTGTTAATTACATTTATTTTATGGTTCTGATGTATCAGGAAAGTTGCACATGATATGCTAATGCATTGATATCATAAAATATTTGAGCTCTTAGTTTTTTGAGAAACTGCCCAGATGTTCCATTCATAAAATATTGGATCTTTCCTTAAGGTCTGTGATTGGTTACTTCTTTGGTTAGAAGAGTCTAGTTACTGAGAATATGTTCACAAAATACTGGATTTTTAAAACATTCAATTCGCTTATGCCTTTTGCCAATCAGTTAATCAAACAACCCCTTTCTCTTCTATGATAGTACATTCAGTAAATTATAAGAATGCTCTTCTTTCTTAATTTTATATTCTCCTTATATACTCTTATTAATATTTCCTGTATAACCATGTCAGTGATTATAAAATATTTTATAACACTGAGATGAAAAAAAATTTCTTTTTAAACTGGGGCAAGAGGACTTGTCCCCCAGCTATAACTGCTGCTCAGGAATTTGTAGCAGTTAAGGCACAAGGCACGAGGCCTCTGTATCCTCAATGCAGGTTGCTTTGTCAGCAAGGGATCATGAGTTTTACCCAGTCTCTTCTGTCCAGTTAGTCATTCTGAATTCTAAGTAGTAAGCTCTCTGCATGGGTTCAAAAATTTTTTTTTTTGAGTGTTTTCAAAGCTACTTCAAGAATTATGGCCACATCACCTCCATTATGAAACAATTCTCCTGACCTCATTTGTTGTAGAATTTAAGATCAAGAGGAATGATGTACTTAGAAAATCCTGTAAAAATAAGTTACTAGTTTAAAAATTTTAAAATTAGAAGTTAGATTATGGATCCCATTTCTGTTGAAGACACATCTTGCCAGCCGTTGATGCCCTGACTCTGCTAGAGTAAGACTCTGAGGCTTCTATAGGGGGCGTATCATAAAGAGCTGTGCCATTCGAAGTGTGGCGAGACTTAAATAAACCTGTTCTGTTCTATTTAAAATACTTCATGAGTGGAGTTCCTATTGTGGCTCAGTGGGTTCCCTACATAGTGTCCATGAGGATGAAGGTTCAATCTCTGGCCTCGCTCAGTGAGTTAAGGATCTGGTATTGCCACAAGCCGTGGCATAGGTAGTAGATGTGGCTCAGATCAGATGTTGCCATGTTTATGGTGTAGGCTGGCAGCTACAGCTTTGATGTTACCCCTAGCCTAACATATGATGAACTTCCATATGTTACAGATATGGCCCTAAAAAGAAAAAAAAATGTAAGTAATAAACTATAAATTATTTTAAAAGGTAAACTTCCATATGTATTTCAGGAAGTAGCTTTACTTCCATTTGTTTATTTGCGCAATCGACAAAGTTTTACTGAGTGCCTGCTATGTACCAGGCATTTTGCTAGGTGCTTGTTTTGCAGTGGCAAATGATATTCAGTCTCTGCTTTTATGATGCTTAAAATTTACCAGGGAGACAGATGTGGAAACAGGCAACTTCAGTGTTGTGTGGTGAGGGTAATATACTGTGTCACATTTGTTTCTTTGAACCTGTAGCAGTGATATTGTGTGAAAAACCTAGACTAGTTTTCAGAAGACTTGGCTTCAGGGAGAAGAGACAAGATCAAATAATTACTGAGCTAGACTCAGTCTATAAATGTAGATGTGTCAGAAGTATCTGTTTACTTTCTATAGTTCAACTTTATTTCTGACTCTGAGTTACTAAATTGTGGGCAGAATCACTCCAATCCTTTTGAGGCTATCCCCCTTCTCTGGGTTATGGCAGGTTTCCATCTGGAGTTGGGGGGTATTCTCTGGTCATTGAGCATCTGTATACAACATTTTTACCTCTGAGACATGAGTTGTTGTGTCTAGATAGTTATTTCTGGTCTGGCAACAAATGCTGCATTCAAGACATGGATTTTAAATCTTTTCCCTGGAACTTCTATGTTTCTTTTCTTCCCTGGGGTCAGGCAATGCTTGCAGGAAACGGAGCCTAGATACCTGCTCCCTTGGGATCCAAAAACTTCTCTTATTTTTCAACTGAGAAAATGTCTTTCCAGGCTAGGGACGGGCCAGGAGATGTTCTTCTCTCTACATGTACCTGAGAAGCTCACTTTCATCTCTGAAACAAATTCTTCTTTTATTCTGAGGATTTAGGCTTTTGGAAAGCAAAACTGGATTAATTTAAAAATCCCTTCAGTTTTCTGTCCTAGCACATAACCTCCCCTGGGGCAATAAAGCACAAAACTAATTACCAGCTTGAGTGAAAAGGAAGGAAATGGGAATATTTAGGAAGAGAAAAAGCTAACATCTCAAAGTGCCAGTCTCCCACGTGTACTGTTAAGACTTCACATGCCTTCTTAGGGTGATGACCAGGCGACCTTGTGAAAATCATGGAATCTTTTTGAATCTCATTTTCTTTTTCTAAAAGAGGTTTAATACTTTCCCCCCTTAATATGTGTTGTTTTTTCCCCCCATCTAGTAAGGTAATATATGTGGACTTCACTTTTATAAAGTTAGCTAGTGATGGAATTAGGACAAGAGGCTCATTCAGTGTTCTTTGCCACTATATGAGTGTGGTGTTCTTTGAACAGGTGAATGGTGTCACAGTGCAGTGGAGGAGAGCCCAGGGATGGAATCCAATCTACAGAAAGTCAACAGGTTGTGTGTGCTTCAAATTCCTCATCTTAAGACGTGACTGTCGTCATAATACTCTTAGGATTATTGTGACAATCAAAAATATCTAGCGCATGTGAAAATTGTTTTGAAAATAGGAAAAAGCTTACCATCAGAAATGTTTTTGCTTTTTTGTCTTTTTAGGGTTGCATCTGGAAGTTCCCAGGCTAGGGGTCGAATTGGAGCTGCAGCCACAGGCCTACACCACAGCCATACCAATGCGGGATCCAACCTACACCTCAGCTCACAGCAATACTGACTCCTTAACCTACTGAATGGGGCCAGGGATTGAACCCACATTCTCATGGACACTAGTCAAGTTCATTATTGCTGAGCCACAATGGGAACTCTAGAATTTTTTTTTTTTTCCCAGGGAAGAGGAAAGTTGTTTTCAGAGTCTCCTTTCATCAGTTGTTTGGGTCCAGCTTCCTGGCCTGCTTCTGGAGTAAGACTGCCTAGATATGGCAGGTACACATCTGAATGCAGATAGGAAATGCCACACTGCTCTTTTTTATAGATTGTGATAATGTTTCTTATGTGTATCTCCTCTCTTTGAATGATGCTAAAGTAATTTGTAAGCCATCCAGAATTTATGAAATGATTGCAGTCTTTAGAATTGCTTTAAGTCTGGCCAGACAATTTAAATTCTAAGTTTTACCTGTTTTTTCGTTTTCTTTTTCTAGTTTGTTAGAGCTGGAACAAGGCATTTTTCGGTACTTAGCCGGTATCTTCTTTCTTTCTGTTTATTGTTATGTAACCTTACACTTTCCCCATTGTTCTCTTTAACTATGCTACAGAAAATCTGAAAGCTGACTTGTCTGAAAGACAGTAATAGCAGTTCACCATTTTATATTAATATATTTTTGTGTCAACAGGGGAAATAGCCTTATCAACAGGAATTTGTTGAAGTATATTAAAAAATTGTCCTGGTAGGGGAACAGGGAGTAAAGTATAATTGCTAAGTACAGTTACAAAAAATAGAAACACTGTGATCCTTTCCCAGAAAGTTAAGTTTCCGTATGGTATAATACTTAAAAGTGTGGGATTCAGTGCCTGATAGATCATGGCTTGTATCCTTGTTCTACAACTTACTCGTTATGTGGACTTGGGCGACTTTTCTCTCAGTTTAATTCTCCTCATTCACAAAATGTGAATAGTGGTATTTCTTGGGGTTCTCGTGAAGATTAAATAAGGCGATCTGTGCAGAATGCTTAGCATTGCTCAACAAATGCTAACTAATATCAGTAATAAAGTGATACCTCCTTTGTATCATCTTGAACTATAAATTTTAATATTAAAAAATCTACTTTTTAAAGGCCTGATACCAGGATAACTTCTCTATTGGCATTCATCATTTTATTATTTTCGTGTGAGTATCCTTAATTTATAAAATAACAAAAATAATGTCAGCAATAAAAACTAAGCATTTATAAGTACTTGCTGATAAAATATTTTTATTTGCTAGTCATAATGTTTCACAAACGATGATCAAAATACTGATGTTGCAAATACTCATTTAAAATGGCCTGTGAGAAGGAAAAAACTCATCACTTTTTTTTTTCTGTAGCGCTGCATGTGAGATATATGGAGGTTCCCAGGCTAGTGGGGGGCGAATTGGAGCTGTAGCTGCTGGCCTACCCCACAGCCACAGCAACAAGGGATCTGAGCCATGACTGCAACCTACACCACATCTCATGGCAACTCTGGAACCCTGAAAAATAATCTTTCTAAAACTTCAAAAAAAGGTCATGCTCATCTGTCTCCCTTCCTTCCTTCCTTCCATCCATCCATCCATCCATCCTTTCTAGGGCCGCACTCACGGCATATGGAGGTTCCCAGGCTAGGGGTCTAATCGGAGCTGTAGCTGCCAGCCTACACCTCAGCCACAACAACGTGGGATCTGACCCATGTCTGCAACCTACACCACAGCTCACAGCAATGCTGGATCCTTAACCCACTGAGTGAGGTCAGGGGTTGAACCTGCAACTTCATGATTCCTAGTAGGATTCGTGAACCACTGAGCCATGACAGGAACGCCTCATCTTTATTTAAAAAATCTTCCATGGCTTGTTATTCTTCCTTTGGTATAAAGCCAAACAGCAGTCTGTATGGTATCTATTTACTTCTCTGCTCTTATGGTACGTGGTACCTAATCATAACATGATTACACTGTATCTTAATATTTTACTTTGTTTAAATTTTCTATTTAATTATTTTTACTTTCATACAAAAGAAATTCCTGGAAAGGTAGAATATTACCTATCTTGTTCAGTATTGCGTTCTCAGTGTCTAGAGCATAGTAAGATAAATATTTGATTAATGAATGAAAGAACTTATTATCTGTCAGTTTTTAAAGGCAAGACCATTTTAATTTATGTATTGCAAATATTTTTATATTAATAAACACATGTAAAATTATAGATTCAACATATAACTCTAGATTCTACAATTCAGTGATAAAATTTTGTCTGGTTGATCAAGATTCCTCCCCCCCACCACGCCAAAAAGAAATAGACTCAACTCTGGAGGGTGGATTAAGGGTGATGTTGTGGAGAGCACACTATACTTGGAATCAAAAGCTTTAGGATTAAGTTTAGTTAGCTCTGTGTGATCTTAGACAAGCCACTGTAAATTTAAGTTTCATGTATAATAGGCAATATGACTTTTCAGTATTGGGAATCAGATCAGATCATGCATGTGAAAGCTCTTTCTAAACTGTAAAAATATTACATTGTTTATTTAAAGGAATTTCAATATTCTAAATGATTTGTGTATTTAGTTTTTCCTTTCCTCTACTATATTTTAATTTCAGTTTTCTTAATAGTACCATCACATATTCTATAATTCTTCCCTTTTTTTTAATTAGTCATGGCAAATAATTTTATGTGTTACTCTTTTCCTCTTTGTAAAAGTTCATTTGTTAGCACTATTTCTCTTTACTCTCTCAAATTTAAATTACCTGTCCCAAATTATTCACAACTTTTTGGCAATGCTATGCTTAAACCAAATACAGAAGAGTTGAACCTTAATTAGCAGACACATGATTTTTTAAAAATTCTGTTTATGTAACATTCCCTGTATACTTTGGATTACATATTTCATTTGAAAGTTTTTTTTAATTAAAAAAATGATTTCCCTCCTATTTCCTCCTGTACCTGCCTTCAGCTATTCTAAATTTAGTTTCATCCTTTCAGTTGATTCAGGAGTCATATGAATATAGATTTCCTTTAACAAAGAAAATAGGAAAATCGGGGCTGTTAAATTGACCATTCTGGTGAAAAATTCTCCATTTATACCTGGTTTAATTTGAACCTCAAAATGTTAGTCCCGAATTACTTGGATAATTATCTCAACTTTCCACTTTATTCAGCTAGTCAACATCTGATGAGACATTTTTGACTTGTACATCAAAATCCTTGCCACTTTTTCCCTTAATGTATCATCTTTGTATAGGTATCTAGTTTTAGGTGACATTGGTGTTCAAGCCCTCATTAATCAGAAATAAGAATTTAATCAAATGGAGTTGACATCAGTGATCATTATTACTATTTTTTTTGGTCTTTTTGCCTTTATCTAGAGCCGTACCTGCGGCATATAGAGGTTCCCAGGCTAGGGGTCTAATAGGAGCTGTAGCTGCCGGCCTACACCACAGCCACAGCAATGCGGGATCCGAGCCATGTCTGCAACCTACACCACAGCTCACGGCAACGCCGGATCCTTAACCCATTGAGCAAGGCCAGGGATTGAACCCGCAACCTCACTGTTCTTAGTCAGATTCGTTAACCACTGAGCCACGAAGGGAACTCCAGACACCAGTGATCATTATTGATAGTCAAAAGAAACCTAAGAGGGTAGCCACAATTCCAGCATTAGATGCTGGCATGCAAAAGCCCAAGTTGTACAAAACAGACTTGACCACATTTGACTATTTGTTTTTTTCCTTATATTCTACTGTCTTATATGTCAGATTTTTCTCATATGGAGATGAGAGTCGTAATAAGCTCTAATGGTTTAGAGAGGATCTAGCTGCTTTAATTCAATACAGTAACTGGATAGTTACTCAATAAATATGTGTTAAATGATTTAATGAAAGTCCTCTTACCTAGCAAATTATATTTATAGATGTGATTATGGGAATGCTGCCGACACATTTTTGAGAATTGCTGTTCACAGGAATAAAAGCTCAGAATAAGCAAATACCTACAAAAATGCCAGAGAAGTGAAAAGAGCTTAAAATTATAATTTTAAAGAAAAAAAGGGGAAAAAAGATGCCTGGCACTTAAGTTTTTAAAAACTCTCTGTTGAACAAATGAAAGAATGACAAAGACTAAAGCTTGAAGTACTAGAGAGAATCAGAGCCCAAAGACACACATGAGAACTGAGGAAAGTATAATTATGATATTGTTGGTTATTTACATTCGTGGATAGAAATAGGTTAGAAACTGAGCTATAGTAAGCCACTCTTATTTCAGGGAAACAGCCGATTGTTTAGTTATTGACAAAATGGGGATTCAAATATTTGTCCTTGATTCAAGAGTTATTAAAGGCATGATGTCAGGTAAAGTATGAAAGCATTTAAAAATTAAAGTTTTATGCAGATATACTAGCATGTGTTTATACCACCATCTTTTGTTAATATTTCTTACTTTTAAAATTGAAGAGGGCTCCCTGGGCATCCATGTTTATTTATTTAGCCTTTTTTTTTTTAAGGGCTTCAGGTGCAGCATATGGAAGTTCCCAGGCAAGGGGTCGAATCAGAGCTACAGTTGCTGGCCTGTGCCACAGCCACAGCAACACAGGATCAGAGCCACATCTGTGACCTATACCATGTCTCATAGTAACAGCAGATCCTTGACCCACTGAGTCAGGCCAGGGATCAAACCCATATCCTTGCAGATACTGGTTTTTATTCATTTTTGCTATGCCACAACGGGAACTCTTGGTTTATTTTATTTTATTTTTTAAATTAATGAATTTTATTACATTTATAGGTGTACAGCAGTCATTACAACCAAATTTTATAGCATTTCCATCCCAAACCATCATTGCGTCCCCCCACCCCGCAACCTGCCTCATTTGGAAGCCATATGTTTTTCAAAGTCTGTATATCAATATCTGTTCTGCAAACAAGTTAGTTCATTGTGTCCTTTTTTTAGATTCCACGTGTAAGTGTTAGCATTTAATGTTGGTGTCTCATGGTCTGACTGACTTCACTTCGCATGATAATTTCTAGGCCCATCCATGTTGCCATAAATGCTGTTATTTCTTTCCTTTTAATGGCTGAGTAATATTCTATTGTGTATATGTACCACATCTTCTTTATCCACTCCTCTGTCAATGGACATTTAGGTTGTTTCCATGTCTTGGCTGTTGTATAGAGTGCTGCAATGAACATTGGAGTACATGTGTCTTTTTGAGTCATGGATTTCTCTGGGTAGATGCACAGGAGCAGGATTGCTGGATCAAATGCAAAATCTGTTTTTAGTTTTCTGAGGAATTGCCATACTGTTTTCCACAGTGGTTGCACCAATTTACATTCCCACCAACAGTGTAATAGGGATCTTTTTTCTCCACACCCTCTCCAGCACTTCTTGTTCATTCTGACTGGTGTAATGTGGTACTTCACAGTCATTTTGGTTTTCATTTCTCTAATAATGAGTGATGCTGAACATCTTTTCATATGTTTTTTGGCCATCAGTATGTCTTCTTCGGAGAATTGTCTGTTTAAATCTTCTGCCCATTTTTTGATGGGGTTGTTTGTTTTTTTGTATTGAGCTGTAGGGGGTGTTTATAAATTTTGGAGATTAATCCCTTGTCAGTTGATTCATTTGCAAATATTTTCTCCCATTCTGTGGGTTGTCTTTTTGTTTCGTTTCTGTGCAGAAACTTTTAACTGAGTCCAATTTGTTTATTTTTGTTTTTATTGTCATTACTCTAGAAGGTGGATCTGAGAAGATGTTCTGTCATTTATGTCAGAGAGTGTTTGGCCTATGTTTTCCTCTAAGAGTTTTTTATTTCTATCCATCTTAGGTAAAAAAGACCTAATTACAGAACATTCTTCTCCATTTATTACTGCTTATTGAAAGTCTTCCTTTCAAGGGAGTTAAGCCTGAAGTTTGTTATACAGAGTACATGAGAGTACATGTCACTGATATGGTGACATGAACAGAGATGTAAAAGAAGTGAAGGGGTTAAGCTTTATGGATGTTTGAAGGAAGAATGTTTAGGCAGAAAAGCAAGCGTGGAGGCCCTGTGGTAGAAGTGTTTTTGGCATGTTTGAGAAGGAGCTGAGACCTCTGTGGTTGGAGTAGACTGAGCAGAAGGAGACGTTTAAGAACTGAATTCAGGAGTTCCTGTCATGGCACAGCAGAAACGAATCCGACTAGGAACCAAGAGGTTGCGGGTTCGATCCCTGGCCTTGCTCAGTGGGTTAAGGATCTGACGTTGCTGTGAGCTGTGGTGTAGGTTGCAGGCACGGCTCAGATCTCGCATTGCTGTGGCTGTGGCGTAGGCCGGCAGCTATAGCTCCTGTTAGACCCCTAGCCTGGGAACCTCCACATGCCGCGGGTGCGGCCCTAAAATGATGACCAAAAAAAAAAAAAAGAACTGAATTCAGTTTACTTAAGAAAAAAAAAAAAGAACTGAATTCAGAGAGGTAAGATTTTGCGTAATGAGATGGGGAGTCATTGGAGGGTTTGAGTTGAGAAGTGATCCTATCACACTTATGACTTGATCTTTCTGGCAGCTGTGTTTGGAAAAGACTGTAGAAGGACAAAAATGACAACCATGTGGACTTGTAAGAGGTTATTGCATTAATGCAGGGGATAGATAATGGTGGCCTGGACCAGGGTGGTAGCCCAGGAGGGGATCAGAAAAGATGGAATTCTGTATGTCATTTGTTAGCTCCAACAAGATTTACTGATGGATTAGATGTAGAGAATGAGAGAAGGAGAAAAATGAATGATGACTCCAAGGATTTTGGGCCTGAAGAGTTGGAAGGACGAGAGATGGAGAATATTGCAGGAGAAGTAGATGGAGGTGGTGGATAAGATCTGGAGTTCGGTTTTGACAAGTTTGACACACATTATCTTTTTTACCTGGAGAGCTTGTGGTTACACATTTACCAGTTTATCACTGCTAGGAAGCCTAGTGAAGAAAATGTTTCAGGGGTGCAACAGTATCAAATGCTGCTGTTGGGTCAAGTGAGATGACTGAGAATTGACCACTGGATTAAGTAATATGGAGATAATAGATAATCTTGAAAAGAGCTGTTTTAGTGGAATTACTGGGAAGAAATGTCTGATTAGGGTAGCCTTAAGAAAGAATGAAAGGAAAGGGAGGGGAGACGGTAAGTATTTCAGAGAGTTTTGCTGTACAGAGGAACAGAGAAATGAGAACCATTGTTGGAGAGGAATGAAAGATAAAGGAAAAAAATTTTTTTAAAAAATTTTACAGTTTATATGTATGCTTATATTATATTTTATATATATGCTGAAGGGAGTAATTGGGTGGAGAGGAAAACAATTGATGATGAAGCAGTGTCCCTAAGTAGGAAAAAGAGAATAGGCCTAGGTACTAAGGTAGAGGCGTTGGCTTTAGAGAGAAGCACAAATATTTAATCCATAGTAACGGGAGGGAAGGCAGAATATAAACGTGCAATTACAGGTAGGTCAGTGGATGTTATTTAGGAGCTTGTGGAAATTCTCTTCTGATTTTACATGAAATAGAAAGCATGATCATCAGCTGAGAATGGCTGTAGGGATAAGAATTAGAAAGTTCAGAAGAAAGGAGATAGGAAACAAAGTGCTCAATAAACATGAACTATTATTATTATAATTGGTATTTAATCTCTGAAAGTGGTAGCTTTGAAGGGGGAGAGGCTTTTAAATATCAAAGATAAACGTTATGATTGTGGTCATCATTTCATAATGTATACGTATATCAAAAATTCCGGGAGTCCCCTTCATGGCTCAGTGGTAACGAACTCCACTAGGATCCATGAGGACGCGGCTTCGATCCCTAGCCTTGCTCAGTGGGTTAAGGATCTAGCATTACTGTGAGCTGTGGTGCAGGGCGCACACAGGCTCATATCCCGCGTGGCTGTGGCTGTGATGTAGGCCGGAAGCTACAGCTCTCATTTGACCCCTAGCCAGGGAACTTCCATATACTGAGGGTGTGGCCCTGACAGAACCAAACCAAACACAAAACTTCCTGTTACACACCTTAAATATATACACTCGTTTGTTTGTTTTTGTTTTTGTCTTTTTAGGGCCACACCCAAGGCATGGAGGTTCCCAGGACAGGGGTCGAATCAGAGCTATAGCCATTGGCCTTCTCCACAGCCACAGCAATGCGGAATCTGAGCCCGTCTGAGACCTACACTGCAGCTCACAGCGTTGCCGGATCCTTAACCCATTGAGCGAGGCCAGGGATCAAACCTAAGTCCTCATGGATGCTAGTTGTGTTCATTAACCACTGAGCCATGATGGGAACTCCTACACAATCTTTGTTAGTCACACCTCTGTAAAGCTGAAAAAAAAAAACCCTCAAAATAGGGCAATTTTGATGATGATCATGATTTGAAAATATAAGGTAGGAGTTCTCGTTGTGGCACAGCAGAAACGAATCCGACTAGGAACCATGAGGTTGTAGGTTCGATCCCTGGCCTCACTCAGTGGATTAAGGATACAGCATTGCTGTTAGTTGTGGTGTAGGTCGCAGATGGGGCTTGGATCCTGTGTTGCTCTGGCTGTGGTGTAGGCTGGCAGTTGTAGCTGCGATTTGACCCATAAACTGGGAACCTCCATATGCTGTGGGTGCAATCCTGAAAAAAAGGAAAAAAAAGTGGAAATATTAGGTAATAAGAGGAGAGCTCTGGTCAGGTGGAGAGGTACCAGTAATACCAAAAGAGACCTTTGAAGAAAGTCACATGGACTCAAAATAAAATTTTTATGCAAAACAGAATCTAGGCAAAGGGTGAAATTGTGGAAAAAATTAGTTAGCTTCATTCCTAATGATACCCATAAGAAACCCTTTTCTTCATGTCCCTTGTATCTGAAAAATTTACATAATATTAGTTCCTCAGACAGGAACTGCTCAAACAGTGAAAGAACAAATAAAAATATATAAATCACAAAACCAGGAAAATTACCAGTGTAATATTTAAGTCTCTGGTTTGAACTTTGGTTGTTGTCGTTTTCTGCAGAAGCTTTCCAAATTTAATTTCCTAAAACACAAGTTGATGAAAGCAATTGTTTGCTGGTTGAGTCTTGCCCTTTCTCATTATGCATTTCAGGCCCGAGTAAATCAGTTACTGTGTTTTATATTCTTGGTGTACCTAGCATCATTAGTTAAAAATATGTGACTTGACATTCTCCAAATAGATCTTCATTTTGGAATGACATAGTCGAATCTTCTCCCTTCCAAAAGGACATTTGTTACCTACTAAGTAGCACAAAGGCACTGTAACTTTGGTTTCTTTTTCAAAGACATTTTGTCTTGTTGTGGGATGAAGACTTGTATTCAAGAAGCCATAGTATAAGAATATATATTAGGAATGCCTGTAGTATTTATGTAAATGAAATGGTTTTGAAGAAGGGTGACAGTGATTAATTTCAACTGTCAGAGATGGCTTTGTGAAATAGAGAGTATTAAGGGAAGGTAGGTTTTCAGTTTTTTTTTTCTTTTTTCTTTTCTATGGCTACACCTGTGGCATTTGGAAACTGCCAGGAGTCGAATTGGAGCTGCAACTGAGGCCTACGCCACAGCAACACTGGGTCTGAGCCACATCTGCGACCTATGCTGCAGCTTGTGGCAACTGAGTGAACTTTAACCCACTGAGTGAGGTCAGGGATTGAAGCCACATCCTCACAGAGACATGTCAGGTCCTTAACCTGCTGAGCCACAACGGGAATTCCTCAGTTGACTTGTTGATTGCTTTCTGTACACTAGACACTGTACTAAGTGTGGTGGAATTTACTTTTAGTACTCACGAGACACTGAAAGCTCAGCGAGGTTAAGTAGCTTGTTGAAGATCACACACAGCTAGTAATTAGGTTTCAGAACCAGATCTAGCTGATGACAGATCCTTTCCAATATAACACTGATTCAAGGGAGAGTGGTATGGGGGAGGATATTCCAGTAATGGGAGCAGGAGGAGCAAAGAAAAGTACAGAGGCAAGAAAAAGTAGAAGAAAGTGTGTGTGTGCGTGCGTGTGTATGTGTGTGTGTGTGTGTTGAGAAATTGAGAGGGAAAGTAGGTAATCCTGTGTGACTTGGGCACTGTGTATATATGTGAAGGCAGTGGAATAATACCTAGTGAGAAATAGGGCTGAAAATATAGGTCGTAAACAGATCATGGGGCATTAAGGAATCTGGCCTCAAAGGGTGCATTAAGGAATCTGGACGTTTATTTTGTCATCAATTTTAAGATAATTTTTCTGATGATGAACATCTCATCTGCTATGTGAATATCAATCGACCAGCGTTGCATTTGACCTTTGCTTTGTTTCATAGTTGCAGATTCTTTTGGAAGGCAATAAAAATAAAAGAGGCTTCTTAAAATTGTTTGTTGTAATCACCAATTTTAATGGTAGTTTATGGAATTCATGATCATTTTATTTTGTGTCATGAAATTAGGAATATAACTGTAGAATGCCTTAATGTTAACTTACTGTTTTCTTCTAAGACCATAATAGAGAATTTTAAAATCATGTTTTTCAGACACTGACCGAGCTTTATCATTACTGGAAGAATATTGCAAAAAATTAAGGAAACCAGAGGAGCAGCCGTTGAAAAATGCTGTTAAGAAGGTGATGGGAATCTTTAAGAGCAGCTTATTCCAGGCTTTGCTAGGTATGTGTCAAAAATTATTTATCACATTAATAATCAGAATTAGACTTAATAGTTCTAGTAATGTAGTCAAAGAACCTGATGTTAAGCAAATTTAAAATTGAAGTAATGTTCCTTGATAGTAAAAGATTTAAGTTTTTTAAAAAATTTCTTATTTAAGGTTATCCTAAAAAAGAATAGCTATAAACTAGAAAAAAAGTATGTTATTAAAAATATAAATATTGAAAGAATGTTTTGGATAGGAAGACAAGTTTACACAGGAAAAAAACTGTAGTAGTTTATTGCAAAAAATTGAGAACAAATATGCTAGAGAAGGAAGTTACCTTCTTCTAGAGAAGGGCTTGGCTAACACAAAAAGTAATGGGTCACATTTTTCTCAGAACGAGAGTTCTAGTTTTAGTCTCAAAACAAAATTAAAACTTTTTTCATCTTTTTTGCTTCTCTTAAGAAATTTCATGATTCCAATGGCAAAGCTTATTGATGAAAATCTTAATGCTTTGTCAGTTTTTCATGAGTCTAACTACATAATGTTTTACCTTATGTTTATTCTTGAATTTATTAAAGACTGTAAAGAAAATCAGTGATATGGTTTCTTTATATGTCTTTATACATATTTTTTGCATTTATGCAGATAATTTTAAATTCTTTTTTTCATGATATTTTAAGAGTTAAACTAGCAGAAGTTATAAACAAACACGTTCCCTCAAGAAAAGCAAACAATTAAGTAATTTAAAAAACCCCACCCAATTATGCTATGGATTTTACTGGACTTAAAATAGTACATTTTAGAGAAATAATTGAGTCTACCAGACGTTATCATTACTTTTTCAGATCTGATGGTTATTGATATGAAAGCTAAAAATGTGAATTTATGAACATTAATCTTGAAAATATCTGTTTTTACTATAACAAATATCTACACTTGACAAAACTACAACTTTATGGTTTGAATACTTTGAATAAAAATAGAAGTAAAAAGCTTTATAGGATTGTTTTGCCTGTGGATTAATTTCTTTAAAATATTCTTTTATGGCTGATAAGAATTAATGATACAAATAGCTATAATCATCTTAGCTGGTATTAAATAAAAACAACTCTAAATGTGGTCTTACAGAATTTAAATAAACCCTGTCATTAGAGAATAGTATTTTAGAGAATATTTTTGAGCAACAAATTTCTCAATTAAAAATTAATAGTTCTATCTAGTTAATAATTAGTAAAGGCCATTAACTGAATAGCAATGCTTCTAAATAGACCTGTATGCTGTGCTTAGTTAAGACTAAGTCCTTTGAGAATTTGAGTTTTTGAGAACTTGATTTAGCAAGAATATTATTGGATGTTTTAGATAATTCTACTGTACCTTGGTAATGTAGCCATTTGGTAATGCAACATCACTGCCTGGGGAATAAAAGGAAAAATGAATGACAAAGAATTGCACTTTACCGTTGTTGTAAGTGAGTTATAAATACTTGGCAAGAAGCCTATAGTGTAGTTTGAATTCCACTAATAAAATGAGAAGCAACAATAATCTGTAAAGAGCTGTTATGTAAGTAATCCTGATGCCCAGCTTTGAATGAATAGATTTGCTTTGGCTGGTCTTTTAAGTCAGTTTGGGATAAACCAGAGTGCAAAAAGTGGAGCAACAGCATACAACAAAACATAATTTTCTATCGAATTCTATGTGGGTTGCTAAATACTGATTACTAATTTATTATTATTGAGTGTTTGGTCTCACTGTGCATTTTTTTCTAAGGACACAAAAGAAGAAAAACTATGTAGCCCTGTGTATCCTGAAGGGGATTATGTCTATATAAAAGGATAAGTAGGGAGCCGTTGATAAATAGGGCATTATTTATGCTTTATAATTTGCTTTCTGTTTGAACCAACTCCCCTTCCCTTTCTTTTTTGTTACAAGTAATGGAAGATAGTGGCTTTCATCCATTATTCTGATATTCATATAGCAGTGTGTTGAAATAATACCTTGCATGAATCTCCTTGCATGAATCTCAGTTTGAAGAACTAGAAGGGAATCATAGTGCAGGAAACAATGCAAATGGATGGTAAAATAAAATACTATTTTTGCAAAATGTACTGTAATATTTATGAGTGACCAGGAAACCAAGCCTTCTCTGTACAGATGAAAAGTACCACTTTGAAAATGAATATGATCCTCCTTTTGTGGCCTTTAATCTGTGCTTAAAAAAACCCCAAACACTGGTATATTTTAGATGGTATTCTTGAGGACAGAATTCTGTCTTTATAAATTTTACCATTATTATAGTGTATAAAAGCATTTTATAAATGGGTTTTGTGATAAGAGGATGGAGGGTGATAGCAAAGATAAGGTTTTTTTTTTTTGCTTCTAAAATAGAACTTTATCTGATTATAAACATAACATGTGATCATATGGAAATTAAAAAAAAAATGAGAAAATGAAATCCAGTGGTAATATGCATTAAATCCAATGGTAAAATGCATTGCTAAAATGCATTGCTCTTACGGTAAATAGGTTACACGGTAAGCATGGAGAATGATGAACTGTTTAACTTTCTTCCTTCTTGCATCTATAGTCCCTGTATTCTTTGTTTTGATTTTTCCACTTAACGGATAATTATAAATATAAAAAGACAACTTTTGAAAAGTTAGTAATTAGTATTAACTAACGTACAAAAAAAGAAAAATGCCTAAAGCAGGAAAGCTGCACATTTAGATGTTAGGCTTAGGGTGACATCTTGTGGTAAAACTAAGGAAAATATTTTGTCCAATGGATGGTTTTTATAATAACTGCATATTAACACTTTACAGAATTTGAATGTAAGTGAATTGGAATTCCATAATATTTTATAAATTAATTTAGGTCTCTTTCATTTAGTATAGCTAAAGCATACAGATTTTCAAGGCCCTATATTAGGTTCTTTATTCTTCATTTAGGTGATGGAGGAGCAAAATGGAATTATTTTTATACTTCTTTTCCAGATCGACTTTAATAACGTAAAGATACATATTACCATCATAAATATCTTCAAAAACCATTTTAATAATATAATGGGTTAGTTCATTTTTGGGTATGTACCAGAAAAATTCTTTGCTTTTATATCTTATTGAAAGTCGTCTTAGTCTTTTATTCATTACTTTTATGTACAAGTATAGACAGAACTATACATGTATATTAAACAAGTCAAACCCCTTCTAAAATCTTGTTAACCTTGTTCTAATTGTATTTGCTCTTATTTCACTGCAATGTTTGAGGGTGAATTTTTACCAGGCAGTGAAGTGATAGTTTCCTTAAAATGCTGCCAGTAGCAACATCTTAAAAAAGTACTTATCCTGTTTTACAGAGGCCTACATGTCAGACTTTGTATTAGAATAGGATACTTTTTGTTTTCATAAAACTTAATGTAGGACCCTCTGCAAACTTGAAATTATTAGCAATGGAGGCGATACAGTAGATACAATGCATTTCGCGATTAATCACCCCCTAGTTGAAGCCTTCTACCATGTCTCTACCTTCTAGCAACTTTAGCCCTTTTATTATGTCTCTTAACATTTTGTTCATATTACTATAAATCACTTATTACATTGACTTATGCAGAATTGAATATATTGTTGCTCTGTGAATAGACTGTGTCTGACAGCTTGAGAGGTGAGGTTGTATCTAATTAACATTGGTGGAGTTCCCATTGTGGCTCAGTAGGAATGAACCGTACTAGTATCCATGAGGACACAGGTTCAGTCCCTGGCCTTGCTCATTCGGTTAACGATCTGGCATTGCCATGAGCTGTGGTATAGCTGCAGACGCAGCTTGGATCCTGTATGGCTGTGGCTGTGGCTGGCAGCTACCACTCTGATTCGACCCCTACCCTGGGAACTTCCATTCATCTGTCAAGGATGTGGCCCTAAAAAGAGAAAAAAAAAATAACATTGATACCCCCAGTATGTGGAACTTTAATAACAAGCGGGCTTCAGTAAATTTTATTTATTTCATTTAATCACGAATTATTTTAAAAATCCCTATTATGTATTACATGTTGTGCTAGGCAGTAGGGGTGTAACAGTAAACTGTAGGGGAGAGACTAATCATTGCCCTTGTGAATAAGTGAGAGAAATCAGTTGGGAAAAAGGGAGACAAGAAGTATGCAATTAGTTAATTATTTAAATATAATGGTGATAGGTACTACAAAAACAATCTGTATAAGAGTTTTATCAGATTTTAGTTTGAGTAAAAAAAAAAAGGTGAACCTACTTTCCTGGTATAGTAATTTTAATACAATATTTTGTTTCATTGTGACATCTGTTTGAAAACATCATGGCTGTTTTGGTCTTAGTCTTTGTATAATTTTTACTATCTGGTCATAAGAAAATGAATTTTTTATGGATTATGGTGATGTGGTTCTGTAAATTTGGAACAACTCGGCTCTAATCCTCCAAAGCAGTGGTTCTCAAAGTGTAGTTCTGGGACCAGCAGTGTCAGCCTCACTTGGGACCTTGGTTAGCATTGCGCATTCTCTAGACCTCACCCCAGACTTACTAAATTAGAAACTCTGCAAGCAGGGTTCAGGAAATAATGTTTTAATAAGCTTTCTAAGTGGTTCTCAGTCATGTTGAAGTGTTGTAAATGGTTAGATATTTAGCCATTCAAGGAAAGTAATATAGTATGTGAATAGTAGTGATATATATGAGAAAATATGACAGTGGCATTTTTCATTCTTCAGTTTTATAAAGATTTGATCTTTAATAAATATGATGAGCCATTATCATTCTGGGATATAACTTGAGTCCTCTGAGGATCCATAAATTGATAAATATTATTGTGACATCTATTTTTGTTTTTAAAGTACAACATTATCTCTGAAATATTTAAGTGATTTTTTTTCCTTTGGATACTTAATGGTAGTTTCTACCAGTGGGGCTATGAACACCTAAATACGTTGAGATGCTGCTGTTGGCGCGTGCGAGGCTTATTCACTAGGTAAGTGCTTGCTGTCACTCATAACCTCAAAGCATATGCTCCTGTGAAACAAACTACTACATGTCCTGGACATTCAAATAAGTCTGGACTGGCCAAAGTGGTGCATGTTGGGATTCTTAAATACTAAGATCTCCTCTGTACCTACTTATTTGTTTATAATACCTATTTAAATAAAAAGAATTCAGGTATTGCAGTTGCAATGTAGTGATAATAATTAATGAAATGTTTACCTATTTATATGGACACATGCAGGTGGATGTTATTAAAAGCCAAATTCCCATCCTTAAGGATGTTAAGGTCAATGGGAAGGTAATATTTACATATATACAAGCAAGTATAAGACAAGATATAGTCAGGGACTAAACTCTGAAGCCTAGACCAGGAGTTCATGGAAGTGTGGGATTGTTGTAGATTGATGTAGATTGTTGTAGATTGTTGTAGATTGATGTTACTGAGGAAGCCTTTATATAAAACATAAACTTGAGCCAGGTCTTGTCAATGATAGGATTTGGGTAAGAGACTAGAGAAGGATTTTTTTCACCCCATCCATTTGTCTATTTATTCATCCATCCATTTGTTCATTCAAGTTATTTATTGAACATCGTGCCAGGTACTATGATATAAAATTGGAGAGACAAGCATTAAACAAAATTGTATGAATAGTTTATATTTAGATTTGTGACAAATGCTACAATGAAGTAGAAAATGCTATGAGTGAAAAGCTTAACCTTGGCAGTGCCATCGAGGAAAGCTTTCTTAGGGAAGTGACATTTAAGGTGATGAAAATTATATAGATTCACAGAGACCAGAAGGAGAGTGAGGAAATAGATGTGACTTAAATGGAAGTTCAAGGTACTCTGTCATTTGTTTTTTTTTGCTTTTAAGACTGCATTTGTGGCATTTGGAAGTTCCTAGGTGAGAGTCTGAGTTGGAGCTGCACCTGCTGGCCTACGCCACAGTCACAGCAATGCAGGATCCGAGCTGCATCTGCGATCTACACCACAGCTCAGGGCAATGCTGGATCTTTAACCCACTGAGTGAGGCCAGGGATCAAACCCACATCCTTGTGGATACTAGTGAGGTTTGTTACCACTGAGTCACAACGAGAACTGCAAGGTACTCTTGATACTTACACTTTTAAAATGTTCTATAGGAGTTGGCTAAGGCATCACATTAGGCTTAGATCTCTTCTAAAGATTTGTTTGAGAGTAAACCTGAGAAACAAGAGTAGTAAGCATAAAGTGTGGCTCAAAGAGTCCTTATAATTCCCTTTATCACACTGTCATACACTGGGCGTGATTAGTTTGTTTCATGTCAAGTGGAATCAAGTGTTTCTTAAGTTAAATTTAACGCTTTAGGTTACATGGCATCAAGAGATGCCATTCTTGGCTTTGGACTTTGTAAATTTGCTGCAGGATTTATGTCACCAGATGGCACCATTTAACTAAATTTATGTATTTTGGATGCTTCTAAGGCTGGTTGTTTTATAAATGAAGGATGTTTTGATTTACGTTATAACTGAAATAGGAAAAAAATAATTTGTCTATGAGACTTCCATATACAGTAAGGTAATAAAGCCCCAAGAGTTTGTTGGGAGCCTGAAAAGGATCTGGTAATCTCTGCTAAGTACATAATAAATGAAAACTTGGTGATGATCACCATCACTGATATATGGTAGTTGGCAAAAAAGCAGAACACAATAGGCTTCCCCATTTAGATTTTTCCATAGCCAGTAAAGTAGTATTATGAATAATTTAGTCTTTAGCTTTCATATGTAAGGAGTTGATATACCTAATGACAAAAATATAGAGAAGATTCTGAAAGATTATTTTTGGAATAAGATGTCTTAAAATATGGTAATAATACATTAAAAATTTTTGTCAATATTGTATGTTCTATTGAACTGCATAACAATAGAACATGATATAGACTTCTTCTTAGCATAAACATTTATCCCAAAGAAATGGATATTTGTTAATTTCTTGGTTAAAAACTTGCTTAATACTTTCCCTGCCAGTAAGCAGAATTAGTTATTCATATTTCTAGAACAGCATTTGTTGTGTTGTATTATTGCTAATTGATTACATCTTGGTCTCCCTCAATAGAATGTGAACTTGAATGCAAAGAATGGTTCTAATTTAGTGTGTAGTATAGTGTCTGCCATGGAATAGTTCATCATTGAAATTCTTTCATTTGACAATGTATGTTGAACTTCGCTCTCTGAGAGACACTATGTTAGGCTCCGGGGAATTAGTGACAAGAGAGATGTGGGCCCTGTTTTCAAGGAGATCGTGGTCTACTAAGGGAGACAGACATTAAATAGATGAATACAACAGTGATAAGTGCTTTGAAATAGTTATTTGCACCAAACAGTAAAATCATAAGGGAATTACTTGAACTGGTATAATTCATATTATTGTATTGTGTTTGTTTAAAAATGTTTAGATACTATTTATTAAGTGAAACCTGCTAGTAGTTTTCTATTATGCTTGGAATGGAATTCAAACTCTTGGAGTTCTGCTGTGGCACAGTGGAATTGGCTGCATCTCTGGAGCGCTGAGTTTCACGTTCAATCCCTGGCCTGGCACAGTGGGTTAAGGATCCCATGTTGCTGCAGCTGTGGCATAGCTTGTAATTGTGGCTTGGATCTCATTCCTATCCCGTCATTCTTCCCTCACTTACTCACTATATTCTCTATTCCTAAATGCTGTTCTAGGACGTTTTTGCTTCTCTTTTGTTTGGAGTACCTTCCTACCTATATCTTTACCTTACTCTCAATTATCTCATCATTCAGGTCTCAGTACCTTGCAAGTGCTTTTCCACCTCACTCCTCACCTCCATCCCACCCTCAAGTCACATCCATCACATTATCAGTTTTATTTTTGTCACTTTATGTATCACTGTGAGATATTTTATATATTTCTTTTCTATGGCTTTCTCCCCCAGAATTTTAATTCATAAGAGAAGCCATTTTGCCTGCCATACTCATTGCTATTAGCCTAGTGCCTAGAACATAATAGCCACTCTTATGAATGAGTGAATGAATTCTCCGTATACCTAGGATTGTATTAGATTCTTGTTTAAGTTAGAGATGTTCTCATTTGAAAGGAAGGGAAAGCTTAAGTAAGAAGGTTTTTATTTTTGGTACATTGTCCTTAGGTGGGCAGTTGTTGGCATTAAGTTGGCATGTCAGGAAATTTCCAGCCAATGTCTCTACTGAGTGAGAATTATAACAGGACCTCAGAAAGAAATGTAGAAGTACAGTGCCAGTAGAACTCTAGGTGAGTGTTGTCAGGCAGGCAGAGCATCTGGAGCTTTGCCTGAGTTGAAAGAATGGATCCCAGGCCCCACCAAACAGACTTCTGCTGGCAGCATACCCAGTGAACAAATGGACAAGGCCAAAGGAGTGAAAGGACCAGGGTCAAGGACCAGAGGCAAAGCAAAGACTCCATAGGATTCTGGGTCAGTCCTGACTGCAGTTCTTGGACGTTCTCCTGGGAAAACAGGGAGTGACTGTGGCTTTTTGTGAGGAAGGGCATTGGAGGCAAAGCTCTTGGGAATATTCATCAGCATGCCTTTCTCTGGAGGTGGCCATTTTGGGAAATTCTGGCCCTACCCATTAGTGCTGAGAAGCCCCAGGCCAAACAATAATTCAGGTGGGATATAGCCCCACCCATTAGTAAACAGGCTGCCTAAAGACACCCCCCGCCCCCCGCCAGCCACACAGCCACCTCTAATCTCATCCAGAGACAAAGCCCCACCCACTAGTGGGCAGGCACTAGTCCCTCCTATCAGGAAGCCCCTATACCAACTTCAGCCACAAGGGAGGCAGACACCAGAAGTTTGAGAGGCTACAGCTCTATTGTCTGCAAAAAAGGTCACCACACCAAAAACCTATAAAAATGAAAAGACAGAGAGCGCCACATATAAGGCAACTGCTAACAGCCATAAAAGGAGAAATCAACAGTAATGCAATAATAGTGGGGGACTAACACGTGGAAGCTAAACAGTGTGCCACTAAACAACCAATGGATCACTGAAGAAATCAAAGAGGGAGTTAAGAAATGCCTAGGGATAAATAACAACGAAGATAGGATGATCCAAAACCTATGGGACATAGCAAAAGCAGTTTTGAGAGGGAAGAGCTGTGGCAGTGCTGGATCCTTAAGCTACTGTGCTGGGCCAGAGATTGAACTTACACTGCTATAGAGGCAATGCCCAATCATTAGCTCACTATGGCACAACAGGAACCCCTTCCTCCCTCCTTCCCTCCCTCCCTCCCTTCCTTCCTTTCCTCCCTTCCCCTCCCCTCCTTTCCTTTCCCTTCCCTTCTCCTTCCTTCTCCTTCCTCCCCTCCCTTACCTTCCCTTCTCCTTCCTTCTCCTTCCTCCCTTCCCTTCCCTTCCCTCCCCTTCCCTCCCTTCTCCTTCCCCTTCCTTCCTTCCTCCCTCCCCCCCTTCCTTCCTTCCTTCCTTCCTTCCTTCCTTCCTTCCTCAGAGGGAATTTTAGAGCAATACAATCTCACTTCAGGAAACAAGAAAAAGCCCAAATAAACAACCTAAACTTACAACTAAAGAAACTAGAGAAAGAAGAGTAAAAAAAACCCAAAGTTATTAGAAGGAAAAAAACAATAAAGATCAGAGTAGAAATAAATTAGAGAAGAAGAAAACAATAGAAAAGATCAATGAAACTAAAAGCTAGTTCTTTGAAAAGATAGTCAAAATTGATAAACCTTTAGCCAGACTTATCAAAAAAAAAAAGGAGAGGGCTTAAATCAATAAAATTAGAAATGAAAAAGGAGAAATTACAACTCAAAATACAAGGGATCATAAGAGACTACTACAAGCAACTATATGCCAATAAAATGGACAACCTAGAAGAAATGGACAAGTTCTTAGATACAATCTTCCAAGACTGAACCAAGAAGAAACAGAAAATATGAATATACCAGTCACAAGTACTGAAATCGAAAGCATCGTAAAAAAAAAATAACTTAAAAAACCCCCAAAAGTCCAGGACCTGGTATCTTCATAGGCAAATTTTATCAAACATTTAGGGAAGAGTTAACACCTATCCTTCTGAAACTCTTCCAAAAAATAGCAGAGGAAGGAACACTCCCAAGCACATTCGTTAACCCCGATACAAAACCAGACAAAAACACCACAAAAAAGAAAACTACAGGCCAATAATATTGATGAACATAGAGGCAAAGATCCTCAACAAAATATTAGCAAACTAAATCAGTGATACATAAAAAGGATCATATATCATGATCAAGTGGGATTTATCCCAGGGAGCAAGGATTTTTTTTTTATTATATGCAAATCAGTCATTGTGATACACTGCATCAACAAGCTGAAGGTTAAAAACCATATGGTCATTTCAATAGATGCTGAAAAAACTTTTGACAGAATCCAATACCCATTTATGATAAAAACTCTCCAGAAAGTGGGCATAGAGGGAACCTACCTCAACATAATAAAGGCCATATATGACAAACCTACAGCTAACCCCATTCTCGGTGGCGAAAAGCTGAAAGAACTTCTGCTAAGTCAGGATGAAGACAAGGATGTCCACTCTCACCAATTTTATTGTACATAGTTTTGGAAGTCCTAACTCTGGCAATCGAAGAAAAAGAAAGAAAAGGAATCCAATTTGGAAAGAAGTAAAATTGTCAGTCTTTGCAGATGACATGGTACTATACATAGAAAACCCTAAAGAAGCTGTCGTAAAACTACTAGAGCTCATCAATGAATTCGGTGAAATTTCAGGATACAAAGTTAATACACGGAAATCTCTTGCATTCTTACATAAGAACAATGAAAGATCAGGAAGAGAAATTAAGGAAATGATTCCATTTACCACTGCATCAAAAAGAATAAAATACCTAGAAATAAACCTACCTCCAGAAGCAAAAGACCTGTACTGTGAAAACTGTAGGACACAGTTAAAAGAAATCAGTGACGCAAACAAATGGAAAGATAGACCATGTTCTTGGATTGGAAGAAACAATATTGTCAGAATGACTATCCGAGCCAATGTGCAGATTCAACACAATGCCTATCAAGTTACCAATGGCATTTTTCACAGAACTAGAACAAAATTTTTTTAAAATTTGGAAGCACCAAAGACCCTGAATAGCCCAAGGACTATTGAGAAAGAAAAACAGGGCTGGCAGAGTCAGGCTGCCTTCTTTCAGACCATACTATAAAGCTACAGTCATCAAAACAGTGTAGAATGGGCACAAAAACAGAAATATAGATCAGTGGAACAGGATAGAAAACCCAGAAATAAATCTATACAGTATGGTCAATTAATCTACAACAAAGGAGGCAAGAATATGCAATGAAGAAAAGAGTCTCTTCAATAAGCATTATTGGGAAAACTGGACAGCTACATGTAAAATAATTAAAACACTCTCTAATACCATACGCAAAAATAAACTCAAAATGGATTAAAGATCTAAATGTAAGGCTGGATACTATTAAACTCCTAGAGGAAAACATAGGCAGAACACTCTTTGATATAAATTGCAGCAATATCTTTTTTGATCTAAAATTCTAAAGTAATGAAAATAAAAACAAAAATAAATTAGACTTAAAAGCTTTTGCACAGCAAAGAAAATCATTAACAAAACAAAAAGACAATCCACAGAATGGGAAAAAAAATCTTTGCAAATGAAGTGACTGACAAGGGATTAATTTTCTAAAATATATGAGCATCTCATACAGCTTTATATCAAAAAAGCAACCCAATTAAAAAATGGTCAGAAGATGTAAACATATATTTCTCCATAGAAGACAAACAGATGGCCAAAAAACATATGAAAAGATATTCGACATTGCTAATTATTAAAGAAATGCAAATCAGTACTACCATGAGGTGTCACTTCACACCACTAAAAATGGCCATCATCAAAAAGTTCCCTAAAACACTAAATAGAACTACCTCCTGGGCATCTATCTGGAGAAAACCATAATTCGAAAAGACACATGCACCCCAATATTCATTTCAGCACTATTTATAGTAGCCAAAACATGGAAGCAGCTTAAATGTCCATCAACAGAAAAGTGGATAAAGATGATATACATATATACAATGTAATATTACTCAGCCATAAAAAAGAATGAAATAATGCTGTTTGTAGCAACATGGATTGACCTAGAAATTATCATACTAAGTGAAGTAAAAGACAAATATCATATGAGATCACTAATATGTAGATATCTAATTGAGATTGTACATTAGAACTTACAAAACAGAAATAGACTTAAAGATTTTGAAACCAAATTTATATTTACCAAAGGGGATGTTTGAGGTGGGAGGAATAAATTAGAGGTTTGGGATTGATATATATGTACTACTATATATAAAATAGGTAACAAGGACCTACTGTTTAGCCAAGGGAAATTCATTCAATATTGTGTTATTACCTACATGGGAAAGTATCTGAAAAGGAACAGGTGTAAGTATATGTATAACTGATTTATTTTGCTGTATGCCTGAAATTAACACAACTTTGAAAGTCAACAATATTCCAATAAAATTAAAAAAAATAACTGGATTGAATGGCTGCTTTCCCCGGTTAACCAGGGATTGAAGGCTTCTGAAGTAGCTGGATAGGACCCAGACACAGTAAAGAGCTATACATTTTGTTTGCCATCATGCTGCTTATACCATCGTGTGGTATAAATTGTATATGTGGCCTTGCTATTACTGAAGCATAGATCATAGTGTTGGTTCTCACCTCTTTGTACCTCTTTCAGATTTGGTATTGAATGTCAAAAAGCATCAACCACAGGAAGGAGCAATAGAAATAGAAATAGCTCATAAGTATCTCATAGGAAAGACTTCCCCTTCATCCTGTTAGCACTGGTTGCTGGCAAAAGTGGTGGAGAATGAGGAGCATTGGTTTATTGTAGTTTGTTTACATAAGTCATTCCTGAGAGTTGCTTCAGAAAACATTTCTTCTGTACCTCATCTGTTGCTCAGAAGTCACAGAACTTATGTTAGGAATTCCAAACATTCCAATAATAACCTGCAGGTACCATACAGCATAAATTTCTCTGATTTCTAGTTTCTGAGTCCCTGGGTTCTACCTTATATTTAATTTCCAGTTTGCTGTCAAAGTAATAAACTTTCATGGAACCATAAGAATAGAATTGTCTTTGCAGGACCATGTGTTTGCAAATTGGGTCATCAAATGTCCCTAAAGCCACCAAACTCCAGTGGTCATGCCACCTCTTACAAAATGAATTAATCACGAATTCCAAAAAGTTTAAAGCATTTTTAAACTCACAGAAAAATTATACTGTATATTAAGTGATGCCTTGAGAAAAACCTTCAGTTTTTAAAATAAAAATAATTTAAATGTATTTAAAAATAATTTGTAAATAAGCCTTGTTCTTTAGAAATAATTCTAGCAAGAGTTTTTTGAAGAAAGGTTTGAGCTCTTCAATTCATCAAAATAGGACAATACTTATAAAGATGACTTTTAGATTTCATTAATTAAAGTAATTAATACGATCAGCAAAACCTGTTTATTTTAGGTGCAGGGCTCCATTTAGTAATTTTTCAGGATATATATTCACTTTCTCCTTGCCATTTTCCACATCCAAATCTAATTTTTAAACTGTACATTTTTCTAGAAATGGAGCCCCTGGAGAGATGGAAAATTTAACATATATAATAGGGCTCTCTGCGAGTACTAAACCAGTTTTGGTGCAGAATACTTCCATTTCCTGAGTTTGAGTATGTATGATTGTAACATGGCAGAGTTGGGCTAATGCAATGACTTCTTAGAAAAATTTATTTATTTTTGTTTTTATGGCTGCATCTGCAGCATATGGAATCCTGGGCCAGCGACTGAATTTGAGCCCCAGCTGCGGCAACACTGGATTCTTTAAGTCACTGCTGTGGGCTAGGGATCAAAGTTGTGACTCCTCAGTGACTGGAGGTGCTGCAGTCAGATTCTTAGCCCACTGCACCACAGTAGGAACTCCACAATGACTTTCTTTATAAACACGAGCGATATTGGAAAGGAATAGTGAAGCTGCATATAGAATGAAGGATATAGGAAAATGGACAGCAATGTTAGACCTAATAATTTCATACTTTTAAATTTGAATTATTGTCATTATTTTGGCTTTTTTTGGGGACAGTCCAGTTTCATGGATCAGTTTCTTGATCTCTGTTCTGGCAATAATCTCCTATACTGTATCTCTAGACATCCACTCTTAAATTTTACTGTATATCTTATCATTATTCATAACCACATCCCTCTACAACCTCAATTTTAAACATTCTATTCTCTGACCACCCCTCACCACCTGTTATTGATTCAGTTCATTTCTACATTTCCCATGTCAATCATTCTTTGATATCATTTGCACTGCTAAATCACTGGCCCTACACATTTTCTTTTCATGTTGTTAGCTACCATAAGTCTTCAGACCCCTCTTTACCCAGCTTAAAATACACGATTCATTGCTTTAATCGATTGTACACATCTTCAGCTTCTTTATAGTCTTTCCCGTCTGCTGGCAAGTACCAACCTCTGGTTAAAACCATCTCTGTCTATTCCATGTCTGCACCATTGCAGCTAAATGTAGCTGGAGAAATCCATACAACCTTGTTACCTGGTTTCACTTTAAATTATGGCTGAAAAGCCTATTATGTTTCCTTGGGTAGTTCACTTTCTTATTCCCAGAGTGAGCATTTCTTACCTTTTTTTCTCCTCAAATGCAGTTTAACACACCTTCTTCAACTTTAGCTGCTGACCTTTCTTCTTATTTTATTGAGGCAATAAAAACAGAAGAGAACTTCATCTTTTCCCCAACTGATTTACCAACCTACCTGTATCTGTATCTATGTGTTCTGTTTTTTATTAAAGTGGATAAACTGTCCCTCCTTTTAGCTAAGACCAAATCTTTCTCTTAGATAAAGTATCAGAGTCCTTGTAAGGAAACAGAAAGCCTTCTCAAAGAGAATTTAATGAAGAATTTCTTTATAAAGAGATGGGTAGAGTTAAGGGAATCGACTGGGGAAGGAAATGCTTGGTGACTAGGAATAGTGGGAATCTTGAAGGAACAGGGAAAGTGTGTGAGCTGTTACTGTAACACATATAGGACTGTAATTATTGAAAGGGTTGCCTGAGAGGAGCTATAGCTTTGGGAAGAAGACAGCTACTGCCAAAGCAGGACCCAGCAAGGAGAGAGCTAGGTGAATAAATATCCCAATTCCTCCTCCTTCCTCCTATCCCTCATCTTTTGCTGGTTCTTCCCATTAGCGGATCCCAATTGGAAGCCAGAGGACAGTGGAGCTGGGTGATAGACTGTTAAAGTCAGTTTCCCCGGGCATGAGCAGGGTGAATAAGGGAAGAAAAAAAAATAAGGGAAGAAAAAAAAATAAGGGAAGAAAGATGACCTGGAGGGACAAACAGATTCATGACAGGTTATGTCTGGATTTTTCCTTATTTACTTAAAGAATGTGCTACCGTAATTATTCCTCCTCTCTTTGCAATGAATTTTTACCTCCCTATTCAGCTATTCCTACTAACACATGAACATCTCCTCTTAAAAGGAATGTTTTAGACCCTGGAACCAGATTGCCTGGGTGCATATCCTGGCTTCTCTGCCACTTATGACTTGTGTGACTCTGGGCTAATTTCATAACCACTCTGTGCCTCAATCATTGTCTGTAAAATGGGGATGATAGTAAAAGTACCCAACTAACAGGGTTGTTGTGAAGGTTAAATAAGTTATTATGTATTGCATTTTGAGCAGTGCCTGGCACATAGTGAGTGTCTGTTGCTGTTGTCATCTTTAAAATCCGTTCTCTTCCTCTGTCATCACCATTCACCTTGTCTTCTGACTTCCGAACTTGGCCAATGGGAGGTACTTACTGGGGAGCAGAAATGATGGAGAGGGGAAAGAGAGGTGGGGATATTTATTCTTCTGGCCAACTTCCTTCTGGGCCGTGATTTAGCAGTGACTACAATCTTTCTGCCAAGGTCCTGTTATGTAGTCCTCTCATTTTTCTAATCCCCTTTAGAGCAAAATTTATCAGAAGTTGTTTATATTCAGTCTGTGCTTCTTCAGCTCTAATTTTCTCTTGAAGCTACTCCAAATTATGTTCTTGTCCTCTCTACCCTAATAAGATTGTACTTGTCCAGTTATAGAGACCTTCATGTTTCAAGTCTTTGGTTAATTTTCAGGATTTATCATACTTCTCAGCAGCATTTGATGTACTCAAACACGTCCACCTTCTTGTACCACTTTCTTTCTTGATTTGTTTTAAAGTACCCTAGGCTAAGGTCTCAGGCCTCTTTTTTTCTTCTCTATACCCACTACTTAAATAGTCCCATTCAGTCCCAAATGTCATCTGTAGGCTGATGACTCCCAAACTTAAGTCTAATTTCTAGGTATCCTGTTGCCTACTTAATATCTTTCTCTTGGATATCTATCAAGCATCTCAAAACTAGCATGTCCAAAACTGGAGTCTGGCTTCTACTTCTTCCCCCTAGCCAACCTGCTCTTCTCTTAGTTTTCACTATCTAAGTGTTGTCATCCTCTCCCCAGTTACTCAGTCCAGAAATCTGGGAGTCATCATTGATTTTTCTCTTTCTTTCACATCTTAGTCTATTTCCTGTTGCCAAATTTTCAAATTAAGTCTGAAATTCTACCAGTTTTTACCATCTCCATCATACCATCGTGATCTAAGCCTCTTTAGTCTCTTAACTGGTCCACTGCAGTAGCAGTAGCTTCCTGATATCCCTTTGTTTTCACTCTTGCCCAAATCTGTTCTCTGCATAACATCCAGAGTAACCTTTTGAAACCCAAAGGTAATTGATCTCACTGTTTTAAAAAATCCTGGGAGTTCCTGTTGTGGCTCAGTGGAAATTTAAAGTCCTTGTCATATAAGGCCTTATATAATTTGACCCCTGGCTTTCTCACCTCTTCTAACAGACTCAGCATTGCCCACTGCCCCCCAGTCATGTTGGCCTTGAATTTTTCCTTGTAGAGGCTCTCTACTTCAGGGCATTTGTACATGCTGTTTCCTCTGTCTTTATCACTTCTTCAGTACTATCTAATTGCCGTTTCCTTAGGCCTTTCCTGACCCTCTTGTCTAAAACAGCTACCTTCTACCTGTTACTCTTTTTTTCTTACTGTAATTTTTCTTTATTGTACTTACAAGTATTTATTTATTTGTGATCTTTCCCTCCCAACTATAATGTAATCTCCTTGAGGGCAGGGATTTGGTTGTGCTGTTCACTCCTCTAATCCCAGTGCTTACTAGAGTTCATGGAATATACTAGAAACTAATATAATTTGGTTAATAAGGGAAAAGCTAATTTACAGTTGATGATCAACTTTTAAATTTTGGTAAGATAACTGCATTAACATTTTCCTTGGTTTTGCTTTGCATTTAAAGTCAAAATCATTAGATTCTTGTGTGACAAGTGCTGTGTTTCAAAGATATTCATTTAAAAGAGGTTCTTGCCGTGAGCTGTGGTGTAGGTCACAGATGCGGCTCAGATCTGGCGTTGCTGTGGCTGTGGTGTAGGCCTGCGGCTACAGCTTCGATTAGACCTCTAGCCTGGGAACTTCCATATGCCGCGAGTGTGGCCCTAGGAAAAGGCAAAAAGACGAAAATAAATAAATAAAAATAAAAATAAATGGGGTTCTTGTGTTTGCAATATTTTACAGTTAATTCAGTGGGAATTTTGCATTTGTTTTGTTAGGGTATTTTTGCCAAGAGCTCAGGGCATTGAAGAATGTGATTTATGAGGTCAGAAAAGTACATTAGGTTAATTATGCTACTGCCTTGCCAGACAATCTCTTGGAATTGGCTGGTATGCCTTGATTAAAACAGCATCATTTAAAATGGCTAGACCTGTTAAAATATGCAAATTTTACTTGTTTACATGTCATGTTCCTTTTTGAGGTTACGGCTGATAATATGAAAGAAATTTAGGATATTATCAATATTATGAAAATTTATCAGAATAAAATATGGATCTCTGTTAATAGTATAACTTATCTTCTAGTATTTAATGTAGAAAACGTCTAAGTTATCTTTCTTGTTTCATATACTTGAACTTTTCTGTTAGAATTCTTGATTGTATCTCAGCTGTTTTGAGAAATTTAAAACTACCACTTAAAATGTATTTTTACTGATATAATTATCCTTTATGATATATTTTCCTAAGAATTTTATTATTTGTTAATTGAACAAATATTTATGGAGCACCTATGATGTGTCCAACACAGATAAAAGTGCTAGGTATGTATCAGTAATCAAGACAGATAGGTATTCCTGGTCTCATGGAATTTATAGTTATGTGGGTGAATATCAGTAATATACAGATATAGCATAGAGAAAAATAGGACAAGGAAGGATAATAGAAGAGTATCATGGAAGAGGAGAAGGGTTACTATTTTAAATAGAGTAATTAATAAAGTCCTATTTATTTGTTTTACTCAATGGATTTTATTACATTTATAGTTGTACAATGATCATCACAACCCAGTTTTACAGCATTTCCATCCCAAACTCCCATTCCCCCCCCAAAAAAAAAACTATCTTCTTTGGAAGCCATAAGTTTTTCAAAGTCTGTGAGTATGTATCTGTTCTGCAAAGATGTTCATTGTATCCTTTTTTTAGATTCCACATTATTATGGTAACATATGAAATTTGTATCTCATTAACTTCACTTAGCATGGTAGTTTCTAGGTTATCCATGTTGATGCAAATGCCATTATTTCATTCCTTTTTGTGGCTGAGTAATATTCCATTGTGCATACGCACCACCTCTTCTTTATCTACTTCTCTGCTGATGGACATTTAGATTGCTTCCATGTCTTGGATATTGTGTATAGTACTGTGATGAATATTGGAATACATGTATCTTTTTGAGTCATGGTCTTCTCTGGATAGATGCCCAAGAGTGGGATTGCTGGATCAAATGGAAATTCTATTTTTAGTTTTTTGAGGAATCTTCATACTGTTCTCCATAGTGGTTGCACCAATTTACATTCCTACCACTGGTATAGGAGGGTTCCCTTTTCTCCACACCCTCTCCAGCACTTATTGTTTGTAGACTTTTTGATGATGGCCATTCTGGCTGGTATAAGGTGGTACCTCATAGTGGCTTTGATTTGCATTTCTCTAATAACTAGTAATGTTGAATATCTTATGTGTTTTTTGGCCAACTCTATGTCTTTTTTAGAGAATTGTCCATTTAGATCTTCTGCCCTTTTTTTGGTATTGAGCTGTAGGAAGTGTTATGTAATTTGCAGATTAATCCCTTGTCAGTCACTTCATTTGCAAATTATTTTCTCCCATTCTGTGGGCTGTCTTTTCATTTTGTTTAGGGTTTCCTTTTGTGTGCAAAAACTTTTCAGTTTAATTGGGTTCCATTTGTTTATTTTTGTTTTTATTGTCATTACTCTAGCAGATCGATCTGAGAAGATATTGCTGTGGTTTCTGTCTGAGAGTGTTTGGCCTATGTTCTTCTCTAAGAGTTTTATAATATCCGGTCTTATATTTAGGTCTTTAATCCATTTTTAGTTTATTTTTGTGTATGGTGTTAGGAAGTGTTCTAATTTCATTCTTTTATATGTAGCTGTCCAATTTTCCCAGCGCCACTTATTGAAGGGTCTTTCTTTTCTCCATTGTATATTCTTGCCTCCTTTGTCATAGATTAGTTGACTCTAGGTGTGTGGGTTTAATTCTGGGCTTTCTATTCTGTTCCACTGATCTATATTTCTGTCTTTGTGCCAATACCATATGGTTTTGATGACTGTAGCTTTGTAGTATAGTCCAAAGTCAGGGAACCTGATTCCTCCAGCTCCCTTTTTCTTTCTCAGAATGGCTTTGGCTATTCTGGGTCTTTTGTGCTTCTAAACAAACTTTAAAATATTTTGTTCTAGTTCGGTGAAAAATGTCCTTGGTAATTTGATAGGGATTGCATTGAATCTGTAGATTGCCTTGGGTAGCGTAATCATTTTGACAATATTGATTATTCCAATCCAAGAGCATGGTATGTCTTTCCATCTGTTTGTGTTTGTGTCATCTTCAATTTATTTCATCAGTGTCTTATAGTTTTCAGAGAATATGTCTTTTGTCTCTTTAGGTAGGTTTATTCTTTTTGATGCGATGGTAAATGAGATTGTTTCCCTGATTTCTCTCTCTGATCTTTTGTTGTCATCATATAGAAATATGATCAATTTCTGTGTATTAATTTTGTATCCTGCAACCTTACCAAGTTCATTGATGAGCTCTAACAGTTTTCTGGTAGCATCTTTAGGATTTTCTAGGTATAGTATCATGTCATCTGCAAACAGTGATAGTTTTACTTCTTCCTTTCCAGTTTGGATTCCTTTTATTTCTTTTTTTTCTCTGATTGCTGTGGCTAGGACTTCCAAAACTATGTTGAATTGTAGTGGCAAGAGTGGACATCTTATCTTGTTCCTGATCTTAGCAGGCATTCTTTTCACTTTTCACCATTGAGGATGATGTTAGCTGTGGGTTTGTCATATATGGGCTTTGTTATGTTGAAGTAAGTTCCCTCTATGCCCACTTTCTGGAGTGTTTTTATTAGAAATGGGTGTTGCATTTTGTCAAAAGCTTTTTCTTCATCTATTGAAAGGATCATATGGTTTTTATTCTTCAGTTTGTTAATGTGATGTATCACGCTGACTGATATGTGGATATTGAAAAATCCTTGCATGCCTGGTATAAATCCTATTTGGTCACAGTCTACAGTCCTTTTAATGTATTGCTGGATTCTATTTGCTAGTATTTTATTGAGGATTTTTGTATTGTTGGCCTGTGATTTTCTTTTTTTGTGTTATCTTTGTCTGGTATGGGTATCAGGGTGATGGTGGCCTCATAGACTGAGTTTGGCTGTGTTCCTTCCTCTGCAGTTTTTTTGGAATAGTTTCAGAAGGACAGGTGTTAGCTCTTCTTTAAATGTTTGATAGAATTTGCCTATGAAGCCACCTGGTCCTGGACTTTTGTTTGTTGGAAGTTTTTTAATCACGGTATCAATTTTGGTACTTGTGATTCGTCTGTTCATCTTTTCTATTTCATCTTGGTTTAGTCTTGGAAGATTGTACTTTTCTAAGAATTTGTCCATTTCTTCTAGTTGTCCATTTTATTGGCATATAGGTAGTTACTAGTAGTAGTCTTTTATGATCCTTTTATTTCTGTGATGTCCATTGTAGCTTCTTTTTCATTTCTAATTTTATTGATTTGAGTGCTCTCTCCTTTTTTCTTGATGAGTCTGGCTAATGGTATATCAGTTTGGTTGGTCTTTTCAAAGATCCGGCTTGGAGTTCCCATCGTGGTGCAGTGGTTAACGAATCTGACTAAGAACCATGAGGTTGCGGGTTCGATCCCTGGCCTTGCTCAGTGGGTTAAGGGTCCGGCGTTGCCGTGAGCTGTGGTGTAGGTTGCAGATGCGGCTCGGATCCCGCGTTGCTGTGGCTGTGGCGAAGACCGGCGGCTGCAGCTCTGATTAGACCCCTAGCCTGGGAACCTCCATATACCGTGGGGGCGGCCCTAAAAAGCAAAAAAAAAAAAAAAAAAAAAAAAAAAAAGATCCGGCTTTTAGTTTCATTGATCTTTTCTATGGTTTTCTTTGTTCTGTTTAATTGACTTCTGCATTGATCTTTATGATTTGTTTCCTTCTGATAACTTTGTTTTGTTTGTTTTTCTCTCTCTAGTTGCTTTATGTGTAAAGTTAGGTTGTTTATTTGAGCTTTTTTTTTGGTTCCTGAGGTAGGCTTGTATTGCTATAAACTTCCCTCTTAGAACTGCTTTTGCTGCATCCCTTAGGTTTTGGATTGTTGTGTCTTTGTTGTCATTTGTTTCTAGGTATTTTTAAATTTCCTCTTTGATTTCTTCAGTGATCCTTGGGTTGTTTAGTAGCATGTGGTTTAGTCTCCATGTGTTTGTGTTTCTTGCAGTTTTTTATTGTTGTTGATTTCTAGTCATATAGCATTGTGGTCAGAAAAAATGCTAGATATGATTTCAGTTTTCTTAAATTTACCAAGGCTTGATTTGTGGCCCAGAACATGATCAATCCTAGAGAATGTTCCATGTGCACTTGGGAAGAATGTGTATTCTGCTGCTTTGGGATGGAATATCCTATAAATATCTATTAGATCCATCTGGTCTAATACATCATTTAAGGCCTGTGTTTCCTTGTTGATTTTCGTCTGGATGATCTGTCCATTGCTGTAAGTAGGGTGTTAAAGTCCCCCACTATGATTGTGTTATTGTCAGTTCCTCCTTTTAAGGTTGTTAACAGTTGCCTTATGTATTGAGGTGATCCTATGTTGGGAGCATATATATTTACAATTGTTGTATCTTCTTGGATTGATCCTTTGATCATTGTGTAATGTCCTTCTTTATCTCTTGTAAAATTCTATAAGTTCTATTTTGTCTGATATGGATATTCCTACTCCAGCTTTCTTTTGATTCCTGCTTGCATGGAATATTTTCTTCCATCCTCTCACTTTTGATTTGTATGTGTCTCTATAACTAAGTGGGTCTCTTGAAGACAGCCTATATGTGTTTCTTGTTTTTGTATCCATTCAGCCAGTCTATGTCTTTTGCTTGGGGCATTTAGTCCGTTTACATTTAAGGTAACTATTGATATGTGTGTTCTTACTGCCATTTTATTGATTATTTTGGATTTGTTTTTGTTGTTTTTTTTTCTTCCCTTCTCTTATTCTCTTCTCTTGTGGTTTGATGACTGTCTTTAGCATTGTTTTTGGATTGCTTTTTCTTATTTGTGTGTATATCTATTATAGACTTTTGCTTTGCATTTACCCTGAAGTTTTGATATAGGAGTCTATATGCATACAAGATCGTTTTAAGTTGTTGGTCTCATAATTGCAAATGCATCTCCAGTGTCCTGCATTAGTACCCTCCTCTTCTCATGATTTCTGATTTTGGCAATGTATTTGTGTGTGGATGATTTTCTTCCTTTACTGTATATATGCATTTACTGGTGAGGATCGTCATTGGCAATATTTTTGTTTCTTGTTGTGGCCTTTTCTTTTCTACCTAGAGAAGTTCCTTTAGGTTTTTTTTTTTTTGTAAAGCAGATTTAGTGATGCTGAATTCTCTTAGCTTTTGCTTCTCTGTAAAGCTTTTGATTTCTCCTTCAAATCTAAATGAGGATAAAGTAATCTTGGTTGGTGTTTTTTTTCTTTTCATCACTTTAGATATATCATGCCACTCCCTTCTGCCTGCAGAGTTTCTGCTGAAAAATCTGCCAATAACTTTATTGGGGTTCTCTTGTATGTTATTTGTTTCTTTTGCCTAGATGCTTTCAGTATTTTCTCTTTGTCTTTAATTTTGGTCATTTTGATTAATATGTGTCTTGGGGTGTTCCTCCTTAGGTTTATTTTATATGATACTCACTGTTCTTCCTGGATTTGAGTGAGTGATTCCTTTCCCATGTTAGGGAAGTTTTTTGGTTATTATCTCTTTAAATATTTTTTCTGTCCCTTTCTCTCTCCTTTTCTCCTTCTGGCACCCCTATAATATGGATGTTGGTGTGCTTAACATTGTCCCAGGGTTCTCTTAGACTGTCTTCATTTCTTTTCAATCTTTTTTCTCTTTTATGTTTTGCATCAGTGATTTTTCCCTAGTCTGTCTTCCACCTCGATTATTTTTATGTCTCCTGTATTCTGCTGTTGGTTACTTCTAATGAAGTTTTTACTTCAGTTATTGTATTTTGCATCTCTGTGTGCTTAATCCTTAAATCGTCTCTTTCTTTGCTCAGTGTTTCTTGTAATTTATCAATCTTTGCCTCCAATTTATTTCCAAGATCTTGAATCATCTTTATTATTGTAATAAAGTCCATTTAGAGGGACATTTGAGTACAGACTTGAAGGGTTTGAAGGAATGTGTTATATGGCTATCTACAGAGGAAGGAGCAAGTGCAAAGGACTTTGTGGCAAGAGCATATATAGATTATTCCAGGAATAATGAGTCCAGTGTGATGGGAGAAGTTCTTTGTAAATGAACTGACTGGCATGGGATTAATCTCCAAAATATATGAACATCTTATGTAACTGCATAAAAAAAAAACAATGACAACAACAATAAAACCCCAACCCAATCAGTCACCCTTGATTCAGAGACAGTGCTAGGAAATGAGCTGGGTTGTGGTAGGAGGACTGATTATATAGAGCTTCGTTGGCCAGTATAAGGACTTTGACTTTAATTGTAAAAGAGCTAGGAATGGAGAGTTTTGAGAAGAATGATATGATCTGCCTTATATTTAAAATGATCCACTCTGTGTGTTGGGAACCAAAAAAGAAGGATATAAGGAAGAAAATGGAGGGGATAATTTAGGAGTTCATTGTACTATTCCAGGTAGAGATGACTGTGGTTTAGATCAGGGTGTGGGAGCAGGGAGAGTGGTGAAAGTCGGATTCTAGACTTTGAAGGTAGACCCACTGAGATTTGTTAATAGATTGGGTGTCAGCTATTAGAAAAATAGGAAAGTTAATGAGTCCCTATTTTTTTTTTCTTTTTTGCCTGAATGTCTGGAGGTATGGTATTCCCATTTTCAGAGATGAGGAGGTCTAGGAAAGCAGCATATTTGATGGGTAAAGTGGGAGATCTTAGAGTATGGTTTTGGAGGTGTGAAATTTGAGATGCTTACTAGACAGTCATGTGGATATATTAGGTGTACAGTTGGATATGTAAATCTGGGGTATAAGGGAGATGTCAAGAATTGAAGTTAAAATTTGAGAGAAGTCAGAGTATTAATGTTTTTAAAACCATAAGACTAGAGAGAGAAGCAAGAGGTCATGATATACAACACAGTGAAAAATTTTATTAAATTCTCTGAAGCTGATAATGTTTATAATTGGTATTGAAATCATTTGACAAATTTTATGCAAAGAATTTCACTAAAATTTTATATAGAAACCAGTTAGTTGGATATAGCAAGTTTTTAAAATTAGCTTTTACTTTTTTAAAGTTAATAAAATTTATATCCTAAGTTCTGAAAAGTGTTAATTACTGGATAAAAAAATTTATTCTAAATGACCTGAGTTCTAATTTTCATATATAGTTAGCATTATGAGATTCCGTTTCAAATTTAAGAGAGGTCATACTTATTCAAGCATTTGAAGACTCTACCTGATTAATTAGCACACAGAAATTTAACTTTTAAGCCTTCTGAAATTGATGTATCAAGATAATTTCTAATTTGACAAAGATTAAGTCCAGAAATAGATGACTCCTGAAATTAGAGTTCTTGGTTAAAAATAGCAGTCTGATACTATGTAACTTACATGAGAAAAAGGTTTTTTTGGAAGGGTATGAGATACCTTAGAGGAACTGCAGGAAGGCTAGACATCAGGCTCAGAAAACAGGCAGGAACCAAGAAGTAAAAAGCAGAGTCAGGTACTCCCTACAGAGTGTTTTAAGGATACTGGCTCTTTTGCCTTCACCAGTGACTATTAGCCACTGTACTGCTCTGTAAAACTCCTCACTGTGCCTTACACTTCCTTTTTTTTTTTTGGTCTTTTTAGGGCCACACCTGCAGCATGTGGAAGTACCCAGCCTAGAGGTAGAATTGGAGCTGTAGCTGCCAGCCTATGCCACAGCCACAGCAAAGCCAGATCCAAGCCGCATCTGTGACCAGCTGTGGCAGTGCCCGATCCTTAACCAGCTGATCAAGGCCAGGGATTGAACTTTTGTCCTCATGGATACTAGTCGGGTTGTTAACCTGCGAGCTACAACAGGAACTCCCATCCTTACACTGTTTATTCTACCATAGTCATAATGAACGTTTTTTGACCATCCGAGCACTACCAAGTTACTATATGAAGATTAAAAACCCTCACTTGGGGAGTTCCCGTTGTGGTGCAGCAGAAACAAATCTGACTAGGAACCCTGAGGTTTCTGATTTGATCCCTGGCCTCGCTCACTGGGTTAAGGATCTGGGGTTGTTGGAGCTGTGGGTCACGGACACTTCTCGGATCTGATGTTGCTGTGGCTGTGGTGCAGGCCAGCAGCTGTAACCCCGATTGGATCCCTAGCCTGGGAACCTCCACATGCTACAGAGTGCAGGCCTAAAAAAAGAAGCAAAAAATAAAATAAAAGCCTTCACTAGGTTAAGAAATATGTAAATATAGCTGTGACATAATAAATAAATATTTGGCCTCTTCCCCCCTTTCTTAGACTACAGCTTCTAAAAGCCATTGAATCTCCAAAGTAGTATGAATTTTTGTGTGCTAACGAGATGATGGGCGGATGGGGACTTCTGGATAGCCTAGGGATGCGGGCTGTTTGCCAAAGGAACCAATCATCTGATAAAGGGCTGGGACTTTCTCCATAACCCTTGACCTCTGGGGAGGGGGGAGGGACCCTGGATTGAGTTCAGTCACCAATGGCCAATGATTAATCAAATATGCTTATGTAGTGAAACCTCTATAAAGTCTCTAAAGTATTGGGGTTGGAGAGCTTCTGGATTGGTGAATACATGATGGAGCAGGGAGGGTTGGGTGGAGGGTCCTGGAGAGGACATATGAGCCCAGATTGCATCTACCACACCTTGCCCCGTGCATCATTTCCATCTACCTGTTCCTGAGTTGTATCCTTTTATAATACACTAGCTATCTACTATGTAAGCTTCTCCTGAGTTTTGTGAGCCATTCTAGCAAATTATTGAACCAGAGGAAACGGTTGTATGAACCTCCAATTTGTAACCGGTCACTTAAAAGCACAGGTGACAGCCTATATTTGTCATTAGGATCTGAAGTTGGGGTGAGGGGCAGTAGTGTGGGACTAGCCCTAAATCTGTGGGATCTGAGACTAACTCCAGGTGGGTAGTGTGAGAATTGAATTGTAGGACATTTAGTTGGTGTCCACAGAGAATTTGTGAACTGCATGGTGTGGGAAATCCATACACACTTTAAGTATTTAGAGGTGGAGTATTGGGATAAAAAATAATTTTTTTTCTTACGATGATACTCTACCTGGAAAAAAGACCTGAGGTTTCCTTGTCGGAATAGATGTTACAAGGATGGCAACTTGTGAGTCATTATGAAATGGTAGAAGGAGGTTATCTGAAATCAGAAAGTTGTAGATGTGCATTAGATATGGATGAATGTGACTTATAACACATGCTATAAATTGAGGTAATTTATAGATGTTTGAGGTGTGTGCATATGTACAATTGTATATTCTTAATTGGCTTAATTCAGTTGGGTACAGTTTTTTTTCATTCACTTATTTCTTGGAATGAAAATTGTGTTGGGCTTCTGAGAAGGAAGTCATGAATAGGCACTTGAATGGGATGTAACATCTTGCTATGTAAAGAAATGTTGATATATAGGGGACAAGAAGGAAAATATAGAAATTGGGGCAAAAGAAGGAAAAAAAGCGCCAAACTATATAACTGGTAAATGCGGGGAATTTTATAAATATGGGACTTTTTGTTTTGTTTTGTTTTTTATGTCTACACCTACAGCATATGGAAATTCCCTGGCTATGGGCTGAATTGGAGCTGCGGCTGCCAGCCTATACCACAGCCACAACAATGCTAGATCCGAGCAGCATCTGTGACCTGCACCACAACTCATGGCAATGCCGGATTCTTAACCCAGTGAGCAGGGGCAGGGATCAAATCTACATCCTCAGGGATACTAGTCAGGTTCATTACGGCTGAGCCACAATTGGAACTCCCAGGACTTTTTTAAGAATTAAAAATTTAATACATTTTGAGTTCTTGGAGGACAGATTCTGTCATTCTTTTCTTTTTCTCACTGTGTGTCTGGCACTGATCTAAAAGTAATATCACTGTTGAGTACAATATGCAAGGTGTTGTTTTAAGCTCATAGGAAGTAACTGATAAGTGTTATAACCACAGTGTTCAGTAATTATTGTCATTTTCCAAATTTGATGAAAACTCTGAACTTCTATATTTGAGAAGCTCGATGAACATGAGACAAATCACACTAAGGTACATTATAATTAAATTGCTGAAAAGTTGTGGTAAAGAGAAAATCCTGAAAGTAGCCGGAGAAACAAAAGCACAGATGTCTTGTCAGAAGCTATGTAAGCAAGAAGACAATTCAATGACATCTTAAAATTGATGAAAGGGAAAAAATTCTGTCACACTAGAATTCTTTTTATCCAGTAGAATCATCCTTCAAAAATGAAGGCAAAAAAGAGATTTACTTCAGAAAAACAAAACCAATTTTGGGAAAATTGATTATAAGCAGACTTACAATATAAGAAATGTTAGGGAGTTCCCATAGTGGCTCAGCAGTAACAAACCTGACTAGTATCCATGAGGACTTGGGTTCAATCTCTGGCCTCGCTCAGTGGGTTAAGGATCTGGCATTGCCTAGAGCTGTGGTGTAGGTCACAGATGCTGCTTGGATCTGGCTTTGATGTGCCTGTGGCATAGGCCGGCGGGTACCTCTGATTCTACCCCTAGCCTGGGAACTTCTAATGCCAGGGGCGCGGCTCTAAAATAGACAAAAAAAAAAAAAAGAAAGAAAACAAACAAAAAATCCTCCACAAAAAAACAAAAAATGATATATCAAAGAAAATTCCAGAAGAAGTAAGCAAATAATAATATGATTGAAATTTGGATCTGTGCACATCAACAAAAAAACAATGAAAATGTTAAATGAATGGGAAAAATAAAAAAATTACCCTTTATTTTAAAATTTCTTTAAAGATACTTGATTATCTAATGAAAAAATCATAGTTGTGTATCATGGGATTTTTTTTTTTTGTCTTTTTGCCTTTATGTAGAGCCGCACCCATGGCATATGGAGGTTCCCAGGCTAGGGGTCTAACAGGAGCTGCAGCCGCCGGCCTACGCCACAGCTACAGCAACGCGGGATCCGAGCCGCGTCTGCCACCTACACCACAGCTCACGGCAACGCCGGATCCTTAACCCACTGAGCAAGGCCAGGGATTGAACCCGCAACCTTATGGTTCTTAGATTAGTTAACCACTGAGCCACGAAGGGAACTCCCTTTATCATGGGATATTAATAGTAATAGTATGAAAGACTAAAGGAGGCATTTGCAAGTAAACTATTTTAAGATTTATACTTCATAGGAAGTGGCACAATAAGTAACTGAAAATACACTGTAATAAAGATGTGAAACTTAGAAAAGTCACTAAAAGAACAAAACAAATACGGCTAATAAACCAATTGTGAAGATGAAGTAGAGTACTTACAAAAAAACCTAGTAATCAAAATCAGAACATGAGAAGAGGAAAAAAAAAAAGCTCAGAGAAAAGATACGTCAGCAAATAGCCAGGTTTTAGATTTAAACACAGTTTCATCGCAGACAAGATGAAAATGAAAAGCTTGACCATATACTGTCTCTAAGAAATCAACTTTAAATATAAAGACATGGATTAAAAGTAAAAACAAATATCAGACACTAATCATAAGAAAGACAGAATGTCTATCAGGCAATGTAGGCGTCAGGACAAAGTACATTGCATGGGGTTAAGAGAGAGATTTTGTAATGATAAAGGGGCCAACTCGTAAGGAAAATAACTACCTTAAATAAGTATGCAACTACTAGCAGAGCTTCAAAATTTGTGAAGCAGAAACTGAAAGGAAAGGTGAATAAATAGAAGAGATTTCTAAACTGCACTTTCAGTAATTGCTAGATCAAGAAGAGTGAAAATCTGTAAAGACAGATAAACATCTATGAAAGACCTACAACTGGAAAAATGGTGGAATAAGGAACACTAAAAGTCCATTTCGCCAGAAAATAAATAAAAACAGTGGCAAAAACTTTCAGAATCAACTTTTTCAGAACTCTGGAAATTAACCAAAAGCTTATAGCAGTGTGGCTATGTCATGGGTGCCATCCCGTGTTCCTCAGATCAGTGGCATCTTGAAAATAAAATCTTTCATTCCCACTCCACATAACTGAGTTAAGGGAATATATCTCATTTGCAAAAAAAAAAAAAAAAAAAGCACTTATTTGTTTTGACTTATCAGGTGGCTCTCTGGAATACTGGCTGAAAAGGCCACTCAACTCAGACTCATCCGCTACTAAAAGGCTATCCTGCAGCATTTTCTAAAAAACATTTACAAGCAAATGTTTTAATTGTTGCTATTAGATGCAGCGGTTAACATCTGGGGCAAATCAACTTAGGAAAGCTTGAGAGGAAAGTCTGGAGAATGAGATACTTGGGAGAATAAGGGCTTTGAAGAACTCGGATATATTCCTACAGGACTAGAAGGCCATGTGCACATGTATAGCTCTGCACATACTCAGGGAAGATCTGAGTAGACCCTAAAGTCTCACCTCTGGCTGATCTTGATGCTCTTTAGAATCAGAAAGGGAAGGCTAATGCAGATTTGTAAATTTCCTGGCCTAGTGTTGAAGATAAGACCCAGTACACAAGAGCTCTTCTGCAGGCTGGGAGAGTTTTTTGGGGATTAATGAAATCTTTAATTGTTAGCTGACCACTAAGCAAATGTTGTCTTCAAGGGCACACATGACAGAGAATGTAGACTTTACAAAATCAGTTCAGCTAGTCACCAAAACAGACAATCACAACAAACAAAACAACAAATTCTGGGGACAGGAAGAAACCCGAGTTCTTTGGTGGCCTCATTATACTATTTAAAATGATCGAGGATAGGTGGCCAGAATGGCAGAGTTGGGAGATCATGATCTCACCTCTCCCCATTGGCACAAAATGATAACTGTAAATAGAGCAGCTATCTATGAGAATGACCTAAAGACTAGTCAAAAAGAATTCTCACAACTAAAGATATAAAGAAGGAACCACAGAGAGACAGATAGGAGTGCTGGAGACACGATGTAGTCAAGACCCATCTCCTGGGTAGGCTGCCCACAAACAAGAGGATAGTCAACAATTGCAGAGATTTTCTCCAAGGAGCAAGGGGTGCAGGGTCCATATGGGGCTCCCCGGTGTGTGGTTCCTGCACTGGAAAGATGAGCCCATAGAATGTCTGGCTTTGACATATCACTGGAAAGATAATCCATGTTGCTTGCTTGGAAAATTCAGTATTAAGATGTCCATTCTCTTCAAACTGTTCTATAACTAAAATACAATGTAAATAAAAATCTCAGAAGTTTTAAAAGAAATTGACAAACTGATTCTAAGATTTATGTAGAAATGCAAAAAAACCTAGAATAGTCAAAGCGATTTTTTTAAAAAAAAAAAGAACCAAGTTAGAGGACTTGTAGTACTTAATTACAAAACTTACTATAAAGCTAACGTAATTGAGACAATGTGATATCATAAAACAGATCAATGGAACAGAATAGGGAGTCCAAAAAAAAAAAAAAAAAACAGATCCAAAATACAGGGTAAATTGATTTTTGACAAAAGTGCCAAAAAACTTCTGTGGGGGAAATGATAGTCTTTTCAGCAAATGGTGTTAGAATAACTGGATAGCTAAGTAGAAATAATGAACTGTGGTACATGTTTCACATCATACAGAAATATGAGCTCAAAATGGATCATAGACCTAAGCATAAGAAATGAAAATATGGGCATTCCTGTGGTGCAGCAGAAACGAATCTGACTAGGAACCATGAGTTTGCAGGTTCGATCCCTGGCCTTGCTCAGTGGATTAAGGATTCGGTGTTGCTGTGAGCTGTGGTGCAGATTGCAGATGTAGCTTGGATCTGCTGTGGCTGTGACTGTGGCATAGGCTGGAAGCTGTAGTTTCAATTAGATCACTAGCCCGGGAAACTCCATGTGTGGCTCTAAAAAGAAAAAAAACAACCACAGAGAAGTGCATATATGAAACCTTTAGAAAAAAGACATAGGAGAAATTTCTTATGAACATAAAATAGACAAAGACAGATTTCTTAGGGGCCCCAAAGTGTAAAGGAAACAGTTGACACATTGAACTTCATCAAAGCTAAAAACTATGTCCTTCAAAAGATTCTGTGAAGAAAATGAAAAAGAAAGCCACAGACTGGGAGAAACACTGCAATGCATACATACATCTGACAGAGGACTTTCATTCAATTTAAAAATAACTCTTAATAGCTGTAGAATAAGAAGACAAATCACCCACCCAATAAAAAGTGAACAAAGTATTAAGACATGTCTCGAAATTAAATGTTTGAATGACAGATACGCTGACCATCTTTTGTTATTAGAGAAATATAATAGTTTTAGTTAATAAAATACGCTGACCATCTTAGCTATTAGGAAAAAGTAAATTAAAGCCACAAGGAGATACCACTACCCAGTGTTAGCTAGCTTACAGTAACAAATGTTGACAGGAACTTGTGCAATTCTAGTGGAAATGTAAAATAGTATAACTACTTTGGAAGATAGTTTGGTAGTTTCTCAAAAAGTTAAACTGCTATTTGTTTGAACTTGCCATTCTATTGAATATTTGCCCATGGGAAATGACAGACTTCGTTCACACAAAGCGTTGTATAAGAGTGTTTAGGCGTTCCCGTTGTGTTGCAATGGGATGGGTGGACTCTCTGCAGCATCTGGTCTGATCCCTGGCCTGGAACTCCATGTGTCACGGCACAGTCAAAAAAGAATTGAAAACAAAGCAAAGCTGTTTATGGCAGCTTTATTCATAGTAGCCCTGAATTGGGTCTGAAATATCCATCAGTAGATGAGTAGATAAACAGATTGTGGTATATCTGTATGGAATAATACCTCACCATAAAAAGAAACAAACTATGTGAAACATCATAAATGAATCTCAAAAAGATTATTCTGAACAAAATAAACCAGGTACGAAAGAGTATATACTATATGATTCTATTTATATGAAATTCTATTAAAAATCTGGTTTATTTTTGACAGAAAGCCAACAGTGGTTATCTGAGGTTTGGAATCTGAGGTGGGAAGACAGATTGACTAGGAAGATTGACTAGGAAGTGGTAGAAGGGAACTTTTGTAAAATCCATTTACCTAATGATGGATATTTGGGGTTCAGTTCAGGGCTACTGTGAAAAACCTGTAATAAACATTTTCGTATAACTTTTTTGTGGCAATGGAAATGTTCTGTATTTTGACTATGTTTTGGTTATTTGAGTGTAGACATTTGCCAAAACTCATCAAACTATATACTAAAAAATGGAAGCATCTTATTTTATGTAAATTATGCCAAATAAAATTTTGACTTAAAAAGCCCACTGAGGCTGAAGGAAGTAAAGCAACTCGCCCAAGTTTACATAGCTAGTAAGTGATAGAGAATAGATTGGCACTCTCACCTATTTGAGTCCAAGTTCATTGTCTTTCCATTATGTTATGCAGCCTTTTTATACATACAACAGATGCTCAATCAATATTGAATTAAAAATAAAAGTGAGCAGAGGAATTAAAGACCTTAAAGGTGAGGCAAAAAATAAATATTTTGTCCTAAAAATATTATAAGTAGGAAAGAATAGGAGAAATAACTTAGATATTCCCTTCTCCGTGTTTGCATTGTACTTGGGGCTTATTTATCACATTATTATTTTACACAACTCTACCACTAGACTGTCATCTGATTCATCTTTTATATGTAGCTCTGACTGGTACATAAGAGGACTCAACAAATGGACTGAATGAATGAGTCGGAATTACCTGATAGAGCTTTAGAGAATATTAATTGTCTGATGAAGACCTAAGAGGCCATTTTTGGATTGGCGGAAAGTGATTCTAAAATAAGCAGTAGAAGACTGGACTTTGAGTGTGGTATAATGAAAAGAAAGTGGACTTTTGGATTAGATCCTGCCTTTTCCACTTATTAATTGTGTGATTTGGGGCAAGTTAATTGACCTCTTAACAGTCCTATAGTTTTTAATACGTAAATTGAAGATAATAATACTTAATGGAGTTGATTTTGAAGATATATGAAATAAGACACATGAATAGTGTAGCATATTTTCTGGCTAAAACTGGATTATGAGTATTTGGTAAAGATTACCCTTCTCTCATTTACTCTTCTCACTGGTATTCAGGAATTCTTAGCCCTCAACTGCACATCGGTCTTAAACTTGATCTTTTCATGTTTGTGGGCTCAAAGCTGAAAACAGTTAAAAGTCATTTAAAAACTACCTTTGATCAACTTCATTTTCACCTACCACTGGTAACTCTCTTTTATATTTGACTCCAAAATTCACAATGATATTGTGCCAGGAGTTGTGGGCATTCTTGCTTGTAAGCAGGAGCCCACAGCGACATGCTCTGGGAGTGTAGTTTTTCTTTCAAGCCAATGTGTGGTTTTGCTTTTTTGAAGAATAGAAAACAGTTCTGTAATTTAGCAAATGGACTGCTAACTCAACTTGGAGATCAAGTCACCTGTTGTTAGCTGTGTAATTTTGAGATTCAGTCTCTCTGAGCTTCAATTTCCATATCTGTAAAAAGGAGCTAAAATACATAACAAGGGAGTTCCCTTCGTGGCTTACTAGTATCCATGAGGACACAGGTTCCATCCCTGGCCAGTCTCAGTGGTTAATGATCTGGTTTTGCCATGAGCTGTGGTGTAGGTTGTGGACGCGGCTTGGATCCCAGGTTTCTGTGCCTGTAGCATCATAGCCGTTCTAGCAGGTGTGAGGTGGTATCTCATCATGATCCTGAGTGCCTTTTCATGTAGCTGTTGGTTATCTGTATGTCCTCTTTGGAAAAATGTTTATAAAGTTCCCAGGGTAGGGGTTGAATCTGAGCTGCAGCTGCGGGCCTATGCCAGAGCCATAGCAACGTGGGATCTGAGCTGCATCTGCGACTTATACTACAGCTCATGGCAACCCACTGAGGGAGGCCAGGGATTGGACCTGCACCCTCATGGATACTGGTTGGGTTCATTACTACTGAGCCACAGTGAGAATTCCCTCTTTCCATTTTTTAACCAGATTGTTTTTTCCATTGAGTTGTTTGATTTCCTTATATATTTTGAATATTAATCCTATATATAATATACAATTTGCAAATATTTTCTCCCATTCAGTTGGTTACGTTTTCATTTTGTTGATGGTTTCCTTCACTGTGGAGGAGCTTTTTAGTCTGATATTGTCCAACCTGTTTATTTTTGCTTTTGTTGACTTTGCTTTTTGTGTCAAATCCAAAAATCATTGCTAAGATCAATGTCCAGGAGCTTACCTCCCCCCCTTTTTCCCCTGGGAATTTTATAATTTCAAGTTTAAACTTTAGTCTTTAATCCATTTTGAGTTAATTTTGGTGTATGGTATAAGAGTCTAGTTTCTGTCTTTTGCTTGTGGCTGTCTACTTTTACCTTTTACTGAAGAGACCATCCTTTCCCTATTGTGTATTTTTGGCTCCTTTGTCCTTACTGTGGCCATTTTGTTTGTTTTCTGGCTACTTTGTAATTCCTTTGTTCCTTCTTTTTATCTCTGCCTTTGTGATTTGATGATTTTCTGTAGTGCTTTGCCTAGATTTTTTTCTCTTTTTCTTTTGTTTATCTATTATAGTTTTTGTTTTTCGTGGTTACCATGAGGCTTATACAAAACATATTTATAATAATCTAGTTTAAGATGATACATACTAAAGCTCTATTTTTACTCTAACCCCACGTTTAATGTTTTTTTATGTTACAGTTTATATCTTTCACTTTGTGTATCTATTAATGAATTATTATAGTTATTTTTGTAGTCTAGTTATTTTTACCACTTTTGTTTTTTTGGATACTAGAGTTATAAGTGATTTACCAACCATTACTAGAGAGTATTCTGAATTTGGCAATATATTTACATTTACCAGTGAGATAGATACTTTAATATATTTTTATGTTACTAATTAGCATCCTTTTATTTCAGCTTGAAAAAAATCCCTTTAACACTTTTTTGTAAGGCCTGTTTAGTGGTGATAAACTCCTTTAGCTTTTGCTTGTCTGGAAAACTCTTTCTCCTTTAATTCTGAAGGACACCTTTGCTGGGTAAAATATTTTTGGATAGCGGTTTTTTCTTTCAGAACTTTGTTTCAGTCGCTTTTGGCCTGCAAAGTTCGTGTTGAATATCTTCTGATAGTTACAGGAGGTTCTCTTGCATATAACAAATTGTTTTCTCTTGTTGGTTTTAAGACTACCTCCTTTTATTTAACTTTTTACAATTTAATTATAATGTGTCTTGGTGTGGGTCTGTTTGAATCCATCTTACTTGGAATTCTCTCTGAGCTTCCTGGATCTGGATTTCTTTCCCCAGTTAAGGTAAGTTTGCGGCCATTATTTCTCTGAATAAGGTTTCTGCCTCTTTCTCTCACTCATCTCCCTTCTGGAACCTCTATAATGCATGTATTTGTCTACTTCATGGTATTCCATAAGTTTCTTAAACTATATTCAATGTTTTTTTGTTATTTTTACTTCTCTGATGGTATGAATTCCATTGCCCTATATTCAAGTCTTCTACTGAACCCTAGGATTGAATTTTTCAGTTACTATGCTCCTCAGCTCTGAGATTTCTTATATTTTCCATCTCTTTGTTGGAATTCTCACTTAGTTCATGAATTTTTCTCCTGACCTGGGTGAACATCTTTATGACCATTATTTTGAGTCTTCTTTATCAAGTATATTGCTTATCTTTGTTTCCTTTAGGTCTGTTTATTGAACAGACCTTATCTTGTTATTTTGTTTGGAATATATCCGTCCATTTTTTTTCTTTTTCCGCCTTGACTTTTTCTGTATTATGTAAACAGCCACCTCTCTGTCTTGATGGAGTGGCCTCATGTAGGAGCTGAACCTTTTCATTCAGCCTGGTCCAGCTCTTGGTTGAGTCTCAAACCTTTCTAATTGTTCAAGATGTCTTCCTTATTCTTAGTGGTTCCCAGTAGTTGAGAGTATGCTAAGAATTGTCATTGTCCCAAAAGTGAGGTTCTCAGCATCTAGATGTAGGCTGTACCTTTTGGCAGTATCTTTTGCCAAAGTATGCAAGTAGATCTCTTTCAGAGAAAGACCGGGCGATGGGCAAATTGTGTTTGCTTCTTTTGTCCAGAGCACAGTTGTGGGGGATAGTAGATTAAGAGCTACTTTGTTTTCTGCAGTCCTGTGGGGCCCACAAACACAATCCCTATTGTCCACCAGAGCCAGGCAATCAAAGGGTCTATTGCTTGCAGCTGCTGTAAAAGCCTAGGTGCCAGACATGTATACAAGTGCGCAAGGTCCTTGTAGGGAGATAATGGTGATTTGAAGCTGACTAGAGGGAGAATGCAGAGTGGTGTCATCTGGCTTCCAGGCCTCTGGGGAGGAGCATAGTCTGTCCTCAGATGCATTCTAAATTATGTCTGACCCATAAGCAGCATCTTTTCAAGTATGTAAAAGTCTTCTTTCAGAAAAGGCTGGTGAATGGGCATTTCTGTTTGCTCCTTCTGTCACTGAGTTGCAGTGGAATAGCTGGTTAAGAAGTATTTCTTTGTTTGCTACACAGTCCTTTAGGACATGGAATTCGAGCCTCATTGGCCACCAGAGTCAGATGATCAAAGTGTGAATCCCCTGGCAGCAGCTGCAAAAGCCAGGTGCCAGACATGTGCCCAAGTTCCTCTCAGTGATACACTGGTGACCCATATCCGTGTGGGTTTTTCTCATTCTCCCAGTGTGTGATAATCATTCAGCTAGTTTCTGGATTTATTTCAGAGGGGGTTGTTCTGTGTATAGCTATAGGTTCAGTTTGTCCATGGGAGAAGGTGAGTTTGGGAAAGTCCTATGTCACCATCTTGAATCAAAACTCTTTTACCCATTTAAAATTTGGGTTGTCTGTCTTCTTATTAAGTTTTAAGGGTTATTTTATATTTTGGGTATAATTATTTTTTTCAGATAAACTAATTACAAATATTTTTCTAGTCTTTAGCTTGTCTTTTACCTTTAAAGTGATGCCCATTTAAAAATAGTTTATAGTTTTTATTATGTAATTTATTGAATTTTTCTTTTTAGACTCATACATTTGGTATATCTAAAAACTCTCTAAACCAAGTGAATGTTTTCTTTCTTTTTTTAAAATTGAAGTGTAGATGATTTGCAATGTTGTGCCAATTTCTGCTGTAAGGCAGTCACTCAGTCATACATACATTCATTCTTTTTCTCATATCATCCCCCATCATTCTTTTTCATTATAAATATTTTACTTACTTTTTTGACTTTTAGTTTTTTCTGTTATCCATTTTGAGTTGTTCTGTGTATCGTGTGAAGTAGGGATTTTTTCCTTTTTCCTTATGGATTTCCAAACTCCTTTTCTTGAAAAAACTATCCCTTCCCCATCAGATTGCCTTGGCACCTTGTGAAATAGACAACTATTTTAGTACCTAGAGGACTGAGACAATATTTTGTAGTCTTTTCTAGATCTTGACAACTAATTTTACAATTTAGATTTCAAAAGCTTTTCCATTTCCAAGGAAATCAGTCTTTCACCACCCAAATTATGGTGTCTCTAGGAAGTACATAAAAAATCACAACCACATGATTATTGAAATAAACAGCTTTGCTAACTAGTTGGAAAAACTAGTTATTTTTTGACCTAGAAATAAGAATTTAGACTCTAAAAGTCCAGAACTAAGATGACATTCTACGTAAGAGCCAAGCAAACCTATTCATATTTAATCAGAGAAATAATTTATTTGAAGTTGGGAACAATATGATTTTATGAATATGTGTACATTCACTTGGCATGGTTATCTTTCAGGTAGGTAATCACTCCTGTGTTTACTTTAAGATTTAGTTTCTAAGATGTAAACTTGTGATATCATGTGCTGCATTCGTGAGAACTGTTTCATTTATTCCTTATACACTGGTTCTCTTATAGCTTGTGTTACTACCAACTCATAGTACCCTATCTGTCGTTTTATCCTTTTTTCCCATTAAGTATGTTATGGTTCATTCTACTTTTGATACAAGGTGTTGAGGCTCATGAAAACTTAAACTTCTCCCCACTACTACTCAACAGATTTTAAAAAACAAAAAAGCCTTGAGATTTTGATATTTGAGAAAACTTGCTTAAGAAATTACCTATTTAAAACAGTTTTCTCAAGTTTTTTGTTTCCATTATATAAAATTTGCTTTTTAAAGTTTCTGCTTTTTGGTGAATTTAATCATCTAACGAACTGTATTTTTAAAATCTCCATATTGACATAATTGCAAGAGAGAATGAATTTTGTAGTGAAGCTTTGACTGAAGTTACTCATTTCAAGAAAATTCTGAAGGTGCTACTGTGAGACTCAGACTTTTTTCTGTTATTTTGCTGTCATTCTGATTACCTAGTACACATAGGTGGGCTTATAATATTTCTTGAGTTGTTAAATCTGATCAGCTGTCTAATTCATCACATCTGCTACCACATCTGTGCTCTAGATTCCCTTAGGCTTTTGGATTTTAGGGAAGTGTGATTCTTCGTAAGAACATTTGTTATACAAAAGGTAACATAGAACTATTAGTCTGAAGAAATACTTTAAAATCAAAAAGCCTTATGATGTATTTATAAAAGTAAATTAATTTGCAAACAGTAAGAAGATTACATGCAAAATAATAACCAATTTGACTTTGGAAAGAAAAGCAATTTCAGACTGATATAATATACCACTGTGATAGGCCTGGGTATGTCAAGGGAAGTTATAAATTATGAAAAAAAAAACGCAATATAATCTTGTTTAAAAGTAATTCTGATCAATTTACAGTGGCTTTCTTTTCTTTTTTTCATTCTTTTTTTTTTGGCTTCTTGTTATTTTAGGGCAGCACCCGCAGCATATGAAGGTTCCCAGGCTAGGGGTCTAATCGGAGCTGTAGCTGCTGGCCTACACCACAGCCACAGCAACACAGGATCCGGGCCGCATCTGCAACCTACACTACAGCTCATGGCAATGCCAGATCCTTAACCCACTGAGTGAGGCCAGGGATTAAACTCGCAACCTCATGGTTCCTAGTCGTATTCGTTAACCGCTGTGTCACAATGGGAACTCCTATAGTGGCTTTCAAAACGGATTTTTCAGAGCCCTGGAGTCAGTGGATGAGTGTGGACAGAGATAGGGAGGATTCTAAACCAGTGAGGTGCTAGATTCTCCATCTAAATTTCACCCGGAGTAGATCTTGGGTTTCATATAATGAAATTTCATGTAAATGTAATAGTAAATACACAGTGAAGAGACTTTGTACAAGATTCCTAGAAGATTGTTTTATATATCCATATTATACCCATTTCAACAGTATCTCAATGTAAACCTTACTTTTAAGTGAACAGCGAAACTTTACAAAATTATTATGTGACAACTCATTTTAGTTTCAAGAATTGCTTACTGGTTACATAAATAACTAATGTAGAACAATTTGAAGATACTAATACTATAGGTTTGTAAACTTAAGAATTTAGGAATTCTCTGATGTAATTTAAAAACACAAGCATGGAGTTGACTTGTTAATGTCTTACTTAGAATATTGGTATCCTTGTTTATATGTGCAGTTAGACTCTTTTTTTCTCATAAAGTTCTTATCCAGCTTTAATACCAAGTTTATGTTGGCTTTATAAAGAATTATTGAAGCCCTGTCTCGTTTTCTGTTCTTTAGAACATTTTATAGAAAAAAAGGGGTTGTTAGTTTCTTGAAGGTGTGATAAAACTTGTTTGTGAAACATTTGTCCATGGTGTCTTTGTAGATTGATTTTGTGACTTATTCAGTATCTTAAATGGTTATATGTCTGTTCAATTTGTATATTTCTCTTTAAAGTAAATTATATCTTCCCAGGAAACTGTCCTTTTTGTCCATATTTTCTTTATTGGTAGTTCTTACTATTTTATTTTGATTCTTAAATCCCTACTTGTGATTAAGTCAATTTCTAATTTTTAATAGTATTTATATTTGTTTTCTCTCTCTTTCGTAATCAGTATGGTCACAAGTGTGATTTTACTATTCTTTTCAAAGACCCAGTTTTTGCTTTCGTGAATCTGCTCTGTATTATTCTTTGTTTTCTATTTTATCAAATATGATTTATATTTTTATTACTATTTCTTTTTCTTTCTTTTGTTTAATCTGCTGTTCTTTAAAAAAACTTCTTGAGTTGAAATCTTGGCTTATAGTTTTCTGTGTTCTTTCTTCTCTATTTCAACTATAACTTTCCCTGTTAAGTAACACTTATCTGCAATCCACTTATAGTCATATATTATGTTAATTGCTTAATATTTGATATATCTATTATGATTTTTTTTTGTCTTTTTGCCTTTTTATGTAGAGACGCACCCACGGCATATGGAGGTTCCCAGGCTAGAGGTCTAACAGGAGCTGTAGCTGCCGGCCTTCGCCACAGCCACAGCAACGCGGGATCCGAGCCGCGTCTGCCACCTACACCACAGCTCACGGCAACGCCGGATCCTTAACCCACTGAGCAAGGCCAGGTATCGAACCCGCAACCTCATGGTTCCTAGTTGGATTCGTTAACCACTGAGCCACGACCGGAACTCCTTGATATATCTATTATGAAATGGAAATTTAAACAGTGAACTTTTTTTAGTATATGTGTTGCCGAAGCGATCACTGAACAGTGAACTTCTTAACTGTGTAATTTTTTTTTTTTTAGGGTTGCAGGTGAGGCATATGGAAGTTCACAGTCCAGGGTCGAATTAGAGCTATAGCTGCAGGCCTATACCACAGCCACAGCAATGCCAGATCCAAACTGTGTCCTTAACCTACACCAGAGCTCACAGCAAGGCCAGATCCTTAACCCACTGAGTGGGGCCAGGGATCAAACCCGCATCCTCATGGATACCAATTGGGTTTATTTCAGCTGAGCCACAACAGGAACTCCTTGTGTAATTTTTAAGGTAATATAATTTTATATAAAATTTTAAGGTAATTCTAAGTTGATTTTCTTTCTCTCTTTGATCTCCAATTGTATTTCTTTATGTTTTTTTAATTATTTATCCTCTCATGATATAAGCTCCATAAAGACAGGAATTTTAATCTACTTGTTCAATGATATATTCCAATACCTAGTACAATGTCTGTCACATGAAAATTATGTAGATAAATATTACTTAAGAAATATTTATTGAATGAAAGAAAAAATAAGCTTAGATTCTGAGTTCACACTTATTTTATATTTATTTGTAGATATTAATTATTCTATTCCTATCACCAGGATGTAGGCTCCATGAAGGCAAAAATTTTTGTTTTGTTTTGTTTACTGCTGTATCCCCAGATCCTAGAACTGTGTCTGGAATTCAACAAATATTAGTGAATTAATGAAATAATAATTATATAACTCTCCATCTAATTGTTTTTCTGTTGCCTTCAATGTGTCTTTTCTCTGAGTTTGCTTTTAGTATTTTCTTTTTGTCTTTGATTATTTGCAGTTTCTCAGGGATGTATCAGTAAAAATGATCCTTTTAAAATTTTTGTGTGGAATTCATGTGCGTCCTGAATCTGATCACGTTTTTCGTAAATTAATGGCCAACTCTTACCTATTGTCTCTGCAGTATTTACTGTTTCTTATTCTCTCTTGGGATTCCTATTTTAAATAAGCATATGACTGCCTTTCTCATTCTATCCTCCATGAAGCTCATCCTCTCATTTGTATTTTCTATTTCTTTATTGTGTTGCATTCTGGGTAATTTTCTCAAGTCCATTGTCCCATATAGTATTTCCCCTTCGGCTTTATCTATTTGCCAGCCTATGCCACAGCCACAGCAATGCAGGATCTGAGCCGCGTTTGTGACCTACACCACAGCTCACTGCAGTGCCAGATCCTCAACCCACTGGTCAAGGTCAAGGATTGAACCCGCAACCTCATGGTTCCTAGTTAGATTCGTTTCTGTTGCGACACTACAGGAACTCCTAGAAGTTCTGTTTTTTTAAAATGCTTACTCTTTATCATTAGGTTCTTTCAATATGTTTCCTTTTTCAGTATGTTTCTATTTCTTCTTTTACCTTTTACAGTAAGTCCAAGACTATTTAAAGTCTCAGATTGTTCTATTTTCTGAATTTTGGGGGAGGGTAAAAATGCTGTTTTACTCATTTTTAAGTCTACTGACTTTCTGATATGGTGAATCAAGTCCTTGTATGACTTCTGATATTTATCAGGAGTTTGTTTTTCCGTGAGAAAATATCCATAGAGATAGAATTTTATGTTTGTTTTTGTTGGATGCTCCAGGAGTCCTACTGATCTGAGGCCAGTTTTTAAAAATTTCTTGGTTTGGGATTTTTGCCACTCATGGCTGGTGCAGGATTGGAGTTTTGATTTTTCATAGGAGACTTCCCTTTTCCAGTCCCAGCTTTCAGTAGTGGTAAATATTGCCATTGCCTTGGACTAGAAGGTGGAGGCTTTGAAGACAACCTATTTCATAACAGGAAACTTTCAGTTTCTAGTGAAGGGTCTTTCATTTCCAGTTTTTACCTCACTCTCTCCCAATGCATTAAAATTGCTTAAACCCTCCCCCCTGCTCGCCACAAGTCTTTAGGAGTATATATATCTGGGTTTGATGTTTATTTTGACCATAGAAGTCTCAGCATCTACAAATATTAATATGACTTGAGTTCTCTCTGTTTCTTTTGTATTGGGATTTCTTCGTTTTTTTTTTTTTTTAGCTTTGATATATACTTATTTGGGCACTCTGTTTTCTGCAGCATTCAATACATGTTTATAGTGGAATAAGATCTTCAGTTGTTCCGTGTGACACATTGTTACACTGGAAATCTTGAATAGGGATATTCTATTAAAATCTATTTATAATTCAGAAATAAATATAAATCTGAATTTGATGCTTTATCATGCTATTACATATATCATCAAGACATTAGTTTAAGAAAAACAATATCATCTATCTCATAAAAATAGTGTTATTGATTTGAATGTTAATTTTTTTTTTTTTGTCTTTTTGCCTTTTTATGTAGAGCCGCACCCGCGGCATATGGAGGTTCCCAGGCTAGGGGTCTAACAGGAGCTGTAGCTGCCGGCCTTCGCCACAGCCACAGCAACGTGGGATCCGAGCCGCGTCTGCAAGCTACACCACAGCTCACGGCAACGCCGGATCCTTAACCCACTGAGCAAGGCCAGGGATCGAACCCGCAACCTCATGGTTCTTAGTCGGATTCGTTAACCACTGAGCCATGAAGGGAACTCCTGAATGTTAATGTTTTTGAGTCTGTATTTTTAATTTGTAGATTTGTATAAATTTAGTTATAAAAGAACCATATACATGATATTTTATGTCTAATTTTGTTTGTACTTAGATTGCATTATAATGTGAATATTTAAATCAATGTTGGGGGTCTGTTATAATTATTTTTCATTAAAAAGAGCTTAAATCTGAGAAACACTGAACTAATGATGATTGGGAAAAAAATATCATTTGGAGTGATGGTACTACATTAAACTTAGGTTTTTCTTTTAACTCTTACTGCTGATTATATATTCATACTGGTTCATTTTGTGAGGTAACATAATGGCTTAGTCATTGCTTCTAATGAAATTTTCTATACCTAAAGCAAATTTATCTTTAAGGTATACACTATTTAGTATATATAGTATATCTAGTATTTATATATATTACCAGTACCTCAGTAATGTCCCATAGGAATAGGCACCGATTTTTCAGAATTATTTGGGGAAGTTATTCAAAACACACATGTCAGTTATACTTCACCTCTTCCAGACATCCTGGTAATGCTCTCAGATTTTACCTTTTTTTTGTAGGGCTGCACTTGTGGCATATGGAAGTTCCCAGGCTGGGGGTCAGATCAGAGCTGTAGTTTCTGACCTTTGCCACAGCCGCAGCAATGCCAGATCCGAGCCACATCTGCAGCGTATACCACAGCATAAGGCAACTCCAGATCCTTAACCCACTGAGTGAGGCCAGGGATCGAACCCTCAACCTCATGGGTAATAGTTGGATTTGTTACCATTGAGCCACAGTGGTAACTACTCACATTTTATCTTGACACTATCAATCAGCTACTGAAGATCCTAAGCGGTATTATTGTACCAGTTCTATTTTTGTATTTTCTTTCTTGACTATAAAACGCAATTGTTTCTGAAAAGTTCTTCTCAGGATACAGATGATTTAACTTGTTCTTCTTCTGCTTAGGAGTTTGACATTCAATAATCTAATGCCCATCATGTTAGAGGATATGGCCTTGAATATGTCATGGACTACGGTCTAGGGAGAACATTTTTAATGTTCACAGTGAAGAGGAGCCAACTTTGAACTTGGGAGTTACCCAGAGGTGGCCTCATATGACGCAGAATAGCAGAGGTGGGGTTTGTTTACCTAAACAGTTAGTTACCGTTCTTGGTAGGGAAACTTCCTTACCAGTGTTTCAGCTTTGATCCAGTGCCACCTCTGTGGGCCATCCAGCTGATCCACTTACATCCCTATCCATGATTCTCAGGGGCTTCTAGTGTTACTGCATTTGGAGGCATGCCAGACAACCCAATAGAGCCTAGAAGGTCAAAGGGGATGGTCAGTTGCTTCTTCTCTCTATCCCCAAGCTATCCAGTACCCAAGAGATACTTCAAGGTCAACAGCATCATAGAACATCTCTGTGTCATGGACAAAGTACATCTAGATGGAGATGGACATGCTCATCAAAGTGGCACAGTTTTTCCTCTGTACCACCTCCTTTTTAAAAGTCTTTTTTGTAGTTTAGAATGGAAATACTCTTCTGCATGTTTATAGAATTTCCATTTTTTATTGGGAAATATTCAGATGCAGAAAAGCGTAAAGAGAGTCAATCACCTGTAGCTGTGCCTAGCAATAATATCACCTAGAGATAGTAACATACTGATGGATATTCCTTCAGACATTTAAATCCACATATACACAAACACATATGTGTATATATATCTTATATGTATCTGACTGATGTATGTGATTATTTTCAATTCTTTTTAAATGCCTTTGGGCTGGGATTGACTTACTCTTTAAAACATTAATTCAGTGTTGAAATTATTTACTTTGACATTTTTTGGCTATGAAATGTCATATCAAATGACTGTGTTAAGATGCTAAAAGGGAGAATAAAGAATCATAGAATTATAGAATTTAAGATCTAAAGGAGACCTTTGAGAACCTTTAAGTCCGACTCTAAAACCCAGAGGTCAGCATTCTCTCCGTTTTCCTTGTTGTCATATATTATGCAAACTTACAAAGGGGGAAAAAAAAAGCTGATATTGAGGATTTCAGTATTTACTGTAAAAGGTGGAGCCTTACTCATACATTTCTTTCCACATAAACTAAAATTTCCCATTTTGTTTAATTCTAGCTTCAGAGTGTTCCCGGCTGGCTGTCGGGTGAGCATCCTGAGCCCTAACCACTTGATATAGGTCTCCAGAACTTTGTCCCTTTGGAGAAAGACTTTGGCAGAGAGACTGAGGGTAATGAGGCAATTAAGTGTTTATTTGGAGAGAGAGATAGGGCAGAGAAAATACAGGTACAGGCAGCGGGGTGGGGGAGGGGAGGTACCGGGAGGGGAGACAGCAAGAGAAGAGCAACATGTGCTTTGGAGGTCCTTTAAATCACTTGTATGAGGGTAGTCCTTCCAGGCTTCCTCTGGCCAGTCGTCTTGCTTGTCTGGCTTTGGTCTGACTCAGGGCTCTGCCCTCAAAATGGATTTTAGTGTAAGGGTCTCTGGGCGGTTGACAGGAAGTGCTATGGTCTGGTGCCCCTCCTTTCTATGACCCCTGAGGAACCTTTCTGCGAGTGTGTAGTTCCAGAATTGTCCTTGATCTTAAGAATGAGAAATAGATGATCTTTTTTAATCCTAGTAGGATGCAGCTTTTATCTGGAAGTTAACTGTCTACAGGGAACATATTACAGTTGCCAGCCAGGACAGATCTATCTCTTGCTTCAAAAGGACCTTGCATAGGTCATTGACTAGTCAGGTACATAGGTATTATCCCACTGGTTTGTAAGTTAATTTGTACAAACAATTTTGTGAAGGACCATGGAAGTGGCTTCAACATAATTTATCTCTTCCAGAAGATGGCTTCACAGTGAAGGCTTCACTCCATTTCCTTTGGTGTAATTCTTAGTTAGGTTGAAGTAAATTTAGAATCATAACTAAACTCTTGTTGACGTTACCTCAAATGAGGAGCAAAGTAAGGAAAAAGAAACGAGAAGAAAGCACCAGCAGGACAAAAAAGTAGCTGCTGTTTTAAAAAGAATTTATTTCTTTCTCTGTAGGCATACATGTGTGGGTGGGTTTTCACAATTCTGAAGTTGTTGTAAATAAATTAACTGTAAAGCAGTCACAGATTTTTTTTCTAAGTCTTCTAAATTACTTCAGGTATCAAGCTGAGAAGTCTGTGAGGCTTTTAGTAACAGAACACTGTTTCATATTATGATTTTTTTAAAAAGCAGAGACAGAAACAACCCAAATAATTCCATTTACATCTGAATTAAGTTCTTCAGGCATTTCCTGGATTTTATTAGCAATTCAATAAGGAGCCTAGAATTAGGAGATATGGAGTAATTACAAAAGAATGGGAAAGATAGAAGTAAAAGGGCACTGAATTTATAATACAGAATTTGGCTGAAGTGATCACTTTTTTTGTCATTAGAGGGTGGTGGATAAAATTTTAAACCTTCAAAGTAATTTTCTATGGATTGAAATCTGTATATTTTTCCCGCTTATCTACTAATTGTTCTATCACAAACGTCAAGTCAGTAGTAGTTTAATAAGCCATCTCAAAGGATTTGAGGGACAGTTTCCAAGTCATTTACTGACCCAGTTTTCATAAAGCTTATTAGTGTATATTATAACAATAGATATTTATTGAAGACAAAACTGATATTTATAAACAATGATACCCCTTAGCTATATGACATTAGACAAATAAATTATTTTTTTAGACCCAGTTTTCTTACCTGTTAAATGAAGGAATGTTGAATGCAAGTTTGTGTGCCTTATGCACAGCAAGGCCAAACAAACCTTGGAGATTATAGCAGAGAAAGTTTTATTGTAGGGCCAAGGAAGGAGAACAGGTGGCTCTTGCTCGGGGGTGAGGGGGGGGAGGAAGAAAAGAAGAAAAAAACCTGAACTACCTACTGGTTTTCAGGGAAGCACTTTTATAGGAAAAAATTGGGGGTGAGGGCTTCATAGTGTGTGACTTTCTTCTGATTGGTTGATGGTGAGGTAATAATAGGATGGTGTTCCAGGAATCTTGTCAGCCTGAAGTTACCATCCTCCACCTGGTGATGGCCTTAGTTCCTGCAGAAGAACTCAAATGTATTGTTATGTATATCCCTTGAAGATGAAACGGGACCCTCTTTAATTGCTCCACTATTGTTTCCTTCCTTTTTTCCCCCTCTTTTCCGTTAAGGTTTATTACAGGATAATGGATATAGTTCCCTGTGTTATACATTAGGATCTTGTTGCTTATCCATTCCCTATGTAATAGTTTGCATCTGCTAGTCTCGAATTCCCAAGTCAAGCCTCCCTGGCCTACCCTCTTTCCCTCTGCTATACAGTCGGACCTCCGTGCTTATCCATTCTAAATGTAATAGTTTGCATCTATTAACCCCAAACTCCCAGTCCAGCCCACTCCCTCCCGACACTATTGGTTCTTGATTGCTCCTCCTTTCTGTATTCCTTTACTTCCCTAATTAGAAACGGTTTAAATCTTCCCTTAGAGACTCAGGAAAGGTCTAGGAGGCTGAAGCCTTTTTTCTTATAGACAAGAAGTAGGGACATGGACCTCACAGGGTCCTACCTCATTTGAGAAGTTAGCCTAAATTTTTTCTAATATTCTTTTTAGTTCTCAGTTCTATGAGGTCATTAAAGTGAGAGAAATAATCCAATATATAAATGAAAGTGTTGCTGAAATTCGGCCTGTCTGACTCTTGCTGAATTGAAATGTGGAAACAGAGTCTTGGTTTAAGGAGAAAAAGATAACTTTATTGCTTTGCCAGGCTAAGGGGGCCACAGCAGGGTAATGCCTTAAAGACTGTGCCCCTCTTGGAGGGGGTTGGCAGTGGTTTTATAGTTTGCGGAGTAGAATAAGGATCAGGGTAGAGGCAAGCTTGCATTGTTTCTCAAAGCTGGTGCTTAGTGGCCCCAGGACTGGTTCTAGTGATCATTCTTTCTGGAATGAAGAATGCTTCATGAAGTAGTTCCTCCATTTTGGTGGGAGTTTTAGTTCTACAGAAAGGCTCAAAGATATTGTTATGTATATTCCTTGAGGAGGAACCAGGACCCTGCTCCAAGGCTGCACTGCTCCTCTCAGGTCTCTCTGCATCCCTCCCTTCCCTGATTAGCAACTACCCTTTGGAACTCTGGGAAGGTCCTGGAGGCTGAGGCTTAGTCCCTAAAAAAAAAGCAATGGAGGGCAAAGAAAGGCTTGTGTGCCTAGGAGCCTCACAGGGCACTAGCTCCGTTACAAAAGTAAATCTATTGTAATTTAAAAATGTAAGCACATAACTGTTAATTATTTCACTCAGACTAGTATTGCTGTCAATAATTATTTATTTTCCTAAATCTAATATTTCTTTGCCTTCTAACTTTCAGGATATGATAGTCAGAACTCCTCAAGATGGCACATTTGAGCCATTATGCTTTCCATAATATAGCCCCAGCCTGTCTTTCTTGCCTTCTTTCTTAAAACCCCATACTACAGGCATATCAACTCTTTTTTTAATGATTTTTTTGAGTAACAGCTTGTTGGGATATAATTTACTTACCATAAGATTCACCCTTTTAGAGTGTGCAATTTGGTGGTTTCTAGTATATTCATAGAAGAATGCAGTCATCCTATCTAATTTCAGAAAATTTTCATAACCTTTTCCCACATAGATTATCACAGAATACTGGGTAGAATTCTCTATGCTATACAGCAGGTCCCCATTGACCCATGATTCCATATACCTCAGTGTGCATATGCCAGTCCCAAACCTTCAATCTATACCTGTTGCCCAACCCCCAACCTGTCCATTTTGGTAACCATAAGTTTTTCAAAGTCTGTGAGTCTGTGTTTTTCTTCTGCAAATAAGTTCATTTGTATCCTTTTTTTAAGATTACAGGTATAAGTGATATGATGTTTGTCTTTCACTGTTTGACTAACTTCACTAAGTATGTTAATCTCTAGTCTAACATGGCAACAATAATGCCATGTTGTTGCAAATGGAATTATTTCATTATTTTATGTAGCTGAGTAATATCCCATCATCTGTATGTACCACATCTCTATCCATTCCTTTGTGGATGGACATTTAGGTTGCTTCCATGTCTTGGCTATTGTAAATAGTGCCGCAGAGAACATTCAGGTGCGTTTGTGTTCTCTTTCACAGTGGTGTTCTTTGGATAGATGTGCAGGAGTGGGATTGCTGAATCAAATGGTAGTTCTATTTTTAGGTTTTTGAGGAGCTTATATACTGTTTTCCATAGAGGTTTCACCAATTTACATTCACACCAACAGTGTAGGAGGGTTCCTTTTTCTCTGCATTCTCTCCATAATTTATTGTTTGTAAACTTTTTGATGATGGCCATTCTGGCTGGTGTAAGGTGGTACCTCATAGTAGTTTTGATTTGCATTTCTCTAATAATTGGTGATGCTGAGCACCTTTTCATGTGTTTTTGGCCATCTGTATATCTTTGGAGAAATGTCTCTTTAGATCTTTTGCCCAAGGAAACATTTTTAAAGACATCTGTGTCTTCAGTACATGGTATCAAAAACTAGGACTGTCCTAATTAAATATCTTGTGTTAGCCTTAATTATCTCTGAAACAAACAGCTACGGTCCTTTGGATGTACCCACGCTTTCCCATTCCCTTTGTGCCTTATGGCTTCCTTTGCTGTGCAAAAAAACATTTTAAGTTTAATTAGATCTCATTTGTTTTTTTTTTGTTTTTATTGTCATTACTCTAGAAAGTGAATATGAAAAGATACTGCTGCAGTTTATGTCACAGAGTTTTCACCTTACGTTTCCTCTAAGAGTTTTATAGTATATGGTCTTATGTTTAGGTCTTTAATCTATTTTGAGTTTATTTTTGTGTATAGTGTTAGTGTTCTAATTTCATTCTTTTACATGCAGCTGTCCAGTTTTCCTAGCACCACTTATTTATTTATTTTTTGCTTTTTGGGGCTGCACCTGCGGCATATGGAACTTCCCAGGCTAGGGGTTGAATTGGAGCTACAGCTGCCGGCCTACACCACAGCCACAGCAATGCAGGATCCAAGCCATGTCTGCAACCTGCTCCACAGCTCACGGCAATGCTGGATCGTTGACCCACTGATTGAAGTCAGGGACTGAACCCACATTCTTATGGATACTAGTCAGATTCATTTCTGCTGTGCCACAATGGGAACTCCCAGCACCACTTATTGAAGAAACTGCCCTTTTGCCATTGTATATTTTTGCCACCTTTGTTATAGATTAGTTGACCTTAGGTGCATGGGTTTATTTTTGGGCTTTATATTCTCTTCCATTCATCTACATATCTTTTTTTTTAGTCAGTACCATACTGTTTTGATGACTGTAGTTTTGTAGTATAGTCTGAAGGCAAGGGAGCCTGATTCTTCCAGCTCATTTTTCTTTCTTGGATTATTTTGGCTTTTCAAAGTCTTTTGTGTTTCCATTCAAATTAATTTTTTGTTTGTTTTACTTCTGTGAAAAATGCCATTTGTAATTTGATAGGGAGTCAATAATCTGTAGATTGCTTTGGGTAGTATAATCATTTTGACAATATTGATTCTTCCAATCCAAGATCATGTAATCCTTTCTGACAGAAATTAATAACTGGGGCCAGTTATCTATTAAGGGCCCTCTTTAATAGGGTCGCTGGTATATAAAAGAATGCTTACTTTTTTGCTCTCTAAATTGGGAGAGTCATCTCTTCCAAAAGTGGTATTAACAGACCAGGTTAAAAAGAAAGGTAATGTTGTGTGACAGCAAGGAATATTACCCTACTGGAAATCATGATCTCTTCTATCTGCAGAATGTTCCTTATGGGCATCAATGCTAGTTTATTTATGACTCTCATATATCTTAAGCCTATAATTGTTTCTGTTAGTAGATGGAGAAAGGGATATAAAAATAAATGAATACATCATATTTCTGAATGAAAATATTAAAAGGAAGCATAGAGGATACCAGCAGGTGATCTGTGACAGAATCTCTAAGCCTGACGCCTGCCTGCTCCTCATGAGGAACAAAGATCAGGGAAACTGTCTTGGAAATTTTTCCAAGAAACTCTATTAGAACTAGCTCCCAATACCTTTCTGCTGTCTTTTTCCTGGGTGTTTCAATCTCTGAGTGAATAATAATAATGAAATGATATACTAAACATTAGGTTGCTTTTGCATTTGTACACTACATTAAGAGCACTTTTTCTTTCATATGCTATTACAATGTAGAGGACCATGTGAGTGGGAAATTAGCAAAGTTGGTGATTATGACATTCAAAACTCTATTATTGTATATAAATTATACCTGAATAAGTTAAAATATTTTTTTCCCTTTGTATTTGTTCTCTACTTGAATAGCAGTGCATGGAGCACTGTGGTTAAGTATCCAGTTTCGGCAGTCAGATTCCATGGGTTTGTTTTCCCAGGTCTTTCAAAATTCTCCCTATGTGGCTTTGAGAAGGTTGATAAATATTTCAGTTTCTTAGTTTATTTATCTATAAAGTAGGAAACATATTAGCATCTTCCTCATAGGGTTATTGTGATATTTAACATAATTAATTTAAAGAGTGTTTAATTTGATATTGTTATCTATTCCAGGGTGAGAAATAAGTCTTTTTTTTTTTTTTTCTAATTGTATCACTTACTGTATGTCTCATCCTACTCCTCTTCACCCAAGGAACCTGATTGAGTCACAGCCTCACTTTATTGTACTTCCATGCTTTCTCAGGTTTACACTCCCTTTTCCGGTTGCATGTAGTCTCAGACGATGTTTTCTTCTGTTAGATCTTATGCCTCTAGCCTTCTTTAGTGTTTTCATTGTTTTTTAAAAATCTTTGTCTTATAACAACAATCACAGTCTACTTCTGCTTCCTCTATTGGATAGTGAGCTTTTTGGGTGAGAGGCTCTAATTTTTTTAAGATGTGATTTATTTTTGAATGACCTGAAGTGCTGGCACAAAGAAGATACTTTAAAAAATTGAGTTAAATACTGGCTTGAACTACTGAGGTTGCCAAAATTAGGGGTGGCAGTTCTTATTGTTTTCAGTTTACCTTATTTGGCACAGCCTTGCCATGTGATCCTGTACTAAGGACCTGGTGATGACCTACATGCTACAACACTGAAAGAGGCTCTTCAGTAGTGAAACTTAAGGATCCTGCTTATTTTGGAATCTAGGATAAAGGGATAATAGCACTATCATTGTTTTACAATTTTTGTTTTAAAATTTGGGTGAAAATTGGTGTTACTCATGTTTCTAACAACCAAATGATTTTATGCACTTGGCATTTTAAAAGAATTGCACTAGTTTTTAAAAAAGCTTTTAATGAGTAGTAAGGAAAGAGAATAATATGAGAACACCTTATTTTAAGAATTATTTTTGTTTTAATTATTTCTTGAAAATCTCTGTCTAATTTTAAAAATTTACGTATATGGGAAGTAAGGGGAGGGCAAAAAGTCTTTGAAAATAAAGAAGTCCTGAGTTGTCCCCCAGTCTTTGCACTCAAGGGATCAAGTTCAGGAAGTTGTAATACAACTAAGTCCAAGCACATGGATTTAAAAATAGTAGTGTGTGAGAGTTGTGTAATGCGCAGGAAGACAAAAGAGTCTAACTCTGCTTCTAACACATAGCCTCAGGCAGATAGACTCAGGAAAGCAATCTTGGCAATGACCTCTTGAGGCCAAAAAAGGCAATGTGAGAATGGTAGCCGAAACAAAGCAGAACCAAAGTGAATTTTGGTGTATTAATACCTGGAATATACAATACTCTTAAAGAGAGGTAAATTTAGGGACTCTGCTAGCCTACATGTGTGCTGTAGGAAAAAGCCCTCTCTGGCCTAATCTGCCCCTGAGAGTACTTAGCCTGAAGAGAAAGTGGTAAGTGTTTAAAAAAATATGAAATGCCCATTGACAGATGAATGAATTAAGGAAATGTGGTACATATATACAGTGGATTACTACTCAGTCATAAAAAAGTACAAAATAATGCCATTTGTAGTAACGTGGATGGACCTAGAGATTATCATACTAAGTAAAGTTAGACAGTGAAAAACAAACATCACATGATATGACCTAGAGATTATCATACTAAGTGAAGTTAGACAGTGAAAAACAAACATCACATGATATCACTTATATGTGGAATCTAAAATATGGCACAAATGAAATAAAGCTGAAAAACTGAAACAGACTCACAGACATGGAGAACAGACTTGTGGTTCCCAAAGGGGAAGAGAGAAGGAGCAGGATGCACTGGGAATTTGGGGTTAGTAGATGCAAACTATTACATGTAGAATGGATAAACAATGAGATCCTACTTTATAGCACATGGAACTCTGTCCATTCTCTTGGCCTAGACCATGATGGAAGGTAACATGAGAAAGGGAGCGTATCCATATGTGTGACTGTGTCAGGTCCCTTTGCTGTATGGCAGAAATTGGCAGAACATTGTAAATCAACTATACTTTAATAAAAAGTAAATTAAAACTAAGAAACAAAGGGGATAGAATTGATGCTGTTAATAAAAAAAGGAAAATGGATCACAGTCTCATGTGAGGATGCATTACTTGACTAGTAGACAAAGTCCAACTCGTCTCCTTGTCTGAGAGTTTTTGTGTATTGTATAAAATCTATAACTATATGTGGCCTTGGAAAAGTGAGACCTAAAATGGTTGAGAAATGGGCAGCTGAGTTTAAGATACTGTAATAGAGAAGTGGAAAGGTAAAGGGTAGACATGATCATCATTAATATAATCAGGTGTACGAAGAGCATAAGTAGGCTTTTTCATTCAAGTCAAGAATACTAGAACAAAGGGAGTTCACATTGCAGTTAACGGACCTGACTAGTAACCATGAGGATGTGGGTTTGATCCCTGGCCTCCCTCAGTGGGTTAAGGATCAAGCATTGCTGTGAGCTGTGGTGTAGGTTGCAGACGCGGCTCGGATCCTGGGTTGGCTGTGGCTGTGGCTGTGGCCAGCTGCTGTAGCTCCAATTCGACCCCTAGCCTGGGAACTTCCTTATGCCATGGGTGCAGCCCTAAAAAGACAGACAAAAAAAAATACTAGAACTAAGGGGAACTTTTAAAATCATCATAAAAGTCATTCTAGAAGAATAAAAGGCAACGTTTCCCTCTCCGATTAATACTATTTTTCTCTCTAGTTATTTTTTCTCTTATAAATCCACTGTATTATTGTCATTCTTTTGTGAACATATGCTTTAATTATCTTGAGTATATCTCAGGAGAATTGCTTGATTTGGGGCAGGGTGTCCAGCCATCCTGGTAAAGCTTGGGACTATCATCCTCATTTCAGCATGGAAAACACCGTATCCCAGGAGGCCCTTGAGGCTGTCTAGTTATAATAGAGACGTGTCTTTATATGAAGTTTCAATACAGTTTTATAAGGTGGTTATACCATTTACACTCCCATTGAAAGCATACCAGATATTGTGTGTGGTTATGAAAACTCAGTGGTGAATAAGGTGGATGGGGTTCCTGCCCTTATGGAACATAATATGCTCTGGTGTGGTAGTTGAACATTGAATAATTGATTACAAGTAGGTTGTGTGAAAATCTGCTATTATGTTTACCGCTATTCTTTTTACACGTTTAAAAATATATTTGCAGAACAGGCTTAATCCGTGGGAAGCACGTCTGCTCTTTGATATGATCAACCTAACAGGAGTATCACAGTTAAAGCAGAAAGTTTTAGCTAGTATCAGATGTATACAGCTAAGTTATAGCCAAGAAGTTTCAGTTTTGGGTCTGGCTCATTCAAAGGGACTTCAATACAATTCTTCAAGGTGTAGTTGGCTCAGAGGAAACAGTATTTATGGCCACTGATTTCTTGTGCCTGAAAGATCCTTCTCTCTAGACATTTTGCCAGTTTAGACCTTAAGAGTTTATAGAGTCATCAGTATTGTTTTCTCCCACTGTAGAGGTTATAGCAAACAGTAAAATGTCTGGGGATCTCCACACAACTTCATTATTGTTAGCTTGTATCTTCAGTTTGCTTTTTCACATTGTGCCTGCAAGTTTTCTGTTTAGCGAGATGGCACTCAACAAATAAGTATCTTTTATACTGTATGAGGAACATCACTATTCACCTATATCATATTGTTTGTATCATAAATTTTAAACACTTGACCTGACAGTACTTATGAGAGTTTTGATCTAAGACCAATTATATGCAGACATTCCCCCCCAACGCATTTTGACTTAGAATGATTTTTGAAATAAATCAAAAGTTAAAAAGCATTGCCTACCAAGAAGTCTCAACCAAATGAATTCCAGATTTTCACTCTGAATTTGGAGATTGCTTGAGGCTTATAAAATTCTCGTGTCAACAAAATGAGTGGAACATATTTTATGTCTCAGGTGGAAATATTTTCTCAAGTGATGTGGCGATCCTTAAATTCATTAAAGCCTTGTTGAGGTTCCTGTCCATATGTTTCCATACTACTATGTTTCCATAGTACTTTATTTCATGAATAGCTTTTATCTCATAATGATCTGAGCACCTCTCTGTTGCTTCAGTTAGATGGTAATTTCTTAGTAAGCAGGAACCAGACCTTGAGAAACAACCTGTTATAACTGTGTAATAGTTACTTGCTTTTCAACTATAATCATTTTCTATTGCTGCTGTAATAAGTTAGCAGAAACTTAGTGGTTTAACACAACAAAGTTAATTTTCTTGTAATTCTGGATGTCAGAATTCTGAAATTCGTTTCTCTGGGCTGAAGTCAAGGTGTCAGCCAGTGTTGATCCTTCTGGAGGCTCTAAAGTGAGTATCCATTTCCTTGCCCTTTCTAGCTTCATCTTCAAACTGCATCACTCCAGTCTCCGCTGCCATCATCCTAGTGCCTTCTCTGACTCCTCCTGTGGTCCTCTTATAAAGACTGCTGTAATTACATTGGGACCACCGAATAATCCAAAATAATCTCCTATCACAAAATCTTTAATCACATTTGAAAATTTCCTTTGGTCACATAAGATAACATTCATAGGTTCTGTGGATGTGGGCATGAACATACTTGGGAGATGATTATTTAATGTGCTGCAGCAGCTAGCACAGAGCTTTATATTTTGTAATTACTTAATATGTGTTTGCTGAATTGTTTGTTATATAACCTTTCATATGCTTCTGCCTGGGAATAGAGGTTTTTTTGTTTTGTTTTCTTTCTCGTAAAGAAGTCCCAGAACCAGTGTCTTGTGCTGCACTCTTTAAAGAGCTCTGTTCTGTTGGGCAATGACTTCTCTTCTCCAAAGAATGCTTTACTTCTCTTTAGCTTATTTAAATTCAGATCAATAAATGCGGTCCTTTCCCTGTTTCATTCTGTATTGTTTCTTTTTTCCTTCAATCATCTTTTCAAAACCTTCCAATATTCCTGGAGTGTAAAATTAAAATGAAGGTTTTTCTGAGTCTTTTGTGAATAACCTTTCTGTATCAAAACAATTTTTTTGCCAGCTTTTAAGCCCCAGCATAAATATTGCCTCCTTCATGAAACTCAATTTTCTTCAGAGAAAGAAGGGAACTAACTAATAAGTATAATTTAAGCACATTTAAATATTTCTTCACATTTTATGCTGATGGTGGTCAAAGAGGTCATACCACGTGCTTAGTAGTAAGTTGCAGAGCAAGAATTTAAAATTAGGTATTTGTGCAAGAGTGGCCTTGCGGGCAAGAGAATGTACTTGAAAGCAAATTCTGTTTCAACCACTATCTATCCACTCTGGTATCTTTATCAGGTAGATAGATACAATAATAGAAACTTCATAGTATGTGTGTGTATATAAAAATTAACAGGGAGTGAGGGAGTATATGGAAACTCTCTGTACTTTATTTTTCTGTAAACCTAAAACTGTTTTAAAAATGACATCTATTCATTTAAAAAGTCAAATAATCACTGTAGAGTACTTAGCATAGTCTTGATGTGTATTAACTCTTTGGCTATGATTTTTTTTACTCTATGACCTCTTTCTTTCTGTTACAGCATGGTTTTCAGTCTAGATTAATGCTTTTCCTCTGAACTCCTGTACCATTTAATAGTTTGTGTTACATAATTTGTTATTTTATAGGTTCATAATATGTTAGAGTTTTAAGGAATCTGAAGGGTCAACAGTGATAATTCTCTTAATTTCATGTGACGAAACTGAGGCATAGAGAGGTTAAGTAACTTGCCCAAGGTCATATAATATTAAATATTTTTTGTGTTATTTGTGAATAAACTATGAGACTGTTTAATGATTTATTGACATCATCATTCTTATTCTTTTAAATTTTCAAGTGAAACATCAGTAACTGTTAACCCTGAAGTAGGTAACAATGGATTTAAATTATTAGACATAAATTATTATGTAAGTTTCAATCCTTTACTCTCAAGGCTTTTTTTTTTTAACTTTTATTAGGGCATAGGTAGGTTTCTGTCTAAGACTTCGAATAGATCCCAAGTTTTTAACCACTAATCATGAAATACATTTGTACTCCTTTACATATTTCTTTTAAAATTTGATTTGATCTTTTCTGTTCTTCAAAAAACTTTGATTCCTTAACGTAAGTTTTTCACCTCTAATGTGGGCAATCACTTGAACTAATAAAATTTAAACAAGAAGAAATTCACTTATGATTTAGGTTTCCTCCCTTTCTCTGTGCTATTTATTATTTATTTTCCACATCATGTGAAACTCAAGTGGCTTTGCATAAAAAAATGTAGTCTTGAATATAAACCAAAAGAATAAGAAGACAAACATTTCAGATTTTAAAAAATCAGGTCAAATTTTTTTGCCTGAGGAGTCAAGTTTGAGGCATCAAGACTTGATTAAACCTATGAACTTAACAGTTCGGAACTTCATGGCTAATTAGTTCTACCAAGTTTTTTATTAATGGAAATGTCTTCAATGAACTCTTTTATTTTACTGCTTTGTCTTTTTGCCTCCTTATATAATCTCCAAAAAAGTACAGGCCCCTGCTTCCTGATAATTCCTTGCATGTTTTGATCTCTAGCTCCATCTATCACATTTCTCTCCAGGCTCATACCATTCACCTTGCCCACACTGCTTGTCTCACTGTCATGCTGTTAGAAGTGTCTTTTTTTAAAATTGAAATAACCACCATCTATTTGACAAATCTAATCTTTACCCTATTGACATTTCTTACTGGCCGTCTTCATCATTATATAGCAATCTCCCGTATCTTATTAGTTACCAAGACTGATCAGTTATTTTTCTATGCTATCTTTCAGGCTTGTCCTCTGGTCCTTCATTGTTCTCTTTAGTTGAGGCATTCATCTGTTTCCTTTGGAAGAGTTTAAAAATAGCCTTCTTATTTATTTATTTATTTACTTATTTTTTTTGTGCAATGCCTTTGGCTTTATTTTTTAATTTTATTTATTTTTTTCCATTATACCTAGCTGCACAGAGTGGTGACAGGGTTACACATACATATATGGATTCATCACAAGTGGTTAGACATAGTTCTCAGTGCTATACAGTAGGATCTCTTTGCTTTTCCATCCCAGAGGCAACAGTCTACAACTATTAACCCCAGACCTCCCTACCATCCCATTCCCTCCCCCACCCTTTTGGCAACCACAAGTCTGTTCTCCAAGTCCTTGATTTTCTTTTCTGCGTAAAGGTTCATTTGTGCAGTATATTAGATTCCAGATATTAGTGATATCATATGGTATTTGTCTTTCTCCTTCTGACTTGTTTCACTCAGTATGAGGGTCTCTAATTCCATCCATGTTGCTGCAAATGACATCCTTTTATTCTTTTTTATGGCTGAGTAGTATTCCATTGTGTATATATACCACATCTTCCTAATCCAGTCATCTGTCGATGGACATTTGGGTTGTTTCCACGTCTTGGCTATTGTGAATAGTGCTGCAATGAACATGCGTGTGCAGGTGTCTTTTTCAAGGAAAGTTTTGTCCGGGTATATGCCCAAAAGTGGGATTGCTGGGTCATATGGTAGTTCTATGTATAGTTTTCTAAGGTACCTCTATACTCTTTTTCACAGTGGTTGTGTCAACTTAAATTCCCACCAACAGTGCAGGAGGGTTCCCTTTTCTCCACACCCCCTCCCTGTGGCTTGGAGCATAACTACTCAGCATTGCTTATTTTTATTTTTTTTGGCTGTGCCTCTGGCATGTCAAAATTCCCAGGCCAGGGATTGAACCCCTGCCACAACAGTGAACTGAGCTGTAGCACTGACAATGGTGGATCCTTAAAACATTGAGCCACAAGGGAACTCCAAAAATAGCCTTCTTAGTGTGTTTCCAGCTACTCTTTTCTTCTTCCTGGCAGTGCACCCTTCATATTCTCACAGAGCGATTTGTTTGAAATACAGATTTTTCCCATGTGCTTCCTATCCTTATGTCATTTATAGTACTAATAGGTACCATTTACTGAGAGAGGGAGAGAGGGAGAGGTGTGTGTGTGTGTGTGCGTAAGGCACTATGCTAGATGCATTGTAAGCATTATCTTTAATCCTCATTCCAAATATCTAAGGTCAGTACTGATCCCTTTAACAGATGTAGAAATTTAGGGCTCCTAGTGGTTAAATAGTCTTCCCAGGTTTGGACATCTGATTGATGGATATGAAATAGGGCCAAGGTATACATGGATCTAAACATTTCTTCAGTGCATGTAGTTTGTTACTTATAGGATGCAAATATTTACTCCTCAGTCTAGTACATGAGGATATTCATGATTGAACTCCTGCCTACCTTGTCAGCCTCTTCTGCTAATTCTGCTGCTTTCTTTATTGTGCCATCCACTGCAATGTAAGCTTGTCATTCTTACAACTTTTACTGAGTACCTATTTAAAGATACGGCCAGGGATTATTTAGGGTACTAGATGTAAGGAGATGCATAACTTAACAATCTAGTAGAGGAAAGAGATAGGAGCTAAAAATATAACATAGTATAGTGCATACAATTTTAAGTGCAGGAAGTGAGTGTGAGTCAAGGAGACTTCACAAAAGAATGATATTTGATATGAATCATGACTAATGAGTCATAGTTTTTGAGAATCTCCTCAAAGGTTACGGTGGGGGAATGTGAAGAAAATAGAAATAAGATGGTTATGAGGGAGGGGACGGGAGGGTGTCCTCAGCTGGGAGAATGGAACCAGACTCTGCAGTTTAGAATGGGCATCAGAGCAGACTGGTAGCTTTGGTACCATGTCTGGCTGACCCTGCCATTCTGATGGGATGAGTGTTCTGTTGAGAAAAATACTTGCGTAGCAGTCCTAGCATATTTTATTTTTCTTCAAAGCACCATTTTCCCCTCAAAGCATTTATGACCTCTTTAGTTTCATGCTATGTATTTTTTATCACTTGTATTTCCCATTAGAATGGTGACTGTATTTTACCTCTTTGTTCATTGTTACCCAGCAATTGCCTAACATGATAGATACTCAAAAACATTTATTAAATAAATGATTGTTAAATGGATGATTTCAAGTGATATGAATGGGTGTTTTAAAGATCACTTAGAATCTATATGCTGTCTATTTGAGAGATATATACTTTAGAGTATATTTTTTTACATTGAAATTATTTAATTCCAGGAAATAAGTGCTTGAAAGCATGGGCTTTGGAATTAAGTCTTCTGGGTTCTGTTTCTGACCTTTACCACTTGCCATGTGTGTGTCCTTCTGCAAGTTATTTACCCTCCCAAGCCTTTCTGTAAAATGGAGGATAATTATAGTATTTATTTCATGGTGGTGTTGCAAGGTGTACCTGAGATAGTACATGTAAAGTGCTTAGCACAGCGTCTGGCACATGGCTGGTATGTAGCAACTGTGAGCTATTATCATTACGTTAAATATTTCCATGAGCTCTAGGAAATGAGCTAAAGGTCATGGAATCTGTCCATTGGCAATATTCCATGAAGGGAATTACATAGGGGGAATTTTTGTATTAAAGCATTGATACAAGTATTACAAAATAATAAGTAATTCACTTATAATGGGACAGGCAGTTTGGAAACAACTTTTCCATTGATAATACTGAGTAAATGTTTGAAGAACTATATTGTAATTTCAATGTCAAATTGAATATAATTAAAAAATTTCATTTAAAAATATGTAAGCTTGTCTAGTGAAGCCTTGTCTTAGTAACATATTTGTCAACGTACAGTCTCAGTAACTAATGCTAAATTGTTGTGAAAAATGAGCATCATGCTAGATTTGCAAACACATCAGTCTCATTTTGTTTTTTACATTTCATGTGTATTGAATAACAGTTATAGCCACCTCACATTCATTCCAGCCCAAATATTAATTCATTAAAAAGTTAACCTGGAGTTCCAGTTGTAGCTCAGTGGGTTAAGAACCCAATATAGTGTCCCTGAGGATGTGGTTTGATCCCTGGCCTCATTCAGTGGGTTAAGAATCTGGCATTGTGGTGAGCTGCGGTATAGATCGCAGATGCGTCTCAGATCTGGTGTTGCTGTGGCTGTTCCGTAGGCTGGCAGCTCCAGCTTTTAATCGACCCCCAGCCTGGGAACTTCCATATGTCACAGGTGTGGGCTTTCAAAAAATTAAATTTAATATTCTCTTCCACCTGTGAAAGGAAATGTTTATTTTGAAGAATGCTCTGTTGCTTACAGAACTTGCCAGAATGCTCTTTTTAAAGCACATATGTGCCAACTCCCCCACTAAAAATCTTTTAATGCTTCTTCTTTTTTTTTTCAAATCAAGTGCAGAATTCTCGGTATGGTATTTTGGACCTCTGTTATCTGGTCCTCATCTGTCTCTTCATCTTGATTTTATCAGTGCTCTTCACTCATAGTTTGCCTTGCCTTGAGGTTCCTTAAGAGCTCCATTACTTTTGACCTTTCCTTGGCATATATTGTTTTATTTATCTGTATGCTCTTTTCCCCCTCTGAATGCCTGGAGTACTTTTACTTGTTTTTCACGTAAAATTCAAATTTCATATTTTGAAGCCTTCTTTAAATTTCCTGGTGGAAAATGCTTATACTTTTGGATATAGATGCTCTATGTATTCTTTCCTATAGTACTTTCACAATGGACAGTCATTTTTCTTTGGTAATTTTTACTTTTTTTTGTTTGTTTGCTTTTTAGGGCTGCACCCATGGCATATGGAAGTTCCCAAGGTAGGGGTTAAATCGGAGCTATAGCTGCCAACTCCACAGCCACGGCAATGAGGGATCCAAGCTATGTCTGTGACCTATGGCACAGCTCATGCCAACATTGGATCCTTAACCCACTGAGCAAGGCTAGGGAGCTAACCTGCATCCTCATGGATACTAATTGCATTCATTTCCAGTGCACCACAATGGAAACTCCTCTTTATAATTTTTAAAACTTTGCATTAGTTACTTTATTTTAAACAGAGTTGCTAAATACATGTTTAAGGTTTTCGTAGTGTCTCTTTATTGCTCAGTTTTACTTTCACATGCCCTTCTTTTTAATGTACCTGAGTTTTGGGTCAGAGTCACACTCTCTACTGTTGGAGGTCCCATCCTGGGCTAGTTTCTTGGAGTTGGAGAGCCTTTCTGGAGAAGAAACCTGTTAGCCATATTTTCTATACTAAGGGAACATTTGTGAATGACAGGATGGACTATCGAGGCAATATTGGACATAATTTTGTGGGCCTGGCTATATTCAGATTAGTACAGTTGGTAGAAAGTGTAGCAGTTCCTGTTGTGGCTCAGTGGGTTAAAGAGATGATGTTTCTGCTAGTTGTGGCTAGGTTTCACATACGGCTTAGATCCAGTGTTGCTTTGTCTCTGATTTGACCCTTAGCCTCAGAAACTTCCATATACTGCAAGTGTGGCTGTAAAAAGAAAAAAAAAAGGAGAAAGTATAATTTGTTGGAATATAGAAGACAGAAGATGATGTCAGATTTGCAGTTCACCTATTGATCTTAATCTGTTCCATCCAGTAAGAGGACTGTTCAGAGGAAGCCTACATTACTCTAATTTTAAAATAATATCTTGTTTAAGAAAAGGGATAAATTAGCAGAATATAAATTCTTAAAGCAGATTCTGTAGTGCAGAGGACTTACGCATTTTAAGGTGACAAAAACCTGGGGAGGTGTAATATATGGTCAAGAACTTAGGCTCTGGATTCAGGCCTGATTGAATACTTGTTCCACGACTTACCAGCTGTGTAAATTTCAACAATCTCTAAACCACCACTTCAGTTTTGTAAACTTAACCTCTAAGCCTTGGTTTTCTCATCTGTAAAATGGGGATAATAACCACATTTATCTTAATGCTTAATTTATAGTACCCTATACATAGGAAGTACTCAAAATGAATTATTATCATCATTAATGAACTGTGGATCAGTTGTTCATGTATTAACTCTTCAGTGAGATATAAAGAACCAACTGCGACTTGGCATATGGGACTGGTCAGGTATTTTTTTAGTGAAATAATGTAAGAGGAGTATGTGAAGAAAAAGAGGAACATGGAACATTTGAGTTGGCTGCTCCTGCTTTATAACGGTATTTTGTTTTTGTGTGATGACACAACTATCTTGTTTGTTAGGTTGTCATTCATATCATAGAAGTTTGTGAGGTTTTGTGGATCTTTTGTCTGCAAATAGTAATAGGAATTTAGGTTTGGGAGATCTGGTTTGTGATGCATTAAAATACGATAATAAATCATTATCACAGTCTAGATATAGTCCAAGTCTTACAGAAGATGAAAAGAAAAAAACAGAATCAACCCTGCCTGATTACAGAGTAAGGTTATGTAATTTGTTTTAAAATAGCATTTAAAATTTCTGTAATTTGTAGGGTGAAATCCCAATAATTTTACTGATTGAATTCTATTTTCTATTTACTTGTTCTAATCAAACATATTAACTCTCACTACTAAGTCAATATAATTTGGCCTTTTGGGAACGTTAGAAAAAAAGTCAGTGGAGGGCTTAATCAAGGAGGAAAGCTTAAATATATTATTTTTCCTTTCTCTTGGGGCATGAGGAAGAATGTTAATTTATTCAGTCCCTGATTTCCTGTCCCTATCCAAATGTACTATGTTCTCCTTTTATGTCTCCTTTTATGTTATAGGTCCATTTTATACTGTATATCTTTCTGTATTATTTTGAATTTAAAATTCTGCTTAATTGGATAAAATTTAGCACCAGAGTGTAAAGCACCTAAAGACCCAGAGTGTTAGCCTTATTTACATTTATATTAATATCAGTATAGTGACTAGTGAATGCATCTTTACTGACGGTTGAATGAAGTTTTTGGCAAGTGGGTGTATATATGTGGGGAGTGGAGAGGAGATGAATGAAGGAAAATGTGCTTTAATTAGTGGATATAGAAGGTAAATTAGTACTTTTAGTAATTGTCGTTACTGTTGTTCTTAAAAGTCCTTTTAAAGAGGACTTTTGTTAGATCTAACCACGGTGGTTCATTTAGAATGTTATCACTGAGCAATGGCAAAACAGAGTTAGATGGATATAGACACTTAAATGGAATCAACATCCATGGCTTAGTGTCTGTTTTGTTTTATCTTATCTGTGGATGACAGATATTGACTATTCTTCTTTCTGTGAAATTTAATTTTTTGTAAGAATCAGAAATTTGTAATAGCCCAATACTTTTGTTTCAGATGAGTTGATTTGATAATCACGTTTACTTTATAACTGAGGAAAAAACATATCTAAAACAATACTCTGACTATTTTCACACACATTTCCATCTTTTGCTTGAATTATGGAAATAGTTCTTGGCATGTACTCTTCTAATCCATTTTCAACACTGCAGTCAGAAATATCTTTTTTTTTTTTTTTGCCTTTTGTCATTTTTATGGCCGCACCTGCGGCATGTGGAGGTTCCCAGGCTAGGGGTCTTATCGGAGCTGTAGCCACTGGCCTACGCCGCAGCCACAGCAACGCAGGATCCAAGTCGCGTCTGCAACCTTCACCACAGCTCACGGCAACGCCGGATCGTTAACCCACTGAGCAAGGCCAGGGACCGAACCCGCAACCTCATGGTTCCTAGTCGGATTCGTTAACCACTGCGCCACGACGGGAACTCCC